>BLKR01000801.1:0-57500 GCA_011170035.1 Teleogryllus occipitalis | reverse complement strand
CAGTGATTGTTAGGCTGTTTATGTATCATATTAAATAACAGAAGACAAATAAAATGTACAGTTTACTCAGTAACAGACAAATTCATTAATTCCTTATAGACTCTCATTATTCAACATTTTTATTTTAATTTATTGCCTCATCTCTAATAATATTTTACCTTTCCCTTCTTTAGAATATCATTACCTTCGCAATGAAATTTACTTTAGTTTTAATTATTTTCGACTTTATTTATGCAACATCGGCATATGTGGAACAACGGTGGATCATGGTGTTTCGCAGTGTAAGGGAATGCAATAAAGGTCATTGATAAGGTGACCGTAAATACATTTCTTTATCCATCACTCAAGCTTCCCCTGTATAGTCGGTTACTTACAGAAGGTTGTAATTGTGCCTGCTACATCCGAAAAAGTTTCCTTGCCCAAAAATAAAATTGTAAAAGTGATTTTATCAATATTTTTTGATAGTTTGAAGTAAATGCCAGATGATACATTTTTGTAGAGGTGACATAAACGTGAGTACTTCTGAATGTATCTAGCTCAACTTTTCGGGTAAAGTGTTGCCCCTTTGCAAGTGCCAAAAAATATATTTTTAAAATTTCATAAGTTTCATTATTATTTTCAGTATTAACATATCAAATTTCAATAAAACAAATAACAAAACATACAAACGCAATCACGTACCATGAATAATATGTATTCCACTACATAAAATACGCCCCTCAACGCCATGGATTTAATAAACACTGGCAATCGCACTGAGTTTAATAAACAATAACGTTTCCATTTTTTAAATAGTTTGATTTCTGTTCTTCAAGAAATATTTATGTATTTTTTTTTCTTTTAGTATATTCGTAAAGTTTTAATTTTAAGATTTAGTGAATGAATATTAAACATACGGGATAAGAATCCACATTTTCTTTGCATCTACACGTTTTTTTCTTGGATTAGTTTAATTTCATGTGTTATTGACAGAAGCTCATTTGCTATTCACAAAATAAAAAACGAATAAAATTCCATTTCCTATGATAGGGGATGTAGGAGTGATAGACGTGCAGACAAATATAAGAGAATCAGCGCGCGCGCGAGAAGAAGTAGAGAACTTCTGTAGAACAGAAGTAAATATTACCGTAATCTACTGGACGAGATCTTGAACTTTCCATTAGGGTTTTGTTGGTCCGGCGCTTCTCAATACCCCACCTGCTCAGAGACGTGCAGAATCTACAACTAAATGTGAATGAGAGGAACAGAGAGAGTCATAGAGACAGAGGCAGGGTCAGAGAGAGAGACGGAGAGAAGACAGAGAGAGGGAGACAGAGACGGAGAGAGGAAGAGACGGTGAGAGTCGGAGAGAGAAACGGAGAGGGAAGGAGAAATAGGAAGATGAAGGAAAGATCAACGTTTCTCGGGTACCGCTAGTAATTTCTAAGAGACGACACGGAGAGAAAATACGATTGCATATTGGATTTCAGAATACAATCGGATGTACACGAACTACAACATGATGAAATTAATGGAAAGATTAAGGAGAACTCGAATAGAATAGAAATAAGTGAAAGTGAAGTAATACACGAGTAAGTATGCAACATATAAAAGAAAAATTTACATAAAGTACATGCGTTAAATGTTTCTCCTGCAGAGATGCTTGGCTAAGTTTTGAGCAAACGTTGATGGGCGCAGCCAACGAAGATATTGCTGTGGAGGGGAGAGGTGGGGAGCATCCGTGGGGCGGTGTCTACGGGATTTTGCCAGGGGCGGCGGCGGCGGCGGCGGCGGCGGTGACGCCAGCGGGGGCGGCGAGAGAGCGGCGGACGCGGAGGTGGTGGCGGCGGCGGGGGCGGTGTCGGAAGCGGGCCGCAGCGCCGTCGCCGGAAGACCCTCCACCGCCTCCGCTCCTTCCGGCGCCCCGCTTCCGCTAAGTATCCGCTTCTCCGCCCCCGCCCCCTCCCTCTTCCTCCTGGCGGTCGAACAGCCGTCTTCGCTTGAAGAGGCCGCCGCTATCTCTCGCCGCTTCAGAGCGCCACTGCGCCCACGACGCGAAACGGCTCAAGGAGGACGAAGCTGTGCAAAGATGATGGAGGTTCTCAACTTCTCTGGAAAGATGACGCGTGGAGAAAATGCACGTGATGCGATTAATTGGTTAGTTTATTTCATTGGGTTCTACCATTCTACAGTCGACTGTTACTTATTTTTTATGCGCATAGAAATTGAAAGAAAACTAGACAGCATCCAACCTTTGAGGAAGAGCGGTCTATGGTTTTGTTTGATACCCAGGAACTCGGGAAATATATAAAAACCATTTTTATTTTGAAAAATTGGAAATATTTGATTGCATTTTTTTCATCATTTCTCAAACGCCGCGTATCAACTGGCTTCTCACACTCGGTGAGTCTCTGCTCACGGCACAGACAAACTCCTGCGAAGGCAAGGCCGTCTGCTATTAAATACTTCCTATTCACGTGTTGTATCAAAAGCAACTCGTTTGATATTCTTGCTGCGTAAAGAACTGTTGTACTGTTTATATTTCCTCTGTGTTAATACAGTATTCATGAGGATTTTTTAAAAAATATTTAATTAATTGCAGGGTATTTTATTTATGGTTATTGAGTAATGTATGTGCCTCTAATTTGAAAACCACTTTGCGTATTTTTGGCAGTATTTCTACTGCGGGCCACTAGTTTCTAATTCGAAGTCTGACGGAATCTTCAAAATTTCGAATTATCCAAAATTTGCATCAATGGACTGCAAAAATGTATTTTTAAACCAATCTTATGAATCCACCAATCCCTATGAATTTTCCAAATTATCTGACTTCAAGGGTTAAAGAGACGTAATAAATAATACGACTTTCGGAAATATAAAAAACCAGAGTTTTATAATTATAATGATTCAGCTTCGCGTAAGTTACGTCTGTTCCATTTTCTCTAGGAAAGTCTAAATATAGAAATATTATAAATACTCTGGTGCCAGGTTTCCTGAGCAGTCGCAACTGGCGTGCACAAGATGCGAATGTTGGTCATGAAAATGTATGTTTCCAAGATGTTAGAAGAGTATCGAATTGGTACAGGTTTGGGGTATAAAATTATCCTCAACATAATAATTTTGCGTTTGCAACTTCTACTTAAGTTATTGTAAAATATAATAGACAGGTTGAAAATGTAGAAAAGTTTCCATGGAACTTGTATCTCCTACTAATCACAATACGAATGAAATTATGATTTCGGATATAAACAAAATGTATTTTGATGGAATGAAAGTAACGAAACAGTGTTATAGTGATATGTGTCGGGAAATAGTTTCACAAACTGTGTTGACGCATCCCCAGTTCGGCATTATCAACGAAGAATTTCAATACAGTGAGTTTTACTTGAGACGTGGAAATTAAATTTACACGAGGGCGAATCAAAAAGTATATTACACTTCCAAGTTATGACCATTTATGAAACACTACACATCGGCAACTCGGCTATGACAACATACAATGTAAGCTCACTTCTCCACACAGACTCCAAGAGTGTAAACGTTTCTCGGAACGGTCAACCAACTTTCGATTCCGGATGCGTAGAAAACCCCTCTAGCGCTATGACACCACTAGAAGACAGCTGCTTTCACCTCATGTTTCGGAATTGTCGTCCTCCGAGATCCTTGTTTAGCTTACCGAACACATGATAATGTGCCATTCAACTATTTTATTTTATAAACAAACCTGTACATTAATTTTTTTTATCATAATTACCCCCAATATTAGTTTTACGTAATATCTACATTTCTGTAAGGCCAAGGGGAGGGGGATTTGCCTGGAGCTTTTATTCTAATGTTTGACTAAATATGTCAGTAGTGGAATGAGATATTAAAAATATATTATTGTTTAATTTTGATTTATTTTCAGTTATTAAACATAATTAAAAGTTATAAATTTATTATAAATAAATATTTTAAATCATAACATATATTGTTCTCTAATCACTTTAGCTTTTGAAAAGCAAACAGTACATATTACATTTTGCTAGAGATGTCCTTTGTAAACACGTTTTCAACACTTAAGAGCAACTTTTTATTACTTTCGACAAATTGTCTTGTTTTTTGTGTAGACTTTTCGCAGACAAGAGACACATCGTTCTCGGGAAGGGTTTATTTGAGCGAATGCCGTGGTCTCACTTATTGGTATTTATTTTTCTAGAATATTCTGCTTCGTCAGAATAATACTTGTTTGAAGTCCTGTTGTGCTCAGGGATCTTTCTTCTACTAGTGGTTTCACTAGCTCTCTGCCTCGTACTTATAATTAGTCTTCTATTTATCTTTGCTTTTGTTCTGTTGGTTGTTGTTTAGAACAAGGAACGTGTAGTTGTTGAGTGCTGCAATATCAAAGAGGGTAAAATGTCAAGAGAGGCTGTCCTCTTCTTATACCTCTTTTTGTTGAATATAGTTGGACCATTTGATCAATAGTATGATACCCAATTTTGTTGGAATTGTAATATAAATGTATGTCCAGTTTCGTCTCTCCTATTCTTCAAACGTGTTATCATTGGGTCATTCCTCATCAAATCGCACAAATTTAAGGAAAGTTATATCTTGACATCCCAGATTTTTAAACTTTTTTCTTCGAAGAGTGAAAGTAAAAATATGAAACACGTGCTTTTCATTTTTTCCAAAATATAATTTTCAAGATTATATTAATTTTCAAAATTTTCGAAAAATGCTGGCTTCCCTAAAGTTAATCATTTTGAATCTGTCGTAATTGTAAGAGAAATTCAATATTTTGCGACAGTAAAGAACAAAAGATATTCTTTCATTTGATGTATGTATTGATTTCATTCTCTTTTTAAAAGTATTTTTTTACCTATTTTATTTTTTTAATATTGCCCAAAACTCGACAGTTTAAAAATTGAAAAAAAAAATCTATTGTAATCCCTGAAAACTTCTAAATAAGTCTGGTGGTTACGAAGTGGGACATAGAGGTAATTCTCAGGAAATAAATACAATAAAAATGTCTATTTGCTGTTTTGCCGCAGCGTTTCCTAGAGCGTCACCCCTCAAGCACGTGCCAATCAGCAGTAGGCTATTACCATCAAGATTCTTTCACAGAGCAATAAATATACGTATCCCTTCACTTCGTACTATGTGCCAGATATATACATTTCATAACCGATTAAATTCAAGTTAAAAAGTGTCTGGCGGATTCAATTTAGTATTAAAATGAAGGATCATGAATATGTGATGCAGTTAATTAAATTTATATTTCTTTTGCTTCACTTTACAGAAAATATCGTTAATTGACCTTTTTAAAAAGAACTGAAACTATGTATTTTCGTTGTGCCTTCTCCTGTGTTTTTGTTATATCATTTTTGCAATAGTCCTCTTTCTAGGTATTGTTCAACGTTTCTAAAAATATAAAGAGAATGTTCTTTGCCTTATCAGCCCACTTAAATAACTGGGTAAATGAATAAGTTTCTGTCAGGACTAAAGGCTAGCTTTTATTGAAAATATTATAATTGCCTCCCCACTCCCCACATCGCAAGTTCCCTTTATATGACATTGCGAAGCGAAGAAATGCCATTCAGCACTCACATTGAAGACATCTTTGCGGAAGCATAAACTCGCATTGCTTTGCAATACTAGGCACTGACCCCATTCGAAAAATATGTCTGTTAACTCTGTCATAATCTTTCTTGAGAAGTGTTAAGAGTTTACACTGAAAAGTGTGAATTGAATTCGTGTTGTGTTTCAGGCATCCACAATTTTAAAAAAAGTATTTGCTTTCTCAGAATTATAGCTCAAAAGAATGCAGAGTAGCTAAGACATTAATTCAAAACAATCTGTGAATTACATCAAGTACGAAATAATAATTTTCTTAAAAAAATCGCACTGCACAATGAAAACTCCCACCGTCAAACTTTATTTTTGTCTCATGAAGAGAGAAGACAGCAAACGACGAACGAAAACATAAGAAGCAGAAGACAAATTTACTTGGTCAGATTCTTTATTACTCATATCAGGTGATTCGTTAGGGTGACCAGGACAATCGGTGAACATCATTGTCGCTACCCAACATATTTGTGGAATTCTTTTTAAGTTAAATTTAAGTGTAATTTTATTTTTGTAAAGAAAACGATATTTGTGCAAAAAAATAAACATTAGCGCGCGCATAATTCTTCTGAAAAAATAATTGGTAAAATTTCTCAAAAGGTTGGGATTAGAAAAAAAATCAAAAAAATCGTGTCACCTATTTTCAACCTTAAACCTCATAAAAAAGTTTCAAGTCGTTATAACACAGTGCTGTTTTGTGAGTGTGCGAGTGAGTGTTTGCGAGTTTGACGTAAAATGCCCCCATTATGTTGCGACAGCAGTAAAATATTTCTAGTAGGTTGCTTCTTTGCTATATAAGAAAAGGACAAAAAGCAAGAACCGCTTTTATACTACAAATACCGCCCACATTAGCGTTCTTTTTCAACAAAACTCATTGTATCACCAGAAAAAATGAATTTTTGTACGAAGAAAATATGTAGCACCCACAACCAAGGGCGCACAAAAACGCCTGCACATATATAATATTCTATTAAGCCGCGAGTGCCCGGAATAGGTAGACTCACGCCACTGCCCGCAATGTATCTCTCAGATATAGCTGCAACTTTTCGTAAATGTGATTTACCTGAAGGTACATTTACTGAAATATATATTTTATTCACTTTGTACATGTTCTTCAAAGCAATTGTTAATGAATCTTACACTGCAAAATTCTTGTCTGAATAGTTATGACGAGAAACGTAAAAATTGACGAATTACACGCAAAAATCATTAAACGTCATATTATCTTGTTAAATAATATTAAATACAACTTCCAGAAATTATTTTGGCATATTTTAGCATTATTTTAGCAAACATATATTTTACATACATTAAAAGTATTTAGAAAGAGTTTTTATTTCATTTTCCGAAGTTCGCATTTTTTTTCACATTTCCCTATAGACGTCTCCTGCACATCTTTCTCTTTAAGAAGAAATTGTGACAGTCGATCCTAAATAAAACAAATTATTACATATTCTGAGAAGGCACTTGTCGTAGGCACTTGTCACAGACACGGCTGAAAATAATGTCATGACACATACCGCTTACGCTAGGAGCTTACAATGCAGTGGCGCCAGTGCACGAAACGTTTCTGACAGATATCGAGCTGCGCGGCGATCAAGTTTCAACATATTCGCGGAAAATTATTCAGATAAATGATTAAAATAGAAGTCCAGACGTTCTTAGAAAATTATTATTATTACTTGCCCCCAACCCCGCCCGACCTAGGGTTAAGGCACTTATATCGCACAACCAGCTTCTGAATTCCAACCTCATAGAACTTTGTCACCTGATGTTCCAACCAGTGCAACACGGCCGTTTTTACTTCAAGATCGTTATCGTGTCGTTGAGCTCCTAGATGCTTTATCAAGTGAACAAAAATGGGGTACTCACTGGGTGCGAGATCAAGGCGATAAGGAGGATGATTAAGTTGTTCCCAGCCAAATGGTGAGATGGATTCTTGGGTGCGACAAGCGATGTCTGAACGTGCATTGTCATGAAGCAAAAGAAACCCCTGAGCAAACTGAGCATTCATCGCCTTTTGTTTTGGATTGTATGACACATTTTACTTAGCTAAAGTGTGACAGTATGTCTCGAAATTTATTGTGTCACACCGAGGCAAAAAGTCCATAATCCACAAGCTGCCTATCCTAAAACTTAGTGCACATGATTTTGCGTACACAAGTAGTTTGCTTGAACTTCACTTTGAGTGACGTTGAATGCCTCCATTCAATGGATTGTTGTTCAGATTCCGGTTTCAAACAAGCCGTCCACGTTCCGTCGTCAGTGAAAAATAAACCTTAAAAGTTCATCAACTTCACCATGAAACTCAAAGAAAGCCAAGACAACTTCAGATAATTCGTGCGTTCTGACACAATTTCATACACAACCCTCCTTGTGACTTGCGGAAACTCATTAGATAAAGACGAAATCATTAAGAGTCTGTTTTCCCGAATTTTCGTAACAACTTCCTGCACTAAGAACTCCGAAATGACTAAATGTCGCAAACCTCGCTCTTCACCATGAACATGAATACTGCCATTTTTCAATCCTTCGGACATAGTGGTTTCTCCACACACTTCTGTAATATGTCAATGTATCTGACGATTTTCAATTGTTAGACACATTTTGAGTTCGCACAAACAAACGTAAACAAGATCAATTTCGTATTACCGTGTGTGAATAACCAAACGTTATAGTAGGTATTAGGCGCTCATCGGGGGAACGGCGATAGCAGCGCTGAAGCGGCCATATTTTAAAACGGCACTTACTTTAAAATTACACCTCGAAATTGAAATAGCATACACACCCGCTCTGCGCCAAGAAAAAAAATTGGTGCTACACCTTTAAAATCGTAAAGAAAAGGAAATTTTGGTTCTAACGATTGCAGGGGCGTTATAGGCAAACTGCTGTACACGACCGTCGAGAGTGTTGCGTCGGCAGGCAACACTCGCACTTGCAGTGTAAACAGTAGCTTAGAATGCAGAGCTTAGTGTATGTAACTAAAAAAAGAAAAGAAAGAAGAAGAATTATCTTATATGAAATACAGATTTACGCAGCTAATTTATAGCGTTGCCCTATAGCTTGTAAAATATGTGTGTGCACTCTAATAAATTATTACATATTTGGCACAGCCCCTTGTGTTTCAAGTTCTTCCTACGTCCACGGCATGATGGCGATAGTCTGTTGCCAGACAATTCATTCTTAGTAGAGAAATAATTTAAAAAATTAATATTTTTACAGAGTTATCTAGGGAAAGGTGATACTATTTCCAGTTTTATTTAGAGGTGTGTGTATGTGTTAGCCTGTGCGCGTATGCGCGTGTGATGTTTGTGTGTGTGTGGGGGGGGGTATACGAGAAATCTACCATTTTGTGTACCAGCCTGTAAAACAGTCTGCGACCTATATGTCGAGTAAGACATGCCTTTCATTCCGAACAAGACAAGTAAACCTCTCTAAAAGTGCAGCAAACCAATAAACCTACCATGACATGTGCAAAACAAATATGAGCTAAAATAGAATATTTGTGACTCGCTTTTCTGTAGTGGTATGCGGTAGAGTGATGCATTGTAATTTACGGAAATTTCGATAAAGAGGTAGGAGTTGAGACCAATTAAAAGTGAGACCAAAATCAAAAACCCATTCTTTTACGTTTTTTAGTACGTACATGAAGTTTAGAAAATACGAGTGTCATTTAAAACTCATAGACTTTCAAATGTTTCAAATAATCAGAACTGCAATGTATGTAACCACCTCCTGTTCAAACCCGCCCCGCTCGTCGCCGTACTGTCCCGTCCCTCCCCTCCCCACCTTGCAACACTCCGTCATTCTCAGCCTCGCCCCGCTCCACCAGCACCCTCTGTCCCACCTTATCCTCCGTGTTCTTCCCCACTCTGATCAATTCCGCCTCCGACCGGGAGGTCGTAGGTTCGTGTCCCGACGGTGGCAGGATTTTCGACACTTGTTTTTCAGCTAGGTCGAATTCAGTCGCTGTCTGGATGAGAATTCTAGTGATCGGCTACTCTGATCGGTAGTTTTCCGTGGTTTCTCCGATCAACACCAGACGAATGCCGGAGCAGTACCCTACTAAACGGGCCACGGACCGCGCGCGATCTTTCCTTCCCCTTCCCTGTACTATCCCTACACTTTACTTACTTACACTAACATGCACTACACTACCACACATGTCAGGGGACCGGTCGGGGGCTTAGAGCTTGTCCCGGCTGGGCTCTGCTCATTGGAGATACTTGGTTGCGGGAAACCCCACTAGCCGACCGTAGGTCGGCGTCTGATCTCGCCATTCAGTGGGGGAAGATCATTGCCACCTCCCGATGAAAAAATGCACTACACTTACGGGACTAATTACCTTGTAGTTGACGCGCCGGGTATCACTAACAATCAATCAATCGATCAATCAATCGATCAATCAATCGATCGATCAATCAATCGATCAATCAATCGATCAATCAATCGATCAATCAATCAATCAATCAATCAACCCAATTCCGCCCTGCATCGCTCTGTCTAGTCCCGCCGCGCGCCACGCCGCCCCGCCCAGTCACACCCAACCCCTCCCATTGCGCGCCGTCCAACGTAGGAGGCGGGGGGGGGGCGATGGCCGGGCGGGCACGTGAGTCGGGTGGGTCACGTGGACCGGCGATCCAGCGGGGGCGCACACACGCGGGCCGGGAGGCGCGCAGAGGGCCGCCCCAAGAAACGAGCCGAGCATTTGATCCGCGGGCCACGTGACCCCGCGATCTGTGGACGCCCACCACGAGGCCAGCCGCTGTTATCGATACTTTCTTCCGATGTAGGGAACAGTTCCACCACGCGGCCAGCCGCTGCTATCGATACTTTCTTCCGATGTAGGGAACAGTTCTCACCATGCCTCTCTCTCGAACATTTGTGCAACTAAATACTTTCCTAATTATGTGTTAACAATGTAAGGTAAGATCTAGTGTCAAAAAAACGAGAGTAATGAGCCGCAGTTAATTACAAACATCACAAACACAACTATTTTAGTGTCGCATTTTCTGCTCAGCAATTTGCAGAAGACGAAAGTTATAATATCAAAACACGATAATTTTGAGGGTTAACCTTTTTAAAAGCAGTTCTTTGATATATTAGTTATTTATGCACTAAGGGTGTTATAAGGGTTCTAATCATTGAGTGGCGACAAAATGTCCGAGGATCTTTGACCCGTGAACTTTTTGTCGCCCGCGATCATTACGTAATTTTACATACATAAATAATTTTATTTTTTACCAAATTTTATTGATTTAGATTTAATTATCTACTAATTAACTAGATGCTAACTTGATTCGGTTTGTCTTTTCTTAGTTCCCTCTCATTATTCCCTTTAATAATTTCCTCCATAAGAGAAATGTAGGATCACTCAACTGTTTTCATATTTCCCTCGTAATCACATTCGTTTGCAACGAGGTTATGCAATGTATATCGAGCTCCGTATCGAAGGCTATAACGTATCTGTAAATAATAAAATTAATTATTCCAAAACCTTTATACACGATTAATGATCATTATCATGTTTTATCGTAATTTAAATGTTGAAATTCACATGTTTTATAAACACATTTTTGTAGAGAATATTAAGGAATATTGCGTAATTATTGTTTATTTCTTACGTTATGTTATATAATGATCATCATACTACGTTTTTCAGTTTGCATGTGTTCCAATTCTCACGTTCTGTATTTAATATTCCGAGAAGATTTACGTCGGACAGCCCAAGGGAAAAGTCAAGCCCGTTGCTCTTGTATAATGTGACGAAGAATGCCCAGAATATTCTCCGCTTTCCAAACAACATTCAAACTGTTTGCGTGGTCTTTCACTACGATTATTTTATCAATATAAAAAACACATTATCATTCGATTCAGAGCGCATGGTCAACCAGCAGCGTACTTGAAAAAAATTACCGCATTTAATGACTCTAAGAAATAATATATTAACATAAACCCCCTATTCTCTCAAAATCATTGAATAAATACAGTCAATATACATTAATACCACATTTAAGATAAATCGCAATAAACAGCGTCTTAAATGCTTGAAACAGTGAGAACGTGCCAATTAAGAAACACAAAGAAATCCGCTTAGTTCTCTTTCCGCACAATGCGTTTAATTTGCGGAGCAGAAGGAACGATCGGGGCGTAGTGTAGTAGCGAAAAAAAAAGTGTTGAATGGAGGGAATTTCGTGCCGGCCTGGCAGCTCGGCGAGGCAGAGTGGGGGTGGGGGGCTGCACCTGTTGCTCACGAGCGGCGCCGCGTGAGCGCGCCACGTGCCACGCCATCGATCCCTCGGGGCGCGGGCCGAGGGCCGGCTGGCGGTGGCGCGAACGCCGCTCTGCTCTGCCCCTGCCCCTCGCTACTTGCTCCCTCACTAATTCACTTTATATATATATATATATATATATATATATATATATATATATATATATATATATATATACACATATACATGTACACATACATACGTACATACACACCCTTGTCCCGTGTACCAACAAGCTCGTAAGTCAATTTTAGACATATTTTGTCTAATCAACTCCTTTCTTCTATTTACATATATATTTAATTATTCCAAATCTATTACATATATGTGTAAATATAAGTGTAAATAATACAGTTTATGATGAGAGTGACCGTGGAAATGTGTCTAGCAAATTATTGTTTAACAGTGAATATAGTGCTACAGGAAAAATCAAAGGTTATGACAAGAACTAGTGACCTATAGATCTTTATGATAGAATTGTGAATGTTAAATAGTAAAAATACAATTTAACTTCGTAAGGTGTTTTAGCCAGCTAAGTTATTTCTTGTCAGCTACCTGATCAGACTGGGAGGTTTTTGTCCTGGACAGGGATGTAATAGATTGAATAATATGTTGTACATTTGGTGGCTCATTAGAGCCAATTGTTCCAAAAAAATTTAACTGTCAATGTCAAGGATTTTTTTTATCTCAAATATTCTTCGGCTAATTTTTTTCTCTTTAATATTCAGAGACATCCTAAATGAAACATATAAACACTTTTTGGTATTCCTGAGTTCTGGATGTTGATTTAGTCGTGATCGCTAAAACACTTGCCTTCCTGGCCACGGTGTATTCATGGCTTACGTCGGTTCCAATCTTCATCTAAAACCGTGCTCAGCTGCTGTATGCCTCTGATGAAGTTGGAGTGAGAGGCCGGTGTAAAGCTTACGCTGGTTGACGGGACAGATAAGGTATAACGGTTTTGCAACTGCTTGGATGCTAAGAAAAGTATGCTTATACAAGAACCAGCGTTTGGCGGTTTGGAGTGCCCTAGTAGTATAATTTAGTAATATAACAATGGTTTAGCACCAAAAGTGGCTACTGCTTGCTAACAGAGAGCTTCAAAATGACTGTTCGCGCAAGGGCGAGACGACAGAAGGCGAGCGCTATGCGCACAAAATTATATTGAGCGTTACTGGGTTAAAAATCACACATATGAAATATATGAACTAGAAGGAAGATACGTAATAGTCCTACCGTTCCTAAGGAAGATATTTCTAATGCAGAATAACAATTTGGCCTCCAATCAAGTCAGTATCGAAGGTTCACAAAAAGTTATTCTTTTGTATTACGAACATTTAAGTATTATTTCATTGCAAAATTGCAAAAATGAACTCGTTTTGGGGAGCGATTAATAGGTAATCTAAATGTCTTTTTACAGTTGTAGTAATGAACATTTTGAATACAGTTAGTGAAATATAAAGCGATAGTATGTTCTTCCACCGTCGAAGACCCTTTTCAATCAATATTGTAACTTCTACTTATATTTGTTACTTATCATTGTTAGGACAATCTATGCATTATCAAAATAATCCTTCTACTTATCATTGTTAGGACAATCTATGCATTATCAAAGTAATCCTTATACAGTAGTCGAGTAATCTGCGCATATCCGTCACTCACTGTTAGATCCATTTTCGTCCATCAATCGTGACAATGAGGAGTCATTCAACGTGCCTCGGTCTTCTGGTGTGCAGTTGATGATTTGTTTGCGGATCCGCCCAGTCGATCCTAAGAAAATTCTCCAACATGATTTTGCATTTTTTAGCGTTGCGATCTAGCGGTGGCTGCGCGGACCTCTCCAGTCGCAACCAAATTCGGCTGCAGAGGCAGCGAAATGTGACGGCAGTGAAGTCTACGGCACCCAGGGGATGGGTGACAGAGGTTGCTAGAGATTGTATCGCCCGCACGCCGCTGTTTTCAATAGGCGGTGCAGGGCTTGGATTGTTGAATGCGTTTTAGCGTAATTTACGACATTAAAAGTCGTTAGTCTTTCACACATGAGTAGTTTACAGAAAGATCATTATAACGTATTGCTAAGATAGGCGTACGTACGACAATGTTAGCATATTACAATCACCATCACATGAAATCCATATCACAACATGGGTCACTCGGAAGGAAATTATCGTTTGATACGATTATATTTTGTGAAGCTAATACAATGGTAATACGATAACCCCTCTTTGTAGGGTAATTTCAACAACAAAATTATTTTCTAATATACATCTATACAAATGGTACGATATATTCTAAAATAGGAGCTTGCAAATGAGTAAATTTTCTGGAAGTCACCTAATAATTCACTGAAAGAATGTAATCTCCAGAACAACTCTTCCGGGAGCGTTTAGGTACTCGAACACCGCATTCAGAAGTAGGAACTTGCGCTGGCCCAGAAGAACGTCCGACATAAAGAGTTGCGATTACATATATTTGTAATTTTTTTATTATTTAATTTTAATTCGTATTAGTTCATTGTTACGTACTACGACCGAGGATGAAAGATCGAGATAACTGAACGTACTTTTATTTATAACTTACGTAGTAGATATTGTTAACATTAAAAAATACTTTTGAAACGATTTCAACCGTTGGCGACGTTACATTCAAGTAGTAAGCTAGGGCGGTGAAACTTACGAAGTCCGATCTCCACGAGAGCTCAGGATACTGTTTTGAACACGCATAAAATTTTCAGGAAGAAAGGAATAAGAAATGAAGTAATAAGAGATGGACTAGAGGTACAATCAATATCCGGAAAGGCGATCCAATTGAAAGAAAGAATGAGAATGTACTCGCATGCTACCACGTTCCTTCGCAATCAATGGAAAGCAGTGGGCCCCACTAGTGCTCTGGGAATGTGCGATTTGCCCGCTCCAATTTACCCCTCCGAGCAAACACGAACGTCAGTGGTCAACCGGCGAAGGTAGCTCAGGCCTTCATCAGATTTCAGTGCAGTACCTCTGGCCGGCAGGTCCTAGGGTTCCAGTCCCGACGGTGGAAAGATTTCGGACACTAGCTAGATAGCTATTCAGCCACTGTCTGGAGGAGAATTCTAGCAGCTGGCTGTTCTGGTCGGTAGTTTTCCATGGTTTCTCCGATCACTACCATGTGGATACTGGAGCAGTACCCTAACAAACAAGACTCGGGCTGCGCGCAATCTTTCCTTCCTCTTTTTTTGTTCTATCCTCTTACACACTTACATTTACATGCAGTACACTACCACTCATGCCGGGGGATCAGTCGGAAGCTTAGAGTTTATCCCGGCTGGGGCGGTGCTCCGCTGATAGAAGATACCTGGTTAGGGGAAACCTCGCTAGTCGAGGGTAGATCCGCTCTGAATGTCACCATCCAGCGGGGTAGATCACCGCCACTTCCTATGATAAAACATGTACGGCATTTTTGGGGCTAATGAACACAGCAGTTGACGCGCCTAGAGACAGGAAATAATCAGAGGTCATTATCTCGCGGGTAAAAGAGTCGCGAATAAAATCCGAGGGCCTCGTCTAGATTTTCGCATATCCTGAAGAAATGTGCGCGTAATCCTGTTCAGAGTACTGTCCTCTCTGTAGCAAGGCGGCGCAAGTGGGTAGCTCACCTGGCGTGTTGGAAATTTCCTGTTAAAAAGTTCAAATTTATTCCTAATGATACAATGGATAGCTCATTTTTCTAAATGACACATATTCATTTCCGTTTGTTAAATATGTATACTTATTACTAGATAGCGGATTTTTATGCAATTGCATATTTATTCTGCTTAATTGTGGAAGTCTGGTTTTCTTTCTAAATGAGAGTCTCTAGGGACTATTTTTGGGGTTTTGTTTTGCATATTTGAACTATGCTGCAAAAAATTGCATTTTTTAAGGTTATGCTAGATTATGATGCATATTTTACGATCAATAATGCACATAATTGCAGATTTCAAGCATGATGTATTTCCCTCTGGCTTTTTTCGATTATAGGTTAAAATATGTTAATAATGAATAGTAAGGCTTTCAGATTATTACTTCTATTGAATTACTTTCTTTTTCTTTTATCCCCTTCAATACTATACCCTGTGTTGCAGAGGAATGATTCGCAGAATTGTGTAACGATAATACAAGCGAACGACACCTTTAGTCACAGCCCTATTTCATGCTTAATTGAAAATGGAATCCGCTCAAATAATATTCTTCGAACATAGATTTTGTGTAATCAGTTGCTACTAATTTTCTACTATCACTCCTCTTTAAACTTTTGTCTTGGTCTTGCAATTAGTTGCAACCTGGTTGCTCGCCAGCACAAAACGAAGTTCACGTGAGAAATACCCAAAAGTGTTTCATCGCGTAGTTTATAGTTTACGAGAACATCCTCACAAATCGCCGTCTTAGATTTCATCAAGACCATCTTGAAATGAATTTGTTTGTTAACATAAATAATAAAATATTGCTATGAACCTTCTTTTTATTATTAAATTATTTATTTTGGAAAATATATACGTCAGTTGTTTTCTCAACATTTCACGCAGATATCCTGTAATTTAATGCAAATGTAATTTCTATTTATTTTAGTACGTATTTTGATTAGTAGGTAATATCTTTACATAATTTCACTAATTTTAAGTGCATATTTTACACTTTTACTGCATATTTGTATTAATTATTTTCTGCATAATTTAGTCAAATTTTGACATTTGAAACTGCATAAATACTACAATTCCTACTTATTAAGTCAATGCTGTGCCTTTGAACGGGAGATCCTTGGTTCGAGTCTCGACAGTGACAAGATTCTCGACACTAGCTTATCAGCTAGGTCGAACTCAGTCGCTGTCAGGAGGAGAATTCTGGCGGCCGGCTGCTCCGATCGGTAGTATTCCATTGTTTCTCCGATCACCACCAGGCCAATTCCGGATCAATACCCTAACAAACAAGTTTAGGACCGAGCGCGATCTTTCCTTCCTCTTCTTTGTTGTATCCTCACCCTTACACTTAGACTAACATGTATTACACTACCACACATGCCAGGAGACTGGCCGGAAGCTTTGAACTTTTCGCGGCTGGGGCGGTGTCCTGCTGATGGGAGATACCTGATTGCAAGAATCACGCTAGCCGACGCCAACGGTACGTCGGCGCCGGATCTCGCCATCCAGCGGGGGAAGATCATTGCTACCTTCTGATGAAAAAACATGCACTACACTTACAGTACTAATGACATCAGTATTTGAGTGCCCGGAATTAGTAACAACCAACCAACCTACTTATTAATATATTCTTAAGATGCTTCTCTTTCATGCCCCCAAATATTGTGTTCTAATATTGAGTCTCTTATGTTAAATGATATTCGGAAACCGTTGTATCCGCACTTGATAAATAAGGCTGAATTGGAATTATGTCCCTTCAAATATAGAATTTCTTAGAGATACATCACTTTCGCAATAAGTGCTTCAATTCGTCAAAAGTACATTACATCTCTCTTCATTTCATTTTTGTTACGTTACTGTAAATGCTAAAAACTCGTACCGCTCTCCATTGCTTACTTCATCGTCTCCCTTTTCTTCACAGTCTTTCATTACCGTTGTACCTTCACCACTCCGTCTGTTTCGCAAGCAGCGAGTCATGCGATCCTCAATTAGTGGAGAAACACAGTAACAGAACACGATACTCGAATAGCGCCGTCTAGAATAAGGACTATACGAAAATCGACAGCTCTGCACCCCGGAACTCGGTTGTTTTGGAAGTTGGTGCAGGCTTACGGTTATCTATCTCCTTGTTGGTCATTCAAGGTGGAAACGTGGATGATATTGTGCACTTCCGTAATATCACGTGTTTCGCTACTCGGCCACTTATTATCTTTTCAAATAAAACTAAGGATTTGAAATGGGAAGAGTTAATTGTCAATGATAAAAAATTCTCGTCTCTGTATCGTGTTTATACAATATATTCTGAAAATAATCTTACGTGGTCATAGAGCAGTAAAATACAAGTTTAAAAGAAGTATCTGGGATGTTGAGCACATGATGCTGCCAACATATCTTCATTGAAAAAATATACTCCTACGTATTTTCTTTATTGTATTTCCAGTAATTTTACAAGCTTTATAAATCCTGGCGAACATCAATCCGAAGCGAAACATTTACTCACATTCGCAATTACACACTGGTGTCATAATAGATCACTCCACTCCCTTGGCATGTCAAGATACACGTGGGGTTGGCCCCTCCACTTTTCCCACTGGCGCGACCCCATTTCGTATGCGTGAGAAGTTTCGCGAACACAACTGCTCCAGAGACAGGTAAGGACGCGCCCTCGCCCAGCCAAGGGCCTCACTCGCCCAAACAAAGGCGAACAAGGGACGTTCCAGGGCAAGGGCTGTCACACAGCAGCCACTGAGCTGAAAAGGCGAGATACGGTCAAACACGAGAAGCACATACGCGGACTGGTCAAACCGTCAACGTAGTCGAAGCGCATATGTGCTTCAAAGGACAAAGGTCCGAGGAAAATACGGTCAGATTGAAAAAGGCTTTGGTTCTGTCAGAAGTCATGCCGCACCGGGATAATAGCAACAATACAATACAATACTCTGTTCGGTTTCGTGGACGGTTATTTTGACGGTCATTCATGTCCAACTAAAGTATGGGGCATGGTCAATGCGCACGTCTTACCCATTTCACAAACTTGTGCTTGGGCTGTTTTACTCCCTACTAGTTTTGCTATCCTGCCAACTGGGGAATATTAGCATGAAATAGAAGTGTTTATGTTGCTGAATGAAAAAAGTACACTTTAAAACTTATTTGTTTATATTTTATTTACATGCATAACGTTTTGCTTAAAATGTAGAGTATTGGAAGTTTAATTAAAAAGCATTATGAATGTAAACAACACGGGCTCTTGGAAATTCATTATTTATGACCTGTCCATTTGCATCCGTTCGAGGAGTTACACGAACACATATTCTCCTCTGCTTTTCGGCATCTTTCGTATTTATCCTTACACAGTACTTGAGTAATTGCGAGTGTGCGTAGGTGCGGATGTGCGGTTCCGTGACTCATGGTTAGATCACTTCCAGTGCACCAATCATAGGGTGTCATTCTACGCGGCTCGGTGTCCTGATGGAGAACTGATCATTTGTTTTCGGACCGGCTAGAAGATTCTAGGAAATTTTCAAAAACTGTTTTTGCGTGTTTTAGCGCTGCCATCTTGGTGAGTATGCTGAGAATTAAACCAACCCCACCCAAATACATCAATACAGGCGGCGTTGAATGCGCAAAGTGAATCGCCACGCGGCAGATTTCATTTAATTTGCATAAGTATCAATGTACATTTAAAAAATAATTTGCAATCTTCAAAGTGTATTGCTTTGGAACTTATTGAACCTGAAGAACTTCAAGTAAATACGAAGAAAACCAAACTGTTAGTAATGCTACAGAATCACATTTACTTTTTACATTAATATTCGTGCAAATATCGATTTTTAAATCAACTTGATTAACGAGTTTTTCTTATTAAAACGTAACTATCACCTTATTAATGTTTATACATATTCGCGTACAAAACGACAAGTACAGCAGTTGCAGAAGTAAAAGTGAACACAGATTGACCATGTGGAGTTATAATCTCTTCAAAAATTAGATTGGGTCTCTAACAAGAAAGAAAAATTGAGTGATTAACATAAAGACGAACAGTGGTAAAAAGAATAAAATAGACAAAAGAAGTTAAATGAGTAATACAATGATAAAATTTTGAAAAAATAATGAACAATATTAATTTTTCTTACAGACACAGTCTTGGAATTGGTCTTGATGTTCACGTAAACTGGCACTATCTTGTAAAGTAATCACATTTTCTTGAACCAAATGTTTCTGTTAGCAGTATCAAATTTTCTTTTCAAGTTGCGAAAGATTTTTGCTACAGACGCCCGATCCGCGTATTGAATAAATTCTCTGGTGGTAGCCGATATCTTGTGGTGTTTCCTTTTTGCTGGAGACCCACTGATGATGGGAAAATATCGTTCTCAAAAGGTACTTTTGAGCATAAAATAAATATATATTATTTATTTTTACTATTGTGGTTTTATTATCCCCATACCTACAATGGATTACCACAAGATATCAGTTACCACCATGGAACCTATCGCTGATGTCTAATTTTACTCACTGAACTCTCACTTGGAGACATTAACACCTGGCGCTCAGTTCATGTGTCTAGCAGAAAAATGCGACGCGCAGATTAATGTGGCCTTCTACTATTTTAAAACCTGTCAAACTAGTAGTTCTAAAAGAGCACATACTCTCTCGCCCCCTATTTTCAGGCAAAATTACGCAGAAAGTACTCAAATTTTCGAAAAAATTGTACATTACTCTGTCTATTTCAAAATATATCTTTAAGGAACAGATTTAACTAGGAGAAACATCTCTATCTTTAATATTTTAGTAGTGGGAAGACTCCGAAAAACTTTTAAACTCTTGCAATTTTTGAAAAATCAGGGTTTTCAACGAACATGAGACCTACACTATTCTCTTAAGCGTCCTTGACACAATCCAATAACAAAATTTAATAAAAAACCGATGCAGGGATTTTCTTGAAAACTTGAAAAATGTTCCAATCGGTCATGTAAAGTACCCCACAAAATTAAAATATTGGTTTCATATTCAAGGAGCCATGATATCGACCAGATCTATTGGGGAATATCAATTTTCGATAAAATCATCTGAACGGTTTATTCGCTAGCGTTGTTCACAGACGGACGGACAGACAAAAGGATAGACAGACGTTTTGCTGTCATTCGATTTTTCGGTATCAAAGACCCACAAAAACTAGATTCTGGCTACACCACGTGATAGAGGATTTTTTTCTTAATTTAAAAACTGGATTTATCCACTTTTTCATTACCAGGGCCGTGTAATAAGAATTTTTCTACCGAAAATTCGCCGTTTTTTCGCGCAGCATTACATAGCTTTCTCTCTACTCAGTAGCAGGAAAGTAAAAATCGTCCATTAGCCTGAATAGAGTATACAGTGTGGTTTCTATAAAAATAATAGTATTACTTAATATTATATTAAATCATAGCGCCGTAGCAGTAATATCATACATTTTTTCGCGCCGTAGCAGTAATACACGACATTTTCACGACCGTCTTCGCCTGCCTTCTCTCCAACAGAATACGGCAAACGTTACGTTGTCATACTACCTTCGTGCGACTTGATTTTCAGTATGGAATAGCGCCCAGAATATGAGTTGTATGTGGGATTGCGATTTAAAAACTGTGAATTACCGGAAAAATAGAGCTCCGAAACAAATTTTCTAACACAACATCCGAGAACTCCCTTTGAAACAGTTAGCAATACGAAAAGCGGTCTTCTCACTGACGAAATCGGTGAAATCTAATTTTTTAAAGGGGAAGAGGAGAAGTAGAAGAAGAATAAGGAGAAGGAGATGTTGATAAATCATTTTCGATGATGAATCGCCGTTGATGATGTTGGCGTTGGTGCTATTGCTAGTGCTGATAGGTTGTTGATGATGATAGGACGATAGATTGTTAGTGATTGTGGGCGCGTCAACTGCTAAGGCCGTTAGTCCCGTAAGTGTAATGTGTGTTTTTTCCTCCGGAGGTGGCGGTGATCTTCCCCCGCTGAATGGCGAGATCCGGTGCCTACCTACCGTCGGCTAGCGGTGTTTCCCTCAATCAAGTATCTCCCAGCTTGTACAAGCTCTACGCTACCGACCAGTCTCCCGGCGTGTGTAGTAGTGTAGTGCATGTTAGGATATGTGTAAGTAAGTGGTAAGCATAGGACAAGGAAGAGGAAGGAAAGATCGCGCAGTTCTGGAGATCTACCAATCAGAGCAGCCGGCCGCTTGAATTCTCCTCCAGTGTGAACTCGATCTAGCTGACAAGCTAGTATCGAAAATCCTGCCTCCGTCGGAACTCGAATCCAGGACCTCCCGGTCAGAGGCAATGTAATGACATCTGTTGATTTCCTGAGTGATCTCTCTCTGTATAATAGGTCGAATGTTGCCGGCCTGGAGGAGAATTCTGGCGATCGGTTATACTCATCGGTAAATTTGCTTAGTTTCTCGTATCAATACCAGACGAAAGCTGGAAAAGTAGCGTAACGAAGGCGAAGACACGCGCGATCTTTTCTTTCTAATTCTTGCCCCTGCCTCCCCCTTTACACACACACATATACATACGGGCATCACACTATCACACATCGCGAAAACAGCCGAGAACTTCCCCAGATAGGGAGGATCACCGCTTGGGGAAATACGTGACGAGGGAAAACCCGACAACCGAGGTGCATATCTGCCCCGGATCTCACGTTCCAGGGGAGAAGAACACTACCACCACCACCACCACCAACATCACCACTATCACCACCACCACTACCACTACCACCACCACTACCACCGCTACCACCACTACCACCGCTACCACCACCACTACCACTACTACCACTACCACCACTACCACTATCACCACTACCACTATCACCACTACCACTACCACCACTACCACTACCACCGCTACCACCACCACTACCACTACTACCACTACCATCACTACCACTACCACCACTACCACCACCACCACTACCACTACCACTACTACCACTACCACCACTACCACTACCACTACCACCACTACCACTACCACCACTACCACTACCACCACTACCACTACCACCACTACCACTACCACCACTACCACTACCACTACCACTACCACCACTACCACTACCACCGCTACCACTACCACCACTACCACTACTACCACTACCACCACTACCACTACCACCACTACCACTACCACCACTACCACTACCACCACTACCACTACCACTACTACCGCTACCACTACCACCACTCAAGTGAGAGATATCCGCCAAACCCGGGCCGGAAATGTGCTGCTAGAACTTGCGGACAAATCTGAAGGCAGTAAATCCTTCAGCAACGCGCTGAAATCTGCACTGGGGGAGACCGCGTCCGTTATGCATGGAGTTCCGCGATCAACCCTAGAAATTAGGGACCTCGACTGCGTGACCACAGCAGAGCAGGTCGAAGCTGCGGTCCGAAATGTCATTAAAAATGCCAGAGGTGACATTCGGATCTCAGTGTCGAGAACTAACAGCAGAATGAGAAAAATGGCTGTCATTCAAATGGACGAACGAGATGCCAGGCTTCTGATCCAAAAGCCCGGTATAAAGGTAGGGTGGCTCGTGTGTAATGTTCGACGAAGAGTACTCGTCACACGATGCTACCGCTGCCTGGAGTTCAATCATTTTGCCAGGGACTGCAACGGACCGGACAGGAGCGGTACGTGCTATAAGTGCGGAGAGAAGGGCCACAAGGCTGCCACCTGCGACTCTGAGGCAAAATGCATCCTATGCGCCCACAAAGGAATTGAGGGAAAACTCGCACATCTCCCAGGCACAGGAGAATGCGCCGTATTTAGACGTGCTTTGGCGACAGCTAAAGGAGGACAAAACACGAATAAAAAATGGTCAGGATCCTACAAGGAAATATAAATAGAAGTAAGACAGCGAAGGATTTACTTCGACAACTCTCCTTCGAAAAAAGGGCGGATATTATTTTAATAAGCGAACAGTACCAGGACATGGACAATTAAGGATGGCTTACGGACAACCTGGGCACATCGGCAATCTGGATCACAGATCCATGTAAAATGCAGATAGAGGACCGAGGGAAAGGTGATGGTTTCGTGTGGACGAAATCAAGATACACCTACTATGTTAGCTGTTACTTCACTCCTAACACCCCAATTAACAATTTCAAAAGAAATTTGGATGACCTCGAAGATGCAGTGAGAAATATGAGTGGAGAAGTCCTTGTAGCAGGAGACTTTAAATGGCAAAGCCCTTGAATGGGGAATGACGTACACGGATACTAGGGGGAAGTTCATCCTAGAAATGGCGGCAAGACTGAACCTAATCATACTGAATCAAGGTGACACGCCCACATTCAGTAGACCAGGTTATGCTGGGACAATACCGGACATCACCCTTGCGACCGAACGCCTAGCGGCGCAAATTAGCGACTGGGAGGTCGCGAAGGACTATACCGCAAGCGACCATCGGTACATCACATTCAGCATCAAGAAAACGCAGACGACCCACTGCCGACGGAACATCACTAGATGGAACGTTAACAAAATAGATAAGACTAAACTCACTTCGACGATTGAACACGGACATGAAGCGCTTGAAGAAAGAAGACATCATACCCTCAGTAGCGATGCCCTGGTAGACCTGACGATGGACCTCATCACGCAGGCTTGCGAGGCAGCGATGCCCAGGAAGAGATTGGTTCCTAACCGACGGCCCGCTTATTGGTGGAACGAAGAAATCGCGAGCCTCAGAAAGGAATGCCTCCGCCTTAGACGGAGAGCCCTAAGAGCTAGGAGAGACTCCAAAGACGTCGAGGAAAGAAAGACTGCCTTCAAGGATGCCAAGAAGGAACTGCGCAGGGCCATTGCGTTAAGCAAGGCAACGAAGTGGGAGGAACTTACTCAGAACGTCAACAATGACCCGTGGGGACGAGGGTACAAACTCGTCACCAACAGACTAGGTGACATATCTCCGCCGAACATACTACAAGCTAAGACGATGGAAAATATAGTTGCCGCTCTCTTTCCCGTGCACCCGAAAACGCCTGACGAAGTGCTTCCTGTATCTGAGGAGGAAATCCCATATTTCACCACTCTGGACCTAACAACGGCTGTGACCTCGATGACAGCAAGAAAGCCCCGGGCCCGGATGGAATCCCGGCTGAGGTCCTAAAAGCAATTGCAGGATCACACCCAGACCTGCTTCTCAACATGTACAATATGTGCTTGAGAGAAGGCAGGTTCTGTGCGAGATGGAAAAGAGCCCGATTGGCCCTGATTAGCAAGGGCAAAGGAGACGTAACAGCCCCGTCGTCCTACAGGCCGCTCTGCATGCTGGATACGGCGGGCAAACTTTTCGAGAAGATGCTTAAGACCCGCATCCAAGCAGCCATAGAGGACGCAGGTGGCTTATCCGAAAGGCAGTTCGGCTTCCGAAAGGGCAAGTCCACAGTAGACGCGATTCGCGAAATTGTTGCAGCAGCGGGACGAACGGAAGAGGGAAACCACCGTACAAGACCACTCTGCATGGTAGTGACGCTGGATGTACGAAATGCCTTCAACTCGGCTAACTGGAGAGACATCTTAGACGCCTTGAGAAACTTCGGAGTTCCCAACTACTTGAGGAGAATTATTGGAGACTACCTCAAGGACCGAGTTGTCTTGTACGAAACCGACCAGGGAAACAGGAGTAGAAGGATGACGGCAGGAGCAACCCAGGGATCGATCTTAGGACCTGATCTCTGGAATGCTAATTACAACGGCCTACTCAACCTCGACATGCCAGACGATACATTCCTGGTAGGATACGCTGACGACATAGCAGCTATCCTGACAGCACGCTCCCTAGAGGGTCTACAGACCCGTTTAAACCAGGTAATGAGGAGGGTGCAAACCTGGCTAACCCAACACCGGTTAGAGCTTGCTGTTAATAGAACAGAAATTGTATTATTAACAAAGAAACGGGTAAATACAATACCACAAATGAAAATCCTCGAAGAGGACATCCAGGCCAATAAGGCAATAAAGTACTTGGGAGTAATGCTCGACTCAAGGTTCTCCTTTTGGGAGCACATAAAACGGGCATCAGACAAGGCAGCAAAGGTTACAGGCGCCCTGAGCAGAATAATGGCCAATGTCCGAGGCCCAACACAAGGCAAGAGGAAACTCCTGATGACCGTGACGGAGTCTATCTTACTGTATGGGGCAGAGATCTGGGCACCGGCCATGCAACATGCTCTCTACAAGAGAAGAATACTGGCGGTTCAAAGGCGAGGGGCAATGAGAATTGCAAGCTCTTACCGAACATTGTCAGAAGCCGCAGTCCTTGTAATCGCAGGGACCATACCAATAGACCTTCTTGCTCTTGAAAAGAAGAACATCTTCAGCAGTCTCTCAGAAGACAGGGCACTAATTAAGAAGGAAGAAGACCATCCAGATGTGGCAAAACAGATGGGAAACGGATACCAGAGGAAGATGGACAGCCACATTGATCAAGGAGATCGAACCGTGGCTGAAAAGAAAACACGGGGAAGTAGACTTCTACTTGACCCAACTACTGTCTGGACATGGATGCTTCCGATCCTTCCTTCACAGAATTGGGATCACGGCCCACGCAGACTGCCAATACTGTGGACATAGCAAAGATGACGCTCACCATACATTCTTCGAATGTGAAAGGTGGCAAGGAATGCGTACCAGACTGGAGATAAAAATGGGTCCAATAAGCCCCACAACGCTGATTAGCATCATGCTCAAATCCAAGCAGTCATAGACAGCCGTAGCAATGTTTGCAAGGGAAGTCCTTCTTCAAAAGAGGAAAGAGGAAAACGATTCAATGACCGCATAACACAAGGCGCGCGGCATTGAAATAGAGATACCAAAACGAAGACCTAATGACAAGACATCGAGCCAAATTAAGGTATCCGCCCTGAAGAAATGCTGAACAAGCGTACCGGGACGGAAACTAGAAGAGGATTACGAGGTTCGTGGTTTTTAGTGGTTGCAAGCCTCACACTACCCAAGAGCACCGGCTCTTCGGGTGTCTGTTAGAGATTTTCCACAGTATCCTCTCAAAAAAAACAAAAAAAAACACTACCACCACTACCACCACTACCACCACTACCACCACTACCACCACTACCACCACTACCACCACTACCACCACTACCACCCCTACCACCACTACCACCACTACCACCACTACCACCACTACCACCACTACCACCACTACCACCACTACCACCACTACCACCACTACCACCACTACCACCACTACCACCACTACCACCACTACCACCACCACCACTACCACCACTACCACCACCACCACCACTACCACCACCACTACCACCACCACTACCACCACCACCACCACCACCACCACCACCACCACCACCACCACCACCACCACCACCACTAACACCACCACCACCACCACCACTACCACCACTACCACCACCACCACCACCACCACCACCACCACCACCACTACCACCACCACCACCACCACCACCACTACCACCACCACCACCACCACTACCACTACCACCACACCACCACTACTACCACCAACACCACCACCACCACTACCACCACTATCACCACCACCACTACCACCACTACCACCACCACCACCACCACCACCACCACCACCACCACCACCACCACCTCTACCTCTACATCTACCTCTTTCTCTTTCTCTACCTCTAGACGCTCCCCATAGTCGGACCAATTGCCACAACAGTTAACGCCCCCGGAAACACCGTAGACCAAATCACTCAATTATCGATGAATATGATTCTCCTCATCGTCGCTCTCACTTTCAACGCCACCCTCACCACCCCCAGTCCCCCCTTCGACGCTTCCCGCCACGCCGCCGTAGGCAGCTCGTTTGCAAGCGCGTTGGCAGCCCTGCGTGGCCAAGGCCAGCCCTGCGGGGCGGCGAGAGGCTCTCGCGAGCGGTTGCGACACGTTAGCAATAATCCGCTCAAGGGCCCTCCGCCCTCGCCCCCCCCCCTCTGCCTCCGCCCCCGCGCAGGGCGGGCCACTTGGCCGGCGCGGCGCGGCGGGGCGCGGCGGGCGCTCCGCTCCGAGAGCCGCGGACGGTAATGGCGCGTTACTCCCTGCGCATTCGCAGCGACCGAGGCTCGCGGCCGCGCTGGGCTTCTGCGGGCGTACCTTCGGGTTAAAACGGTGGCTCAGGGCATCTAGTGATGTCACTGCAGCCCCTCTGATCTGGAATTCCTATGTCCGCGTCCAGACGGTGGAAGGAATTTTCGACACTAGCTTGTAAGCTAGGTCGAAGTCAGTCGCTGTCTAGAGGAGAATTCTAGCGGCCGGCTGCTCTGATCGGTAGTTTTCCGTGGTTTCTCCGATCAACACCAGGCGAATGCCGGAGCAGTACCCTAACAAACGGGCCACGGACCGCGCGCGATCTGTCCTTCTTCTTTCTTGTCCTATCCTCTCCTCCTTACACACACACACACTTACACTAACATGCACCACACTACCACACATTCCGGGAGATCGGTCGGGAGCTTAGAGCCTGTCCCGGCTAGGGCGGTGCTCCGCTGGTGGGAGAGTCCTGGTTAGGGGGAAACCCCACTAGCCGATGGTATATCGGCGCCACATGTCACCACCCAGCGGGAGAAGATCACCGCCTCCTTCCGAGGAAAGGCACGCCCCACCCTTACGGGACTAATGTCCTTAGCAGTTGACGTGCCCGGAATCACTAATCAATCAATCAATTCCATATCATAACATATTGGCCATCATTTATTAAAAATTTAATTGTACGAAAGCTAATGTGTTTCCAATTTTATCTAGCAGAGTGTAGACAAACTGAACAAAGTCCCATTTCTGTGTCGCGTTTACTACCAAAAAGCTGTTATTTCGTACTTCCGAACCGTATAAAATAAGTGAGGATAGTAATGTGTGTACACGTTTTGCATGGTCACGGGTGTCTTTTAGCGAGTCGAAGTTTCTGAGAAGCGTATATGAGTGTAGGCATATTTAATACCAATTTTAAATTTCCATAAAAATGGAGGAGTTTCGTCCTCTTTAAGGACATCCTTTCATATAGCAGCCATCCGAACGTTTACTTTAGGGTTTTGGAGCAATGTTCAGTTATTCATTGTCATAACTAGAGACAAGTCGTATCGGTATTTTGATTAATGTGTTAATATTCATGTTGTGCAATTCTTCTTTTATTTTTATTACCCATCTGTTTTTGTACAAATTTAAATGCTTATTTTAGAATAATTTAAGTGCCTATTTTTTCAGACTATTTTTACTGTTTTTAATGCCTAAAAATTGGCAGCATTGTTATTATTCCTTCCAACGATATCACTTACGTGAGTAAGTGTAAGCGTACAAGTTGAAGCACTGATAACACTTGTATTACGGTGGATCGCAATACAATGGATTAACAGGTAGAAGGGGTGTCGATGGATACAGTTAAATTTAGAATTTTGTTGAGGTCACTGCTAGTTTATGGTAAAATAACCAAACGCTTTGCTCCATCGCAAAAGGATTTCAAGCTTTATCGTTTCTTATATTTGTTTGATGCTTATACTGTTTGGTTGGGTGTTTATTTCTTAAATCCTTTCGTTGTTTTTGAGGGTCAATGCAACTTTAGCAACTGATCACCTCATATTCTGTAAACATGCCAGGTAGCTTTTTTCACGTGAAAAATGGAGATCAACGTTTTATTTATTTCCCATATACTCATTTGTCAAATATGCAGAAGTTTTAATAGGAGGGTTAAGTTGGGAGAGAACACTATTTGCTAGAGTATGAATATGAACGAGAGTGTAATGAATATACATGAACCCAGTAAATGCCTCATTTCGTGAGTTATAAAATAGAATACAGAATATTACATACATTCAGAATATTACATACATTCTAAAATTTACCGGAATGAATAAAGGAATGCTAATGTACTGCAGAGAATAAAAGCGTGTGTATTAATTTGAATTGATGGTAATTTCATAGCTACAAAATGTATTAGCAATTTCAGGTTCACATTATAATCTTAATAAACCCACAGTGCCTCAAAATAGCCAACTACCTTGATTATTCCAAGGTTGACGTAATAGGTATTGTAATGATTGGATTGGAGCTTCTGTACTGTTAATATCTCACACATTTCTCGCAAAGTACTTTCTTTAAACTGCTTGCAACATAGGATGGATGTGGAACATTTTCTAACATTTTCTAGGATTTCCCTTAGAAAGAAAATTATATTGTTTTGTGTACAACAATTTGGTTAACAACGATAAATCAAGGTAGCGTTCATCAAAATTGCAATGGAAACTATGTTAAGTCCCCTTCATCTTTAAACAATTACATTGCCACTCATACATGTGCCTTGAAGTTCACGAATAATACACAAAATGTTGTCGAACATAATAATGAAAGATTTCAATTAAAACAGATTACTCTTCGTGGCAGTAATATTGATATTTTATATTGCAATCATTGTTGCTACAGTTTAATGCAAACTAATTTGGAATAATTGTATTAGTGAGTAACGCTGAAATCCAATACATGTGGTATACATAGTACCCGTGTATCGTTGGTCTTAATACACGATTACTTTCTCAAAATAATAGAATTCCAAGAATTCAGAATTTTTTGTTTGAATAGTCTCAACTACTATCATTTTTTTGTGATTAACAAGTACAATCGAGGGGACTTATTTGACTTCCCCTCCTAAAAAATTGCATTTAATAAAGGGTACCGCCGGAAAAGATGGTAAAAAGTTCCCCTAAACCAAATGTCTTACGAGTGATTAGATTGTAATTCTAATATAAAAATAATATTTTTGAAAGGTTCCTTAGCCCGCGTCCCGCTAACTACACACATCTACGGCCAAAAACCTGTTTTTTTATTTTAATTTTTTCGGCAACTATGCACTATTTATTTGACTGAAAAAATGATAATTAAGAAAAAAATTATACTACCACAAAATCATTTTTTGAGATTTTCTCAGACCCAAATTCAAACAAAAAATATTTTTGAAAAAAGTAACAAACAATAATCTTTATTGTCTTAGCACCATGAAACAGGTTCGAAAAATTCTCAAACGTTGTCCTTAAAACACAAATTGTTATGAAATTTTTACAGATTTTTTCGGCTGCTAGGCTGCAGTTAAAAAAAGATAAACCGCTTTCTCGCCTTTAAATCACATTTACTCTCAATACATTTTGAAAGTAACTGCAACAGCTTTGTTCATTTATTTTAGTATTTAGTATACATTTGTATACATTGCTTCAGTTCCCAGTAATATTTTGATTTTGGAATTTAGTTACAAATTATCATTTCTTAAAAAATATTTCTAGTCCTCTGCATAAATTATCATACGCTAAGAAAAGACAATAGTTCTTGGCAGTTTATAAGAAACCATCCAAATAAAACCTTGAAAGTGTGGTGGAGAGAGATTTTTACAACCCATCCCACATCAAAAATACTTCAGAAGAAAAAATAAAAGTTTGCAGATTTTGACGTTAAAATAGAGATTATTGAAACGCATATTATAATCGCGAATAACTCGGAAGCGCACAAGCCTCCTAGGCCTTTTACACCAGGTTTGCGTGTCTCATGGGGGCACAAATTATTTTGAGGACAAGCAAATTCTGAAGATGACGTGTTTTGGAGGACGGGTAGATGACAAATGGGGAAATGATAAGGGACAGTTCGGTTGCAGGTGAAGGATAGATGGGCGATAGTGGGTAATCAAGGGGGAAAGGTTGGATCCGGATTATGTTTTTAGGCAGTATTACACAAAATACGACTTTCATTATCGGCCTTATTTTTCAATTTTGCATATTTAGTTATTTTGGGTGCCTCTTACCCATGGCATGGGTAAATAGAAAAGAGAAGACGAAATCAATGTAAAATTAAATTAAAGGAAAATACCGAAATAATCTTTCACGATAAAATTAAAAGCAACTATTTTAATTACTGTGAATTTTTATCTGAATGCTTAGCAATATGGGAATGGGTTCTGTCGCACAGAACCGGGTCTTTGATTCTCTAAAGCATATTTCGGGGTTGTGTGTTCGCAGTTGGGTGCTACATTAAATCAATTTTCAGTTTTCATAGAATTATAATTTACAAAGGACAGAGTTTTCGCTGAGTCGGGATTGAATATACTTATTTATACGTATACGTATACAAGAATAAATACATAGGTAAGGGGAAAGAACAACTTTTCCTCTAATCTGTAACATTTTCAGATGTGAGAGCGTAGACTTCGGCTGCCTAGGCTATTTAGCTGTCCGAGAGATGACGCGTCGTAGGCACAGTTACGAACGTTTCAGACGCCATTCTGAAACCTTCTCTTGGAGGAAGAGTCGCAAGGATGCGGTGTCTACCGGACAACGAAGTACTTGATTACAAAAACCTAACTACGGCCCATCAATTTAAAACTAGAGGTGCTACAGAATGGCACAGACTTTCTCTTACCAAATTTTTCTAATTACCTTGGTGTGGTCTGGGTTTAAGGTTTTGCTCCCTTCTCTGGCCAGCTGCCTTCTATACATTTAAAGTACATTTTTTGACAATTTCTCAACTTTTTGCTTGCCTAGCAGTACAACTGAATCATTACTTCAAGAATATTAAGGAAAAGTGGAAACTCGTTCTGAATAGAAGATTTCATTGAAAACTTCGTAGTCGTTTTTAAGAAAATGGCGATTAAGCATTACTTTAAATGAGAAATTTGAAACTATTTTTTATAGGAATCATTTGAGTTTTCTAAAATGTTCATTTGAAAGCACTTGAAGCATGTCCACCCACAATTGTGATAATCCATACAAATCGATAGAAATGCCTATATTTCCGCCGGGCGTGAGAGGTATTTGAAGAAATTTACATTCAAAAAATTCAAACATTTGTAATTTTCGAAAATTCAGAGTTTACCGTGATATTCTGGCCTATGCCATCTTTATACGTGTATTTTGCTTTTATCTTACAAGAAATTTAAAGAAAAAATTTCGAGCCGTTTTTGGCTACATTTCCAGCCAGTGCGCAAAACATCGAACTGGCTTTGGTTACTATTCTGACATCGTGGGAACACAACAGCAATCACAGACACGAGCTTCAGATATTTACATATAAGTATCTACAAATAATTAGTTTGATTCGTTATGTGCGGCTCCGAAAGACCCTATACCCCGATCGCAGGATCGATCCTTAAGAGATGCAAATCTGCCTGACTCGTGGCCCGCACCACTCCTGAGAGAGCCTACGCGCACAGCAAAGAGCCCCGGCGACCGCAGTCACCCGTGGAAAAAATGTTCCACAGCAGCGTCCCAACACAGGTTACCCTACGAGCATAGCTTGTCTCCGCAACGCCCTGGGCGCACGTTTTGTGCGTTCGCGCGAGGTTTTCACTCAGCTCACCCCCCCCCCGCGCTTTGCGCTCTTGCTTATATACCTCCCAGACCACGTGACACGCAACGTCATCTCGCTTTCGCGGGGCACTTCATGCCACGTGACTGTCGCGCCGCCACGTATTTTGGACATATCTTCCCATGGATTCGTGGAATTTCTCAAAATACCTCGGGGTACCTCCGCCCCTAGCTACCGCCTTTGTACTTCCTTTCTCCACCCAGTATTCTCTGGCGCCCTAATCCTGCGACGCGGTGCCTGCAAGGAGCCGGTCTTCCTGCTTATTAATACAATACGTTACACTATGAGGTTATTAGCGAAAAGCTTTCTTCTCAGTGGATTTCATTTTATTTCTTTTCTTTACATTTTAGTCTAATTGTTTTTATATAATTTTTAAAATGTCGACAGATATTAGAGCAGCTTTTACTGCTACTGCCCACTAGAACTACCGAACCTGAACCTTCAGAGTAATCTCTAGCCCACAATTAGACTTTTAACACACTGCACTGAACATGGAGGATTTTGTTTTTCATCTTGGGCTTTGTGAGTTTCTTAATACTCTTGCAGCATTTGATCCGGTCAGAGTATTCTGACCAAATTCAACAACCTAATTGATCTATACTCATTCTTGGCGTTATATTAATTCTCTGAATTAGGAATCCTTAAGGCTAACACTAACAAAGGAACATATTTTGATACACGGAACGCCTAAGTTATAATGGGAGAGCCTGTAATGCAACAATTGGCATCAGTATATGCAATGCATATGTCAAAAGAGTGCCTTTGCCTGTTATTGAGGTCGAGCATCACCGGATTTTCTTCGTTTATCTTAAGTAAAGAAAAATTTGGCGCTTTTTCATGGCCAATGGTCAATGTCCTATCGCAGTATCTCTTTATTATCTACTGGTGATAAATAGTTATTTATGACACGAGTGGTGTAAGTGGCATTTTATTTTGCGAGTAGGAAAGGTTTGCGGCTTGAAGCCGATAGGCCGAGTAGCGGACCGGGAGCGGTAGCTCAATGCATCAATTGATGTCACTGCAGCGCCTCTGACCGGGAGGTCCTAGGTTACACTCCCCACGGCGGCAGGATTTTCGACACTAGCTTTTCAGCTAGGTCGAATTCAGTCGCTGTCAAGAGGAGAATTCTAGCGGCCGGCTGCTTTGATCGGTAGTTTTCCGTTGTTTCTCCGATCAACACCAGGCGAATGCCGGAGCAGTATCCTACCAAACGGGCCACGGACCGCGCGCGATCTGCCCTTCCTCTTCCTTGTCCTATCCTCTCCTCCTTACACACACACACACTTACACTAACATGCACCGTGCGATTCCGGGAGATCGGTCGGGAGCTTAGAGCTTGTCCCGGCTGGGGCGGTGCCCCTCTGGTGGGAGAGTCCTAGTTAGGGGGAAACCCCACTAGCCGACGGTAGGTCGGCGCCGGATCTCACCATCCAGCGGGGGAAGATCACCGCCAACTCCCGAGGGGGAAAAACATGCACTAAACTAACGGGACTAATGACCAAAGCAGTTGACGCACCCGGAAACACGAAAAAATCAAACCAAACCAAACCGTGTAGCGTAATCCTACAAGGGAAAAAATCACTTTTACCACATGTGTCATACACTATTTTTAGATGGAATTCGTGACTTTCCTTTTATTTTCATTGAAAAATTCAAAACATTTAATTGGATACTATGTTAATCAGGGAGTTATGAATATTTCTGACTCCCTGATGTTAATTAAAGTCAGTAGAAGTTGATACGGTCAGATGAAAGTATTTTTTCTCTGTTGCAGTCGCATTGTTTTTTCTGAAAATTTGATCATCGTCTTACTTTTAACACTGATGTTAAAAATTGCATTTATAGCACGTTGTGCATACCCTAAAAAACAACAGCTTTTACTAGTGGCTGTCTACAAAACAAATTATCTACTCTCGTGGGGGCTCAGAGTAATGTCGCTGACACTCCGTTGATTAAGTTGCAACTACAATCCATATAACATTGCGTAAACGAGGATAATAACCAGGATAATTCTTTCAAATGTGTGCTGCGAAATTCGTGTGGAGTCGATTTTTCGGCGATTGTCGGGAAATACGTCGGCCTATTGCACACCATGCATCATCCTCAACTGAATGGTCTCCCGAATGAAACTGACACATTACACATCCCCTCCCGGCACCAAACACACTTACCCATTGTGCAATCGTCAGATACGGTAACGCATCAATGCCACAGCAATCACGTAGGTCTCGAATTCAAGCCCGTGCTGAGAGTCACTTGATTATTGATCCACAATTGCTGTTCTACAGTTGCAATGTTTTAGGGTCGTTCAGGCTCTCCACATAAACAGTATCCACCTTGAAACAACATCCTATCTGTTGACCAATTTTGGCGTAACATTGTAAATTCAAAAGAGCTGGGGTCAATGTAATTAAAAACCCAACCAATGTGATTTGGGATTTAGAATTGTGTGGTTAGTGTTGTTGTTAATAAATTTACTGTCTTCATACGGTTGCATTCGAAAACATGAAGGACAATGCGACTAAACAAAAATAAAATAATAATTATGCATAATCTGGGGTTAATTTTACGAAGCGTTGACCACTACTTGTACATCCTTTTTTGTTCGTAGCACTTACCATAAAGTTCTCAGTAATTTACCACTCTCCAGAAGCATAATATTTCTGCAGATATTCAGGAAGTTCCGTAGATTTCAATTGTATTCTACATATTCCTTTCCTATTCTCACTACCGATTGCAATCAGCAGCTTCTACCGTAGGTAAATGTGAGAGCAGCGGCAACCGAGGACGGCGGAGCGAGAGCAAAAGAAGGGTAGTTGAGAGGTCCCAGAAGCGCGAAGGAAATGCTGCCACAAGAGACCGTTGGGAGAGCAAAGGGCGGGGGAGGCAGATTGTGTCGTGTTGCCAACCTTTGAAGCCGTGAATTCAATAGGAAGGAAAAACGTCGCTATTGTGAAGGCGCTGGCGATGTACTATACAAGACGTTTATTCATTTTCCATGCGTGAAACATTGCTCTCTCGAAGACAAATGCCACTAGAAAACTACGTATGCTCTAAGGGTAAAAATATCTTACAAATATCAAATTCTTTGACAGTGACAGGCATTTGTTTTATTTTTAAGGCGATATAAATTGAGCGTTAACTTATTTTATAAGAATTACGTAGTCTACGTTGTCATTGTAGTATTTTGTATATTTATATCTTCCGAAAATAACTATAAGAAAGAAGCTGAACTTATGTGGAAGGAGTGGCATTCTGAATAAAGATGGTCGGAGCAATGCTCAATTTTATATTTGAAAAAGGATTGAAAAAAGAACTCCTTCAAATACGTATATTTTTAGGCTATTAACAGAGTTCCTTTTGAATGTCTCTTCAGACATTCATTAAGTTGAAACTAATAAAAACTCTAATGATCAGCGGTAGGTGTAGATCAACTCAATAATTTGCCCCCTTTTTGCATGGGGTGCAAGAAAATTAGGAAAACGTTTTGACCAAATTATATATGAATTTTCTTAATTGAAAGCGCAGAAGAAGATTTAAGAATTAATATCTAAAAAATGTAATTTTTACTACCAAATAGGTTGAGTCATTTCAGTCGGAGTTACACACACTAACATTTTCTTAATAATGTTTGCAATAAGTAATTTCTTTGCGTTTTTGTCTCAGAAGTTTATATTACCCAAAAAGTGATTCTTTTTGTTTGTTGTGATATTTTTGTATTTTTTATTTCGTCGCCGCCTTTACATCATCATAACTTAGTGCGCATTTGCAAATCTCGAAGATCTGTTATACACCGGGAGGTCAAGCCTAATTTGTGAACTGTCAGGGGAACAGCAGTTCTGACGGACGGCTGATGGGCAAAGCTTTTAACGGACTAAAATCAGGCGCAATAGCACGACCGCCCGCTTTACTAGGCTGTAGTAATTTGCACCACAGTATCGTCACTTCACGAATTTGGTTTTTCTTCGTTTCTACCTTAGAAATATGAATTTTGTCTTCAGAAATATTTATAACTGTACTCAGAGCATCGATTCAACCTTCTGAACGTTGTAGAAAAGAAATCGTCAAGAAACTGATGTACAAAAACGAAGCACCCTTAAGTGTTTTTTCTGCAGTTTCCTCAAGTCAAAGCAATCAGAGTGGTCGCTATATGACAACATATTTAAAAAGCGATTTTTAAAACTCGAAGCATATCTCATTAAAATGGCATTCAAAACTTTTGTTCATCTATTTGAAGAGAAGACTTTGGTGAATTTTTTCCTATCTGAAATAATTCACCTTTGTGTATGAGTTCTGCATTTCAAAACGGTCTCCATTAGTTTAGATATAATTCAAACCTTTTCTTGTATAATAGATGATTATGAAAAAGAAATATCCTGTCAATGCGAAGAACATCAGCTAGTTAAATATGTCTACAAGGGGTAGGTGTTTTGTTTGAAATTAGGTGCACCATTCATCTACTAGTCTATTTCCTGGGCTTAGTCTATTCTCCGGGAGTCTGTGCGTGGAAGACTAACTTGTTGAGTGAGTACTTTCATATTTAATACTACATATTGTGTCGCTTGTTATTAGTTTACTGTGTGCCAATTCCGTTGAGATCTGTTGCCTTCAAAGGTAGTACTTGCATCCTTGCTCTGTTCAAAATACTCTAAATTGGTTCTAAGCAAATCGTTCATTATTCTCCTCAAATTACATGGTACTATTTGAAATATGATGGCTATGAGTCAACTTTGTCGAAATGGTAAATGTTAATGTCCTTAATGATCCATTTGTCTGTTTTTGGCTCTTAATATGAGGCGGAATATTATAGTCCGAAACAGAATAGAACAAGCAAAAACTTTTTGGTAACAGTGAATAATATTTTGCAAGAGAATGAGATTTATTGATATTCAAAACCTTGTTTTGTATAATATGTCTATATTTAGATAAAATTGAAATAACCAAACCACTTTTATTATCACAATTATAAAAATACAAATTATGTCTTATTCTCTAAAAAACAAGGTTGAATGATAATTAAATATACATTAGTAAACTTGTTAAGAAAGAAATGAAATTCATTGCAACATTATGTGTGTATTCTTTAAACATTATTTTAAAATCGTATAATACGTCCGAAATTAATTATGAGAGGAACGTATCTGCAATACTTGCTTGTCTTACAAAACACTTTGTTAAGAATAGTAATATTATTAATCATTGGCTAAATACTATTATCCCTTGTTTTCCTTTCTGTTCGTCAAACATGATCATGAGAACATTTTATCTGGCGCTTCGATCTCGTCTTCTTTTCGCTCTCACCTTTGTTACGTTTTGCTTGATTAAATCCACGCGGGAAGTGTATTGCCAAAATATTAAGGCAATAATGTTCTATATTGGCTACTGTTTTTTACATTTTATGTGTTGGATGATACAAAAATATTCAAATATGTTTTCCTCCAGAATTTGATTGATAATTTAGAAATGGCACATGTATTTTATCGTAAGCAAAAGCTTTGATAAAGCATACTTTTGAAATAAGTAGCAGGTATCTAAACACGTCCTTTCAATTGTACTTCAAGTTACAGGTACTGCATAGACTATATGCTACAGTTGCAAGCATTGAATGGATTATATCAAATTGCTATGGGGGGCGCAAGAATACTTCATCATTAAGGTCAGTAATAATATTTTATGAGGCAGTTCGCAATCGCTGGAAATGTAGCCTACTGTTGGGAAAACAGATGAGCACATCTCGTCAACCTGTTTTGTTTTCTGTCATAATAACGAACACATATCGTTATTAGCAACGCAAACACGAGCAAAGAGCTTGTATTATAGAACAAGGGAATGCATGAAGTGGTGGGAGGTACGAACCACTCTCTCCATCATTTGGGTATTCCCCGAATTCTGTCGCGGACTGTCAAACTCATAGTACTGCGGTGAAGTGCTGCACACTGTGACGGAAAATCTAGTCACATGTGATTCTTGTTTCCAAAGTTTGCTGCTTTTAACATTGCATGATAATCTAAACGTACTACGGAAGTTGCGAACAGTAATTTAATAATTATCTTACCACACTCTTTTGTTTTGTGACAATTCGCTTGCTGAGTGCAATAAGGCACAACCCAAAGAAGTACAATTAGGGGAAATGATTCTGAAAAATTCGAAAGTTCTACATGAGAATTAACGAACGTCTGTTAGCAGTGAGTGTTAAAAGTGAGATTGAGCCAATGTCGCACTAAAATATAGTCCATTTAGGACTCACATTTCGCAAAGAACCAAAATTGAGACTTTTTGAGTTGTCACTAGGGCATTCAGCAAGCGTGTAAACTAAAGAAATAGAAGAATCATAACGACTTGACACGTAATGTGCAAGGGATTTGGAATATATTAAACAGATATCCCACTACTGAAGAAGACCAGGAGAGAGCCCTCAATCAGATTGGAGACTATTTTTATTAGATAAAATTCACAGGTATCAACATGCTGGATGATTTGTTCACTTGCGTTTACTGTCACCGCGTCACTATTGTCCTCAGTACTCAGTACATTAGTTGAAAGTGTGTCATTGACAGAAAAGGTGGATAACCAAAATTGTTCAATTTTTCAAATCATTCTCTTATCTGTCAATACTTTTCAGTTATTTACGACTTAAAAGACATTTTCCCAAGGGTGCTCACGGCTGCTCCTATGGGAATTAGGGTTACTCTTGATAGTTGGAAACGGTCCCTCTAAATGTTGCAAAAATAGTTTGTGCTTAAATTTTGTTTTACTTAGAAATTGCTATTTGCCACCATATTAAATTCGCTTTTTTACTTGCGATTGAATACAACAAGCAGCAATGACATTAATGTAATCATGGTTGCATTCACACTGACAGGTCGAAAATGTACGAGAAACATTTGCATTTTCTAGGCTCAATGCTTCATCGCAGTTGGCTGTCGTTGGTAATTCTCATGTAATGGAACCCAATCGTTTCTGGTCCGTGACAATTTCCATGTACGCAGTCCGAACTGATATTTCGGAATTCGATCTGCGCGCAGGTCGAAGCCGATTCGGTGAATTCGCACCGGGCCTTCATTGCAACAGCTGCATCTCGGTCATTTCACTTTCACTTGTAACAATAACACTCCGGCGGCGGCGTTCAAGGCCGCCTGTCCCCGGAACATTGTACGCAAATCCATGAATGATCTTGGCTGTCCGGGTGACGCCGCATCCAAGGCACAAGTGTCGATATTTCGGTCGCCATTCTGCGACCTTCTTCAGGGCGAAATGGGGGCTATACGTCCTAAGGGCATTACGCCCTGAGGAAGGTCGCAGAATGGCGACCGAAACGTCCGCCAGGGCGTAATGGGGGGGCATTACGTTCTATGGGCATTACGCCCCGAGGATGGTCGCAGAATGGCGACCGAAACGTCCGCCAGGACGTAATGGGGGCATTACCTCCTAAGGGCATTACGCCCTGAGGAAGGTCGCAGAATGGCGGGCAAAACGTCCGCCAGAGCGTAATGGGTGGCGCATTACGTCCTAAGGGCATTACGCTCTGAGGAAGGTCGCTGAATGGCGACCGAAACGTCGGCACCTGTGCCTTGGACGCGGCGTCTCCCGGACAGCCAAGAACATTCAGACTCCGGCCGCGGAAGTCCATGCTGTCAACAAATCCATGAAGCTGAAGGAGCAGTGGTGACGTAGCGGCGGCTGCGAGGATGCGCAGACGCAGCGGCTGCAGCCTAAAGGGCCTCCACGCGCGTTTCCGCACGCTCGTCCAGAATCCTGCAGCAGACAAATCATTTCAGAGCCCATGTGAAAAAAATCAGAAGTACATATTGTAAGTAATGACCTATTCATTACTGATTTCAATACTTTGTTAGCAGGTTTACGTATATTGTAAGTTTTTGACGATTCGATCGTTATTTGAACCTTTTTTATGACATCAAACTTGACACGGATAGCGGGCAATCTTTTCATTCCAAAACCATGCCAGCCGACCAATACGTCAGAGCCGTATCTCAAGTTCATTGGGATTAGGAACACGGCCAACTACCGGAACATGCACTACCTATACTAGTTAAAGAAATAGATATTGTTTAAATGAATGCACTTGCATTGTATACCATTCTATGGCTAGTAAGGTGAACGGTAGCTGACGCGCGGAAGCCTTATCTGAGCAACTTCTGGGCTTTCATCTTAGCTCGACGGTCAACGTTTCATTTATGTAATAAAACTATCGTTACTAATTAAGTAAATAACTACTTGTTTAAATGAATTCAATATTTTATTATTCGTTATCAAAATCGTCGAAAACATCAATAAAATCAAAATTTAAGCGATAGGCTCCAGATACCCCGCTTCCCATTGGTAATGCATGGGATCATTTTCACCATGCTATTGCTAGGGAGAACGGCTGTTGGTGCGCGAGCACCATGCCTCAGCAGGTCCTGCGCTTTTTAGCTGCGCCTCATCCGTCAACATTTTTTATCGTATGCCAAATACTTCCTTTCTCTACTTGTGAAGTAAATAACTATTGTTTAAATGAATTCAATAGTTTATTATTCGGTATCAAACTCGTCGGAAACATCAATAAAATCAAAATTTAAGCGGTAGGCTCCAGACACCCCGCTCCCCGTTGGTAATGCATGGGATCATTTTCACCACACTATTGCTGGGGAGAACGGCTGTTGCTGCGCGAGCACCATGCCTGAGCAGGTCCTGCGCTTTTTATCTGCGCCTCATTCTACAACATTTTTTATCGTACGCCAAATACTTCCTTTCTCTATTTGTAAAGTAAATAACTATTGTTTAAATGAATTCAATAGTTTATTATTCGGTATCAAACTCGTCTAAAACATCAATAAAATCAAAATTTAAGCGGTAGGCTCCAGAAACCCCGTTTGTAAATGAATTATTCATTACACGAGGCCATTTCTTCTGTGAACAGCAGCTGGGGCCGGCAGCGTGGGCGCCTTATCTCAACAGGTGCTGCTCTTTTATTATTCCCTCGTCCTCCAACATTTCATTCGCACCGTTCGCTTTCTGTACTTCTTAAGCGGTAACTATTGTTTAAATGAATTCACCTGTGTATTATTAAAAAAATTAATTTTTTACTGATGCGTTATTTTTTACTAATGCGTTATTGCCTTTGATGCGGAACTCAATATACACTGCAAAACTTGCCTGAAAATAAAACATATGTAGCCCCTTTATCTCACCCAAGGAAAACAACCATCGATTTTTTATTGAAAGATAATCAAACTTAATTATGTGCAACAACCCCTTTGTGACATCTCGGAGATTTGATATCTGTGCTAGAAAACGGTGGTCGGCTGTTCCATTTACCTCTACATCCCCACGATTATCTCGCAGCGATTGGCTGAACGTGTGATGACAAAATCATTCGTGCTAAAAATGCTAATATGTCATTATTTGTGCCGTAAAATGCCCAATTATGAACCATTTATTTCAACAGAACAGGTCGTTTATAATGCTCGTATACAGAAAATATTTATTCCAATAAAAAAAACGATAATATCCAGTCAAGTTTTAGAAGTATATATTTTAAAGACGTTTCGACCTCTTTTGTGGGGTCCTCTTCAGTTTCTGAAGAACAATGTTACAAAACAATGCATTGAGCAGACAGTAAACTATTATCCGTCTAATTTACATCAATATGGTATACAAAATATGTTTTTTCAGTATGCTCAACATCGATGTGTGTTTAGTGGCAGGTTCCTTGTCATGGTGTGAGGTTACTAGAACTAAATTAAAACTACTAAAAGTTGACTGGAATTATCGATTTTTATTGACATGTTTGGATTATGTAATCTCTGAATTAAAAGAAAACAAAACATTTTCTACTCCCATTGTATAATTCTGATGATTGATGACTGCAACTCGTTGCAAAATGATACTCATTACAATACAGATTTTATTATGATACAGGTGCTTGACTAATCACAGGGAAGTTTACAAACCAAGTATTGACAATTAATCTCTGCGAATCTTTCTAGTAAGTGTTTCATTCGGTTGTGTACTTTAAAATTGCATTTGATATTATATTATGCTTGTCATTTTTATTTCTTTTATTTTTATCTTTTTACGTGGAATATTAGTTAAAGTAAATTTGGTTGTAATTTCATTTTGATCCTATATGTCAGGTACAATGGCGTAGGGTAGGGTTGGGTGGGGTGGGGATCTGTCCGCTGGCTGGCGTTGGTTGTATCCTGCATGCAAAGTGCTACGAAACGATTCAATGAAGAAGTTTAACTATAACAGTTGTCGTAGAAAAGGTACCGTATGAAACTCGATGTAATGGGTATTAATACACTCGTGTGAATTTTACGACACCAGCTTGTTCCTCGCTCACTTCATAATATTACACTCTTGTATTAATATCCATCATTACCATATTGTTTCATCATGTTCTAATTATCTATTCCTATTGTATAGTTCTGTCGTTTGATGTCTGCAAGCCGTTGCATAATGCTACTCATTATGATACAGGTTCTTGACCAATCTCAGAGAAGCTTATAAACCAAGTATTGACACTTAATTAATCATTGAGAATCGTTCTAGTAAATGCTTCGTTCAATTGTGTCCATTAAAATTGAACTTGATATTATATTACATTTGTCAGTTTTAATTTATTTTATTAGTAGTAATTTTGGAAATATGTTTTCGTGGAATATTGTTTAAAATAAATTGGATCGTAATTTTGCTTTGATCCTATTTAACTACCGCAGTACTCCCTTGCAGGGGGATGGGAACCACAGCCACCTGCGGCAGCATGAGAGGGTAGGGTTAGGTGGCCTTGGCTGAATCCTACGTTTCAACTGCCACGAAACGATACAATGTAAAAGTTTAACTTATAAAAGTCGTAGAAAAAGTACCGTATGAAACTGGATGTAATGGGTATTAATACACTAGTGTGAAGTCTAAAATACTTGCTCGTATCGTAATATCACCCTCGTGTATTAACATCCTTCATTACATCATCGTTTCATTATGTACTATTAGATAAGGCCGTGGCCTCTCACCTGAGCAGGTCGTGCGCGGCCGCTTGCGCGTCCTCGGCCAGGCGCCACGCCTCCCGGCGGGCGTCGGCGGCGGCGCGCGCGTCGGCCAGCAGCGCCGCGTTGGCGTCCACGTTGTGCGCGCAGCCGCGCGCCGCCGCCGGCAGCAGCTGCGCCGCCACGCGCAGGTCGCACGCGGCCGCCGGGTTGCACACGCGCGCCAGCGCGCGCAGCGCCTCCCACAGCCCGGCGCCTCCCGCGCCCGCCGCGCCGCCCACCTCGCGCAGCACGCGCAGCGGCGCTTCCGCCGACGCCGCCAGGGCGCGCTGCTCCGCCGCCGCGCGCGCCGCGCCCGCCGGCAGACGCAGCGCGTCCTGCAACGCAACACGCGCTTGGATGAAGTCGGTGCCATGGCGACAAACCAAGGTACACTGTACATGTTTACCGGGAGCGGTAAGCATCAAGTGATGTCACTGCAGCACCTCTGACCGGGAAGTCCTAGGTGACGGTGGCAGGATTTTTGACACACTCTCGACAGCTAGGTCGAATTCAGTCACTGTCTGGAGGAGAATTCTAGCGGCCGGTTGCTCTCATCGGTAGTTTTCCGTTGTTTCTCCGATCAACACCAGGCGAATGCCGGAGCACTACCCTAACAAACGGGTCACGGACCGCGCGATATCTGTCCTTCCTCTTCCTTGTCTTATCCTCTCCCCTTGCGCGCGCGCGCGCGCACACACACACACACACACACACACACTAACATGCACTACACTGCCACATATTCCGGGACACCGGTCGGGAGTGTAGAGTTTGTCCCGGCTGTGGCGGTGCCCCGCTGATGGAAGTGTTCTGGTTGGGGGCGGTAGCGGAAGGTAGGTCGGCGCCGTTAGCGGAAGGTATGTCGGCGCCGGATTTCGCCATCCAGCGGGGGAAGATCACCGCCATCTCCCGAGGAAAAAATATACACTACACTTACGGGAGTAATGACCTAAGCGGAGAAAGACTACTGCCACCTCCTGTAAAAGAATACGCACTACACTTACGGTACTAATAGGATAGTACCTTAGAAGTCGCGCCCAGAATCATTAATTAATTAATCAATGAAGTGGAAAGTCGTTTTACGTGGACGAAAAAATGTACGTGGACTCGGTCTATCGGCTTCGTGTTGCAACATTTCTTTTTTTCTTTCTCCGCATTAACGGCCCCTTCTAGAGCCACTCAGCAGCGTTTCCGTGTGTCGCGTCTGCTGGCAAAACATTGGATTAAATGAAGGTATTCACATGAGTGACGGAGTGGCGCTGCTGTGGCATTCGGTGGCAGACTCCCACCGCCACCAGGGAACATAGGTCTAAATAGCTGCCTTCACACTAGACCAGTTCTAAATATCTGCCTTCCCACTAGTCCAGTTCTAAATATCTGCCTTCACACTAGACCAGTTCTAAATATCTGCCTTCACACTAGACCAGTTCTAAATATCTGCCTTCACACTAGACCAGTTCTAAATATCTGCCTTCACACTAGACCAGTTCTAAATCTGTGCCTTCACACTAGACCAGTTCTAAATATCTGCCTTCACACTAAACCAGTTCTAAATATCTGCCTTCACACTAGACCAGTTCTAAATATCTGCCTTCACACTAGACCAGTTCTAAATATCTGCCTTCACACTAGACCAGTTCTAAATATCTGCCTTCACACTAGACCAGTTCTAAATATCTGCCTTCACACTAACCAGTTCTAAATCTGCCTTCACACTAGACCAGTTCTAAATATCTGCCTTCACACTAGACCAGTTCTAAATATCTGCCTTCACACTAGACCAGTTCTAAATATCTGCCTTCACACTACACCAGTTCTAAATATCTGCCTTCACACTAGACCAGTTCTAAATATCTGCCTTCACACTAAACCAGTTCTAAATAGGTTCCTTCACACTAGACCAGTTCTAAATATCTGCCTTCACACTAAACCAGTTCTAAATATCTGCCTTCACACTAAACCAGTTCTAAATAGCTGCCTTCACTCTAAACCGGTTCTAAATATCTGCCTTCCCACTAGGCCAGTTATAAATAGCTGCCTTCACACCAGACAATTTGGATGCCACACTGAACCAGTTTTTACCAAGTGGCTGCCCACAGCGACAGTCTTCTTTCTCTCGTTCAGTGGCGCTCCGCAGTGGCTGCGTGTGAAGGGCTGCGCCGCTTCTCAGTGGCGCCAGTCGCAAAATGAGACGCAGGTCCTTGACGTGACGCAGGGTGATTCATGATTTCTGCGAACCACTGCTTATTGGGTGGGTGCTCGTGCGCGGGTCCAATAAGAAATGGGTCGCAGGAACTCACCATGAGTCACACTGCGTTACGTCACGGACCTGCGTGTCATTTTGCGACTAGTCGAAAACGCGGCGCAGCTCATCGCAGAGCGGGTGGAGCCCACAGGCAGCCACAGCCGAGCGCCACTGACCGCGTCAGAGGAAGAATTCGTGAGTAATGCCGCTGTGGGCTCAGGTGGCCGCAAGGCAACCAGCAGGTAAAAACCGGTTTAGTGGTGCATTAAGTGGTCTAGTTTGAAGCGATTTAGAACCGTTCTGCTGCTTCTGCTAACATTGGCGCGAACACACAATGGTGGAGTCCGCCACCGAACGCCACAACAGCGCGTCTCCACCGCTCTTTTGAATACTTGAATTTAAATCAACTAGCGCACCCGTGGGAGGACTCTTGCATGTTAAACCTCAGCCTCTTTCCTATTTTGCCGTTTCAATATTAAGCCCGTAATATATATTTTTCTTCAACACCTTCTTATCCTCTGTCACTTGTTCTATTGCAGATTCTAAAGGCTCTGAATAGGTGGGGTAGAATCGAAAAGCGTCGAACCAACAAAAATGTTATGGAATGTTCAAGAAGATCTCACCCTGTAGATTTCGGTGTGCGGAACGTTTCTTTGATATCTGTGTCCTCAAAATGTTAGTTTTTAAGCCTATAAAACGCTTAGTGTAGGAGTTATTTAACGATATAGATTTTAAAATATCCGACATCGTGTTGCGGGTTGCATTTCACATGCATATTTAAATGCTTTGCTTTAAACATATCTTTCATAATTTTAAAGTCAAAGTGCAATTCGGCACGTCTCCGTGAAATTATCTTTCTTTAGAAGAGCCGCAAAAGGTATGCATACTTCTGAAAGAATATGGGAGACGACGCTTTTCCAGCAGACGCGACGCTCGGAAACGCTGCTGAGTGGCTTCGTGTGAGGGGGCTCTAACCCGCTAAAGACGACAATTTATTTTAAGCAACGGTTTATTTAATTAGCCTCTGCCTTGCGGCTTAAGCAGGTAGAGAGGGGAGTTTCCTTAATAACTAAAAACATTAAGTTAATCTAGTAATTGCACAGTTAAAAATACGTGCACTATGGCGTGTAACTTATTACAAAATTAGATTATTACTCTTAATGCTGGGAAATGTTTTGTTTTACTGTATAGGTTAATTGTTTTCTTACATTCGCGCATAATTCGAACTAGTTTCACATTATATATACTACATCAACATTTCTTACTCGCAAAACGAAATCCTCCTTTTACGTGTGCCGTACACTAATTTTTATACAGCCCTATTGACATTCATTTTATTTCAATTCAAGCATACAAAAACACTATGTTACATTAATAAAGCAGTGTATGCTTTCAGGACTGGTCGAATTATCTTCCGGGCTGGTTTCAATAAAAATCCACTTCGTATGGATACCCGCATTCCGTCGGGTGAGTGGTATTGTGTGTATACACCGTCCTGATAACAAAACTTGAATTACCTCACCGCTGGTCGGTCAGTGCTTTCAAATTTCTATTTGTCTTTCAAATATGTAAGGTTTCGAACTGAATTTTTGATATGTATGAAACAATGAAATATTAAAGTAGCAATGAGCAGAATATACTGCCTCTATATAACCTTGCGTCCAACGTACCATTGAACATTTAATTATCAATTGATGTGTTTACTTTATGTCCACAGTTTAGGTCCAACACATTCAAATTAGTATTAGTTTTAAACTGCAATCAGTAATTCAAGAAATGTGTTATCAGGTGAGAGTTTGCCTTTCATTGTGTATAATTAGCAATACTTCTGCCGCCTAATTAATTATTTTACTCTTAAAAATCACAACATATTCACGCAGGTTGCAAAGTCCTGAATATTTTTTTAAGTGGTTGTATTTTAAAGACTGCAAGGTGTAACTGTTTGTATGTTTCATGTAATGAATACTGAATAGAGTCCTGTATTTTATTTTCTTTCTGAATGTTGTTTCTGACAACTTAATAATTGAATTGCACCGCAGATCACGCACTTTGTTACCAACAATTCGATTGATTTAGAGCAGTGGCGAACACTATGTACTCTGCTGCTTTGTTCTATTAACTTTTAATTTTTACGAGAATTCGGTTTGGTCAATGCCTGTTAAGTTCTTTATAATCCATTCCATTATTATTACATAATAAAGTGTCCCACGAATAAACAATAGAGATGTGTCTTAAGGATGTTGTAATAGATGCCCGAATAAAAGGAAAAATTAGAGTGAAATTCAGTTTGAATTTAGTCGTTCTCTGCTTTAACTCGGTTGAAATGTCGGATTTCCGCGACTGCCTGCGATGTGAAAAATAAATATCACGATCTGTAACCCAGAGAAAAATTGTTTTAACTGCGGAACGTGGTTTGCTTATGTATTCAAGTGGAAAGCTGTGGGGAACCACTATGACCCCACGCAAACTATTCTCTCAGCGCTCGAAAACTTCACAATATCTGTTCTTCTTCACGCTTTGAAGGAAATATAATTGGGTAGAATGCATTTCTAAAGCGGATATTCGTGTATTTGGTGCATTTAAAATGAAATAAAGTTTCAGGTACGTGGAGATTTTGTTTTTTGGTTCATATGCTGCATTATCTTAAGTGGCTTTGTAAGTTCATGGTCGGTCTGACACATTTATTGAAATTTCGTTAATACGATATAAATATTATAGTTTTGGTGGGTAGTATGATGAAATTAACAGGTTTGGGAAGAAAATATTCTGAAAACAATTGTTTTCGGTTCCTTAAACTATATAAATCCGGGCGGAGCAGACAGTTGACTCTATCCGGATCAGGAGAATTTCGAGGAGAATGAGGAAATTTCGAATTTTTAAGAAATCGCAGCCGCTGTGCGTGCCATTGAAAATCGTTTCACGTACCGCGCAGGGAATGTGTGTCGCAGGTCGCTGTCGCATCGCATTGCCATACGCATCTACGTGTATTTTACGCACATAGAAGACAGCACTGACTGTCCAGGAAGGAAACGTCGAAACATCAAAAATAAGCTCTTAAGACAATTTTAAAGCGTATTTTGTGTAATAAACTCCTTGAATGTTCCGAATGGCTGAGGCGCAATAAGCACACAGAAGTTGATTAAAATTACTATTCAACAGAATTTAAACAAAAGTTGATTTGAAAAAAATCTTTCTTTGCAAAAATTTGCATTTTAGGAACATATAAACACTCTAGAAACTTGTAAATTGTTTATTATTTATAAAAAAGAATATATTTGTTCAGAAAGAAAAGTTAACGCAGAAATAAAAAAAGCACCCAATTTACATAATTCGACTATTTTTTTTTTATTTCAGGGTAATTTTTTCTTTCTGAACAAATATATTCTTTTTTTTTTGTTTTTGGGTTACAGGGGCGCAGCACACGTACTAAATAGAGAGGAGTCGATGGGTTGATAACTTAATGGATTGTTGATTTCGGGTACATCATAAGTCCCCTTAGTATAGGAAATATTTTTATCCTCGAAGCCGCCTATATCCCCCCCTCTGATCAGATTTGGTGCCCATTTACACGTCCGCATACGGGAGATATCCCCCTACAGATTTCTCCCCCAGAGAGGCACCGTCTCATCCAGGACAAGCTCTCAGCTCCTGAATGTTCTCCTGATATGTGTGACGAGGAACTGCATGTAAGTGTATGTTTAAGTCAGGGACGAGAATAGGACAAGAAAGAGGTAGGAAAGAAAGAGCGCGGTCTGTGACCCGTTTGTTAGGGTACTACTCCGGCATTCGCCTGATGTTGATCGGAGTCGGACAGAGCAGCCGGCCGCTGTAATTCTCCTCCAGACAGCTGCTGAATTCTACATAGCTTCGTAGTCAGTGTGGAAAATCCGCCACCGACGGAACTGGAACCCTAGGCCAGCGCCTGTCCGGCCAGAGGCGTGGGCGGCGCGCACTCACCAGGTAGCGCTGGAAGGCGCGCGCGTCGCGGTCGGCGGCGCCCTCGAGGCGGCGCGCGGCAGCGTGCAGCGGCGGCAGCACGCGGCGCACGGCGCCGTCCACGCGCTCGAAGGCGCGCTTGCCGAACGTCAGCTGCGCCACCATGCGCCCCAGCGACGCCCCCTGCAACAGCACCCATATTCAATAGCAGTATAAACATACACACACACACACACACACACACACACACACACACACACACACACACACACACATATATATATATATATATATATATATATATATATATATATATATTATTTCAAAAAACCGTTAAAACTGCGTATGACGTGCAATGGGGAGAAGTCAATTGTGTGCACATTTTCAAAATTCTGTGATCCCTACACTAAGTCATATACTACTTGAATTTTGAAAAAAAAACACTCCCATGTAATAAAATATATTTTCAAGGATAAATAAGCAATAAATGTTGGGTTTTTATCCATGTTGTCCTTCATCAAGGAATAATACTTCCTGCCGCGACGACATGGAAACGACAATTTGAATATATATGTATATATGAGGGTGTGTATGTGTGTATATAGGTAATATATATGTATATATATATTACATATATACATATATATATGTATATATATATATATATATATATATATATATATGTATAAAGTTATATATTTGCTCCTTATTCGTAAGAACTCGTCTTGGTTCGGGGTTTGGCACGTATACGAAATTTGTTTTATTTCGTCACAAGGCAACTGCATCCGCGAATAACTATATCTACTTTCATTCTGAAGCACGAAATAGGTAAATGTGTGATGAGTGATCTATGATATTAGAAATATATTAACCTCTGTGCTAATTATTTGCAAGAGGAAAACTATAATTAGGTAATGAGATAAAATTCTGAAAGAATAGTAGCACCTGAAAGACGACTAACAAGTATCTCATTTGTTTTGTTATTAATCCATGATTTCGTGGAAAGTGAGAAATTTTATGAAAGTTTTTGTTTAGTAATGTTTAAAAGCCGAATATAACTAACTTGAAAAACGTAATAAGGGAATCTACAAACTCGATTTTACTGTAACACACGTGAATGCCAATGCCGTTTGAACACCAATACTAGTTCAGCTGCGGCTATATTGCCATTCACCAAACGCTGTCCGTTGGCATCTCTCTTGAGGTAATTCAAACGACAGTTTGAGTCATACACAAAGCAAATATATTATTTGTGGATTCATATAACCCAGAATAAATCAGCAAATGTTTGCTTTTCCACTTCCACAGATATCTTGTTCCTTACTTGAGAACCACCGGTTATTTCACTCGTCCCCAAAGTTTCGCCAGACTTCCAATATCCTGAAGTCGCTACTAACATGGTATTAAAACCAGAATTTCACGTTTTTATTTCCGGTCTACATTCAGGTGTCCATTCTCTTTCGATCTCGACCCAGATTCCTTCAACAAACTTGCATCCGTAGTAACCGACGCTACATCCCTCAATTATTCTTTCCTACGAGTTCATGCAACTCGTGCTATATTTCTCTCGTATGTTTTCATTTCGTAACAATCTCTTCAGCAGTTATTTCCTTCGCTGATGTATAATGGCCTGGGAGCGTCATTTTCCTTTATTCACCGTTCCCTTTCTGAAGCCAGTCTTCTCAGTCCTTTTCCCATTCTCCCCGATCCTTCCCATCCACCTATCCTTCCCCGATCCTCCCCATTCTCCTCGACCTCCCTCCTCCATTCTTCTCTAAACTGCCCCGATCTTTCCCAAATAACTGCTTCGTGGCTCAGAGCGAAGTTGCTCACCTCCCACCAAGGAGGTCCGGGTTCGATTCCCGTCGAATCTATTGTGAAATTTGTTTCAACAACACGAGTTTAGCTGCTTCACAACGGCTCGTCCAACCCCTGTGAAGTGTCCTAAAACCTACCCCTATCCTAATTCCTTTCCAATTCTGCCCGCTGGGTAGTGAAGCAGCAGCGCATAAGAGAGAGGCGCGTACGTAGAGATGCTACCTGGCGGTCCTCTTCACAACTGACTGCGACCAGACTGGACATATAATAATAAAATGTTAACGGAGGATTACTCCTGAAGTAATGCTCAACGCCCTCTTGAGAGTTTAAAGACGCGTTGCGTTATTTACCGACACAACAAATTTTAAAAATGTTTTCCCGATCCTTCTTGATATCTCCTAGATGTCTTCCCGACCCCGTCTCTATGGCCTTCTTCCCTTTACCTTTCCCGGTCTCTTGTTTTTGTTGTAACTTTTGCTTCACTCCCCAAATGTTGTAGTGAATTATACGACTCTCCGAGGCTCTCGCCTTCTCGAACGTAAAATATATTACGTTTTATACAAAAACTCGATAGCGGTTAGTGCAACAATTACGTTAATGCTACTAAAAATCAGTGTAGTGTGTTATAAAATTGCCAGCATTTTCTATTCTGATTTTTTCTCCAGAATTTCAGCTTACAAAAATATGCGGTTGACCCGTTGACTATGTGACGGACGTCCTGTAAATATAGCTAGAGTCAGTTTTAAACTGGTGAATGACGTACTTCGCAGACATTTTTACCAGCGAACCCAGTACGTCAATCACTAATTTTAGTGGACAATTTATAGAAGCTTTCAGGAAATTCTGGGAAAACATTCTATAAATCATATACTCATTCGCTCTTTTACACGAGCTATGTTTCACTCCAGTAAATTTAGAATAAGTATAGTTGCGATATTGATAAATGAATATTCTAAATTCCATGTTGTTTCACAAGCCTTTTTGTGTGAGCTGTGATATTTGGTTATCTAACATTGCGTCTCATTTAAGTGTTGTTTTGCGTTGATGTAACTGCTTTTAAAATAACTGTTTGTTGGTTCGGTCATGTTCATATTGCCTTAGAACATTAATTTCTTCATATAATTTGTTTTCTGGTTATATCTACTGATATTCTTTAGAGTAAATCATGAATGTATGTACGAGATACACATTGTTGAATCGTAAAGGTGATTTTTACTTATTTTTTCTTCATTGTCAGAATATTCATTATCAATAATATTACATATTATTTAAAATGTTATAATTAGTCCGATTTCCCGTGTAACTAAATCTGTTCTTTGCTGACTTGAAATTGGATGAAACTATGATAGAAATTTGAAACATGAAACGGACGTTATTTTAGTATTCGTTTCATTTTGCACGACGTTGCACGTTCTGAGAGTTATTGCACGTTTTAGATAATGCTGCCTGAAAATCGGATATTTTGGGATTTTACTGGACTAATTTGCAAATTTCATTGTTTTGTTGGATAAAATATAATTTTTATATTTTCAACTTGTTTTAAAGGTTTCTCGCAAGAAAAAAGTTTTTAGGACATAACTCAGCAGTGTATTCGGGAGGTCTGTGAAGCCTGAGTGCCGTTTAATATGTATCAATTCTGAATTTTGTTGCCCTACGAACTACTACTTTCATGATGCCTATTGTCTAACTAAAATTTTTTTTAGTAATTGCAGTAGGGTGTGCCAAGAACTAAGTCCGGGGTTGTTGGTTGCGGCCGCTCAGCCAACGTTGTGTTCGGGGTCAACCTAACCGATCCGAACATACTTATCGTAGAACTTACCAATACGAAACTGCTTGCGCGAGCCACATTTGACCTTATGTTTGGGCATGAAACTAGTGGCAAGCGCACTCCGTTCCAAATGCATTAAATTTCTCGGAACAGGCGTTGCCCAGCGAGATACGAGAGAGAATGAACGCAATTTTTGACCGCTTATAGCTGCGTGCACATGTACGACAAGGCGAGGCACGGCACAGAAGTGTAAATGTAAAATGAAGTTTTTCCTGTCTGAAATAAATATTAGTTGATGGAAGTTGTAATAATTTCTCAGAAAATAATTTTGAAATATCCAAAATGAAAACAATTAACGATATTTCATCTGTAACTTAATTATTTTTGATTTCCGAATGTCTCGTATATTTGTATTTTTCAATTTCTGAACTTTTATGCTAATTAAATTTTGCGTGCGAATAATATTTAAAATGTCAAGTATTGTGTGTTTAAATAATATGTGCAAACTCAATTCTAATAAAAACACTGAAATCATATTTCGTACACCTTAAATATCACATTTAAAATATAAAATAAGCGGATAAGTGGATTAGCTGGAATTTTTAGGCTACATCACACCGTTTTGCGACGTTTTGATATTGTTATTGCATGATTTTGCACATTTTGATGTTTATATTGCAGGTTTTAGAGTCTTACTGCACGAAAATCCGGTCTTTAGTGATAATAGTATGTGATTCCCACCTGTGTCTATTATATATATATATATATATATATATATATATATATATATATATATATATATATATATATATATATATATAGTGAGAACGCCACGACCGTCTGACCAGGCAGCCGGGCTGTACAGCAAGTTCTTTCCACTGTTCACGGGGCCTTATGTGGTCACTAATAAACCACATCCTAATGTTTGCGAACTAAACGACGAGAACGGAGTTCCCATTGGAAAATTTAATCATTACAACATGGTTCCATTTAATGAGTGATGACCCTAATCACGTCGGCCGCTCCTCGCACTCGTCGAAGTTCCCAACAATTTGAATTATCTAGCATTAGGTTTGATTAATTTTAACGAAAATAAATTTTATTACTCACTTTATTGGTCTATTTGCATTTCTTAAGGGTTTATTAGTTGTTAAGGGCAATTTTATTTTTCTCATCTAATTATAGTTTATTGTCAAGGGTTAATTTCGTTGTCATTATTGGTTAAGTTAGATCAGGTCATTATAGCGGGCAATGTTTCTATTTTGTGGTTTTTGTGCTCACGGAGGCCGTTTCCGTTAGTTAGTTTTGCTCTAAGAAAATCCATCGCTGTGCTCAGAATTTTCTTGGTGGGAGGGGATTGCCAATGTAACGGTACGTCCTCCGAAATAATAATATAATAAAATACAATACTGGTCATATTATGCCGACCGCCGCCCCACCCGCTTAGGTGCGTGGCCGCGCCGTTCAAAAGGTTTTATGACCGTCCTTGGGTGCCGCGGACTCAATAGCCTCTCCACACTAAACGACAATTATCGAGGCCAAGCCCTACCACCGGTCTCTGCCAACCCCTCGTCATCACCCCCTCAGCCGAACTCGGAGACATATTTATGACCGTCAAAAGCATTGTGCTACCGAGACGCACCGGCGCGTGCCGCGTCGAGTCCCGCGCTCGCTGGGTATGCCTTTTGAGTCCGATCCACAGACGTGCTGCTTAAAAGAGCATCAAAATTCGTTTTGCTCAAGTGTTCACCCGGGAGAGAGACACCAGGCAGGGCAATAAAGCAATAACGTCAATCAAAGAACGGCCTGGGCTAACCGTCGCCGGCACCCGAAAAGAAAGGAGTAAAACGCCGTGACCGAGGCGCGAAGGCGGGGAAACATGTGTCACCGTCTTCGGACGTGCCGCGCCAATATACCACCCTTTCGTTATGCGCACGTGGTCACCTGTGGACTCGCGAGACCTACTTTCGAGCATACAATGCCGCACATTGTCGATGCGAGCTCGCGAGCCATTGGCTCAAGTGCCGCCTCTTTAGCGAAGGGCGAGCGAATCGAAGACAGGCCCCCGGTCCGTGGAGAGGGAAGAGGTGCCTTCGTTCGTGGTAGCGCGCCGCCCAAAACTGACTTGTATCGAGAGATCGGTAAGAGACACTTGTATCTAGAAATCGGTGAGAGAGACTTGTGTCTAGAAATCGGTGGGAGACACTTGCTCTACCGCGCGCCGCATAAACTTAATTAGTCACGTGAGCTGAAATGATTACTCTCAAAACGTGCGCTAGTTGATTTGGCGCTCCATACGAGATTTTTGCTCTGCGCAACGTCACATCATCGGTGAAATTCATTAGACTCGCTACCGGAAGGAACTTCCTCTCCGGAGACCGCAAGCCGAGCGCGGAATCACCATTGTTTATGATCGGCAACGAGACGTGACCTGGGTCGCGTGTCATGAAATGTGGACGACGCCAGCGCAGCATTGGGTCCAGAGGGAGCGTGCTGTCGGTGGCTTCCGCCTGAGTACGCGCCACAGCCGCCCGACTCCAGCCCGGGAATGCATCACTCACCACTGCTGACATCACGCCTCAGAAGAGTACCAGATAAGTAGTTTTGTGCAGCCAGGTGACGCTCAGCCCTTGTTTCCCGCGTAAATGCGGACGAACTTTAGATATTCGGGACTGTAGCGGATGTGCCGGTAAACAGGCACGAGGGTAGCGGCCAAGTACTTGTGTTCAATTTTTGTATCAAATTTCATTTTAAAGTAAATAAGAGGCCGCCGATGTACAAAAAAAAACATGTAAATTCATTTGTAAAAATCATTGTTATGCCAATCATCATCATCATAATCATATTTTAGAATAAGTAAATATTTTCTTGAAATGCCCATCTGTGTATTATTGAGCATGCAAACCCCCGACCCACCGCCGACGGGTTACAATATATATATATATATATATATATATATAACAATATATATATATATATATATATATATAGAGAGAGAGAGAGAGAGAGAGAGAGAGAGAGAGAGAGAGAGAGAGTGAGTGAGAGAAAGAAACAGTCTGTTATAAATCACTCGTCATGAACGGGACCGTTTTTATATGCAATGTCATTTTTGCCCATCATTATACCTATCATTAATTTTGTTATTCTTGAAACATAATGTTTTTCCCTTGTGCAGTGTAGCCAAAAAATTTTTATGGACGGTTGTACCACTTATTACCTCAATTTCTTTGTAGCTAGCAGTAATGTTTGATAATTGAAAGTTACATGCGACATTTAGAGTATTTACCAAGACCACTGAAACTCTAACAACAACTCTATAATACTCACCCAAGAAAGCACAATTTGTGAAACACAAAACATAATTTTAGTGGTTTTTAACATAGATATTCAAAATGAAAACATCGAAGTTAATTATAACCATCGTTGTTTTTACACATCGATGCTCTTTCAACAAAACAGAATCTGAGTGATCAAAGCCATCAGAATTTAATTTCTCTGTAGAAGGATATAGAAAGAAAAGGAAATACCATGTGGCACGTACTTAGATTGCCTTTCCGCGTGTGAATACCGAGAAAAAGTACAAGGAAATACCACAGCATGGGACTCATCTTTCGGAGGAGTGATAGTCCTCTCAATGAAGGTACTACAAAAAGCGTTTGCTTTATTCGTACTAATCAACTGACAGTTATTTATATTTTGAACTTTTCAAAATGTGATTAATATGAGATATTTTCATTCATACACAATACATCTAAAATGTAAAACCATAAAGCACTACACATCGATATTATAATTAA
>BLKR01000800.1:0-401079 GCA_011170035.1 Teleogryllus occipitalis | reverse complement strand
GAACCCAAATTTCATTAACAGTTACAAGGGGATCGACAGAAGTTCGCCAGGCTATCTTGTGGTAAGACTTCTTTGTCGATTCAAGGATTGATATTAATATACCGAATCTCGAACACTTAATTAAACCTCAAATACTTCGTAATTAAGAAACCATTTTCTTATTGAACATCAAGTAAACTGATGGTCTGCTAACAAGAAACGCGGCTACAGTTTTCCTTACTGCGATATATTGCATTCCGAATCTGTGCAGTGCACTGTCATAACATCATTCAAAAAGCGCTTTTTACGAAGACACTTTTTCATTTTATTTTATTGTTACATTGTTATGTGACTTTGTTATGATATTGCTTATGTTATTCTGCTTTTATGTGCTTATGTTATTCTGCTCATCTGCGGATTAAAAATAATAAAAATAATTATGCACTCATAATTTACAATTATTTTGCATAATGTTCACTTCCATAATATACGAAATAACATCGCTCTTCTATAAAACTAATAAGGAATAAATAATTTAATGAAAACTTATTTCAAGACATCTTGTGATCAACCAATACCGTTCAAGCTCAATTCTGTTCAAATTCGCAAAGCAACGATTTTACCCTTCAACCGCTCATGCAGAAGGTAGATTGCCGCCCCTTAAGAATTATGGCGCATATTTTGAAGTTCGTACGATGTACCTGTGTACTCGACGACCATTAAAATGTGAGCATTTGCTCGGACTTAAATGACTCTACATATGACCATAGCGAGGAATACTGGATCCCGATGTATTCCTTTTTTAATCATTACTCCAACATACAGTAATCGTTTCGGTTTGTTTGTTTTCTTGTTTGTCTAATGTTAACATTTCTCTTTGAAGTAATATCTGAATAAAAGGTAATCACTAATCAGAACATTATATTACAATTAAATCAGGTTATTGATGTTATGAACGCTCACAGATTACCTATAAGGTGCAATCAGGCGGCAGAGTGCCGCCTCGCGAGTGAAAGTATGAAATTTTTTTGACCTTTCCTGAAAATGTAAACAATTCCAATAATTACGATTTCGCAAGTAATTGGGTAATATTCTATATTGTATCAGGGAAAATTCAATGAAGAACTCGTATTTAGTTTTTCCAATATCTTTTCTTTCTTTCTCTTTCAATTCTGTTTGTTCTACCAATATCTTTTCTTAGTTTTGATATGCAATTTGGGCCACTACTTCCTTTATACTTGAATTTTCAATTTTCCTCGAACTTAAGTGTTTCAGTAAAAACAAAAATAGACTGAACATTCTGCTAGCAAATTTCAGCGAAAATCATTTTCATTCCTGATGAGATCCCTTAGATTTAACATAAATACTAGACTACAACTGACAAGTCACCATCTAGTCGAGAACCAACAACAAATTTCTTAGCTCCCGAGTATTCATTTAATGTTATTTACTTTGTACTTTTTCAACTTTCCTACTTATAAATTTGCATTATATTTTGTTTCATGATTTGTGTGCTAATGTTTTGGTAAAAAATCTTTTTTTTTTTTTGAGGGCAGGCCATTAACCCCAAATGCCTTCAACAAAGCAATTAAATAGAAAACAACATTACCCTCTTAAACTAGCTGCTACAGCAGCACCCACTTTCTCGCGATATTGTTAATGGCTATGTAATATTATAATACGACAATTTCTGTCTTACACTTCAACTGCCATTTGAAAAATTCTTAAACAAACTAAGCGTGAAAAATACATATTTTTTAAAAAATTCAAATGCTTAAACGGCAAGTTTTCTGCCATTGAAATTCAGTGTATTCACATTCTACATCAATGTACCAATGATACACGATGCGTATGTTAGTCGTAAATAAAATGTTTAGTTTATATTAACGCGAACGAAAGGCAGCCGTCATTATCGCCTTCTGTTATCAGTCCGGCATTTCAACAACGGGTTACAAGCAACAATGACCGCTAATTTGTATGGGATCCACATTTTGACAATTTGCATTGTCGATACCGCTAGCAAGAAAATGAAAATGGATAGAAAAATATAATAATTAAATAAAATATTTTTATATTCATCAAAATCACTCGTTTTTACACGAATTACTCTTCATATCCATATCTTAGTACGAAATGCGAAATCATCTATTCCTTTTCACATTTAACCCAAATTTAAAACAGGTTTGAAATACAGCAATTTCTAAAAGATTAATTTTAAAACTTACAACTAAAGCTCAAATGTACGAAACGAACAAACAAATATGAAATAATATACAAATTCTAACTTACGTATCTTCATAATTGTAGTTTTAGGTAGACGTAGAAACTACTTTGAATTTTTTCAATTTTCCAAATTGAATAAATTATTTTTCCCGCAAAATTAAGTAAAGTAAAACGGTACATGAACTTATTTCAAAATCTATCTCTAAGGAACAGATTTTATTAAGGGAAAAATCTACATCTTTAAAATTTTAGTCGTCGGAAGACGTCGAAAATTTTTTTTGCTGCAAGGACCCTCTTTATTAAACGAGTTTTCCTGCCGAAAATTCGCCGTTTTTTCGCACAGCATTATATAACTTTCTCTCTACCGCCGCAGCGGTAACGAGAAAGTAAAACGAACGAAAGGTGTCGGGCGGCAGATAGCCATCCCGCGAGCGAATGAAGGAGATAGTATAAAGAAATGGGATCATGATCTAGAAGGACAACAAAGCTTCAAACAAGAACGTTTCAAACGAACAACTACCTCAAGAACATTTCACCAAAATGCTGTTTTGAACACGCTATATTTATAATTTCACCTAAGAGAACTGAAACTGTTGTGAATACAGACAATGAAGGTTCTGGAGATCTTTCATACCCAATCAGTAAAAGTGAAATGAAAAGGAATGTCAGGATGCGTCGTAACAGGGGTATTGAAGCAAGTTACACTCCACATTATTAACTTGAAGAAGGAAATCGTGTTTTCAACGTACAGCGTTTCAACGTAAAGCGTATGATATTTTACTAGGTATTCCGGACGGGATATGGGTAATTATTGTAATAATGATGAAAATATATAATTTGACTTTCAAAGAGGGGTGTAGTGTATGTGTATATTAGAATTCCAAGTCGGGAAACAACATGGACACAATGATACTCCCACCTCAGCCGTCCGTCAATTCATGTAGAGCTGTCCTCCTCGCAAATGCACTTGAGAAGGTGCTCCGAGAAATCTTGGCGAATGACGTGACAGTGCCAGCGGTCGCAGCCTCTTCGAAGAGGAAGGGAGGGGAGAGAGCAGGAGAGGAGGATACCAGAGTGGAGAGGAGAGGAGAGCATCGGCCGTCGAGGCGGGGAGTAGCGGGGCAGGCAGCTGGCTTCGCGGCCTACTTCGGGCGTTCGCTGGAGAAAGGGCCGCCGCGACGCCACCGCGCAAAACCCAAACACGCTTTCTAGCGTCGCTGTGGCGTGGCAGGAAGGAGGCGAACGGCTGCCCCGCTGGCGCGCACTGCACATGCGACAAACAGGTATAGAATTTTAAAGAGCGTGCGTGCCCCACCTTCACTGAGCCCAAGTCCGCTTACTTAATTTTGTGTGCGTATACCAAGTGGTCATGAGTGCGTGAAAGTATCAAATTGCAGTAATTCATTATGAACATTGTACCTTCATGGCATGGTACTCAGTTCATTTGCACTTAAATGAGCTCCTTATGTTATTATATTATTAGGAGCAATTTTTATTCAACATTTCAAAATTCGTCACAATATTTGAACTTGTGTAGATATTTTCAGTTTTAAAGGAGATATCTATAAGGCCGAGGCCGATGCCAATCACAAAAATTTTTCGTTCATCGGGACACGGTGAAGTGGGATTTAAATGTGTCTAATTTACAATGTCAAACCCTCCTCTGAAAAGTCACGGAAGGGAAAACAAGTGGGATTACTCGACCTACCGAAACTTTCGTCCTCAGTGTTATTACTCAACAATTACTCTAAAAAATAACGCCCGCTGTAATTTAAAGATCTACAATAGAATGATGTTATGCAGAAAACATCAAAGCCACAAGAATCAATACGATTGAAAAATGGCTTGGAAAGTTGGGACCAGTGTTTCCAGATGATTAAATGTATATCCCAGTACACACCTTCAAAACTCCTGACACTTTCACTAAATTTCTGGTACCAATGACAATTTAAATTATGAAATTGTTCATATTATAATTCTATTATGTTTTTACCGCAAAGGAAGTTCGATAAACGTTTCTCGATATCGATTCATATTCTATTGATAAACTAAATGGAAGACTGAGACGTTCTATCCTTTTCTACTACAGCAAGTGCTAGAAAAAGATCACCTTCATGTTTTTACGGTATTGTTTTCACGAATATCGTAGTTATTTGTCACACTGGTGTCAGTTTAAATTTACTGAATAAAAATATTCTACGAATCTTAAATCGTACTTTTTAATTACCGATGACTGAAATCCTGGTATTTAAATGAACCAGGATGTCTTCATCCTAGTACTTGGTATCTTCATTAAAAGCCTGGTAAAAATATCAGGTTCCTGGTACGTTTGGCAACTCTGGTTGGAACATATCTTAAAATTTCGAGCAGCAAAGATGCAAGCTGAAAATTAGTCATGTGTGCGTGTGGCTGTTATAAAATTAGAAAAGTTCTACATATTTACGAAATTTTAAACCCGCAAAACATTGCTTTGTGTCGTTCGGTTTAGTCTCAAAGACCAATTAAATGAGGGAGGTTTATGTATTTTGGAACAATACAATCGCTACTAGGTGTAAACTCAATGTTCAACATCTTTCTGAAAATGAAATAGAATTGTATTTACCAAGGTCTCTACATGTATGCTGTCGGGAAATCTGCAAAGAAATTCTCCGTTAACCTCACCTTAAAAACTTAATGCACAACATTAAAAAATTTAAAAATCACTGGGGGGATACACGTGAGTCAGAAGTTCGCTGGGCACAGCGACTATGTACACTTCAACAATAATCTTTGTATTTAAAACTAATCATCGAACTCATTAAAATTAGCAGTATAAGCTTCTCTATCAACAATCTTACACACACATGTATTCTCGAAAGAGGAAATGAATGCATCGAAATGTCGAGGAATTGATCAATTCCAACTCACACAATAAAATAATGAACACTTAGAAGAAACAAAATAATGATTTAGCTCTTTAAAAAAGGCCATGTTAAATAAAAAAAGAAGTTTTTGTGCAATTTACGCTTGAAATTCACGCAATTTTTCCTCAAAAAATTTCCAATTTTTTTCTTTAAATTTTCTCCACTTGTGTAATAAGGTAAAAATATGTTGCTAGACCCATTTTCGGGTTCGCTCGGTTTTTTGAAAATTACGATTTTTATTTAAACTTCAAAATTGAAGATAGAAATGTTTGCCTCAGGCAGAGTCTGTTGTAGGAAATTAGCTCTTTAAAAAAGGTAATGTACATTAAAAAAAAACAGCAGTTTTTGCGAAATTACTGCTTGAAATTAATGAAATATATACAGGTTTCACACCAACTACGGGTCACGAGAAAAACTGAATGAATATGAAAAATAATTAATTTAATTTTAATTATAATTTACTATTGAAAATTCGAGAATTACCTCTATTTTTTTATTACTTTCTCGCACTTTTACTTTTCACTCAATTTGTAAGCTCGATGTATTGATGTACAGTAAACCCTCATTAACCCGAATTCTATGGGACCGAAATAATCGGAGCTCGTCTTATAAAAATTCGTGTTATCCGTTATAAATGTCCGTTTTATTTGCCGGGACCGAAGTTTAGTTCGTGTTACGGCAATATTTGCGCTAAGCGAGTTCGTGCTAACTATAGTTTACTGTATTTCTTTTTAAGAAATCCGCAAAGCTTCATTGAAATCATCGGTTTGAGAAGCTTATCGTTGTTGAACGTCGAGATGGTAGCAATGATAAAGTACAGCTGTTTTATTTAGTCGAACTGGTGGTAACCGTATAACTTTTTTAATAACTCAAAGAAAACTATGCCCGCGAAAGTTTTCCCCATAAGAGCCTGTACTAACTTAAACTTACTTTATTAAAAAATTAGGCCCATAAGGGTCAAATTATTTCTTATCGTCTCGAAGAACAGAGATTTTACATTTATTTGAAGTATTTTTGGGCGGTACTTCGCGGTGATCGATCTCACGAACATACTACCTCGAAGTTTTTATTTTTTTTGCGCTTCGTTTGAGGTGGAAATTTAATTAGTTTATTAGTATTATAATTATTTATCAACTGTGTATGGTGTACAATGACTAACCAATAAACGAGTTGCAATCTGAATACAGATGGAAATAAGCGTTTTTAACAAGAATTGATATTATTCATCAAGTGAATACACATAGGTTTGGTAACGCTGCGCTGGCAACAGTGCGTTGCTCGCTTCTCGGTTGAGTTACACTTTTTCAAGTAATAGCTGAGATGTTAGTAGCACAGAAAATGCAGTATTTTAATATTGCGTATTCTTTGTCCAACGAGAGAATGATGTAGGTGTAAACAAACCGGAATATGTCCCTCCGCCGAAGCGCGTGGCCTCTGCTGTCATCTAACAGTTACTTGTCAACGCTCCGTTATCATCGCAGTGCTCGCTGTGGCGAACTTGAGTTCATCCACACGTTTCACAATATCCTTCTATCGAAATCCGCAGAATCCGCGGAACAACCCGACTTTTGCAAGACAGGGAACGACATGGAGGCACGCAAAAGAATTCACTCAATACATTAATTATTGTTAACAATGAATTATATTAAATTACTTTTAATGTTCATTGTAATGTAATTTTATTACCAATATGACTTCTAAATTCATACACACAACGAAAATCGCGAGCTGTCCAGAGTCTTGAAAATGAAACGCTAAGTTTAATGACACATAATTTAAAGTAAATAAGCACTTTTGTATCAAGTTTCCACGTGCATGTTCTATTGTACATATAGAAAGATTTTCCTAAGGATGAGCCAAAGTAACAGTTCGCGTAACAAGTGAACGTCACATGTAATTCAGAGAAGTATCCCTCCGCCGCGACAGCTGTTCAGCCAAGCCTCATCGTAAAGTGTTAGGTTATGGCTCGTGTGAAAACATTCCTATGCAGAAATATGAGTTTCGCTGAGGTATATGCACGTACGGGAGTCCGAGAAATATTTAAATTAAATTACGTATGTGGAAAATATCTTAACATACTCTCACAATCAGTAAAAGAAAACTGCCACGAATTTAAATAGAAATCTCTCATTCAGAGCACGCCACACAACAGCACAATAGACGGAAACACGTTAACCAGTACCCATCTCGGTTTTAAAATAAATATAATATTTATCACACAAAAAGTAAACTCAATGTAATGTAAATAGAAAAAAGAATTTTTACATAAGAGTACATAACACTGCACTTCCTAATTTCAATTATTTCTCAAAGGGAACTATATTTTCGTCGGACGAGGACATCACAAAAGGAAGCGTCGAAGCCATTTACAAGTTAGCCAACTGCAAACGAACGAATGCAGGAAAGGAGTCTAATGTGTTCGAGGGCACAACGACCACAGAACCTTCAGTTATGTTGCCAGCACTAGCTGTCACTTTGGCTCATCCTTAGGAAAATCTTTCTATAACATACAGTTACTCACAGAACTATTTTCTTACGCGAACGCTTAAAAAAGTTCGAGGACAAGTGTGTTTTGTGGACTTTCAGACAATCGGCGATTGCACACCCACGTGCATTTGTTTACATCCACTTCGTTCTCTCGTTGGACAAGGTATAGCTGTTTCCAATAACGCGAGAAAGTATGTGCTGTTGTAGCACTACTAGATCATTAAATATTAATTTTTCTATTCCCATTGTATAATTCTGTCATTTGATGGCTCCAACCCGTTGCATAATGATACTCATTACGGTACAGATTTCATTATGATACAGGTTCTTGACCACTATCAGAGAAGCTTACAAACCAAGTATTGAACCTTCATTAATCTTTGAGAATCGTTCTAGTAAGTATTTTGTTTGATTGTGTATGTTAAAATTGCATTTAATGTCATTACGTTTATCATTTTTAATTTATTTTATTATCAGTATTGTATCTGGAATCTATATATTTAAAAAAATAAGGTATTCTGTCATGGCTTCGTTTAGAGCTTCTACTGAATCGATTGTAGTATTTTTCCCTTTAAATGAAAGAATGTGATCCCTAGATGTGTTATCAGATATTGTTCGTATTGATTCACTACTATTTACAGTGTAAATTAATTAATTAACTCATTCTTTAATAGTACGCTTATCAATAATCAATTGTTTTCTTCCAAAGAGTGGCTGTTTCAAAATCGTATATGAGTCGATAGATCCACGGGTCCACGCTGCTTCATGGTGGCGTTGCTTGATGTTTTGTTTTGTTTGTTGAGATTTGTTTACAATTCGTCAAGGTTTTGTTTCAGTGTAATAATTGCATTGTGGCGTTGACAGTTTGCATGTATTTGCTTTTGTGGTGTATTTTGTAGAGAACATGTGGGTTTTGCCCGGTTGTACTGAAGTAGTGAAGTTGATCACAGGTTATGTCGAATTCCGAATCCTTGCCACGCGCCCCAAAATACGCAAACATATATTAAGTGGACGCAGGGAAAGAAAAAGTCAGCGTAGGTGTCGTGTTAGTGAGGCTTTTCCTTTTCTGTTGGGTCGTTGCCTATGAAATGTCAGTTTTGTTCTGCTTTGTACTTCCCATGTGAGAGAAATTCTGCAAACGAGTTACTTATTCGAGCAATATGCCAGAAGAAATCAAAGTTGTTTATAGGAGATGATAACACATAAAAAAACTTAAGAAATAATATCCGTCAGTGTAATAGTGCTCTTTCTTTTGTGTCATTTGGTGACGATATTGCATTGCCACCTGGTCATGGGCCTTACGTGTTTTGGGAACTCCATATCACAGAATATCTTCGTTATACCCTGAAGATCCAAACAATGCAACATATTGTGCACATTAGTCTGGGCACAGTATTTTACATTTAACTCAGACCTCACCGTCAAATTTTGACGGGTTCTCACTAGTATTATATAAAATAAATTGGATCGTAGTTTCACTTTGATCCTATTTGACTAGCGCAGTGGTAGTAGTAGAGGGAACATTTGACTGACGTTAAGATCGGAACGCAAGTTATTGTGTTGTATGTTGCTGCCGTGAGTTTGTCCTTTAAAACCGGACAATTCTTTAGTTTGAAATGTCTAGTGAATCAGAGGAGGAGTTGGCACCTTCAGAAAAAAAAAAAAAAAAAAAAAAAAAAAAAGAAAGAAAGAAAGAAAGAAAAGAAAAGGAGGGAAAAAAAGGCGAAAGTGGTGACCTCAGAATTATTGTAAGAGCAACTTTTGTATTCTCTCGCAGGCGAACTGGTAAACCAAAGCCACCTCAGGCACGTAGGATAGCTGTCCGCTAGGTGGCCTTAGTTGAATCCTGCACAACTGCCACGAAACGATTCAATGTAAAAGTTTAACTTATAAAAGTTGTAGAAAAAGTACCGTATGAAACTCGATGTAATGGGTATTAATACACTCGTGTGAAGTTTACGATAATCGCTCGTATTGAAATATCACACTCGTGTATTAATACCCATCATTACATCATCGTTTCATAATGTAATCGTGCTCTTCTGAGCATACAACAATAAACTTCTAAAAAGCGCAAGTTCTCGAAAGACGTTTTTAAATTAATGAAAGTCTGCAATAATATTTCACACAGGATGTTCTAGAAGGTATAATACTTTCCTGATGATATCTAAAAGAAACTAAAATTATTAAAAATACCCACCTGCGCTGAAAGGGGCAGTATGCAACCCACCATAATCATTAATTGTTACAGAGTCTGCTCCGTGGCGGCTGATGCATTAAGCAATCATAGGTGCATTTTGGAGAACAACTTCTCCAGGCACTTCAGTTGAATTTGCTACAGGTTTTGCTGAAAGTTTGGTCTCTGACTGGAATGATACAATGGATGATCCGTGTCCCCGTGTTTTTTCAGCCCCACAAATGTTCTTTGGTAGAGTATGAAAAGAAAATTCCATTGACAATCTTTTGTGCCCATTCATAAAGTTCTCTAGGAGTAGTGATTTGAGTTTCCTGAAGACTGGCATATGGAGCAAATCTTTTCTCAGTCCCTCCTACGCCTTCGCAAGGACCTTTCCCGTGACTCATTGCAAAGAAATGTCACTCAGCATTGGATTCACAATATCCCCTATGTTGTAGTAAATTAATAATAGTACTGAAAAGGGGGGTTACTTGGAAAAGGGCCATAAAAACGTTTTCTTTGAGTATGTTGTATGTACACAGGCACTAGTCCAAACTCCAAGTTTTCGATCTCCCAGACACTGTGCTAACTTCGGGAGGCCCGAAAAACCGGTATTTTTCTGACTGGTTTCGTTTTTTTCCTTTACAGCTTTTTAACCTTAAGTCCTGTACAAATATTTTTCAAATTCAATTTTAAAGAGGATACAATTTACTACAACTTTTCTATAAAATATTTTTTTCGAAACCAATTTCCAAGCGAGCTACAGCTTAAAAAATTCAATTTCAGTGAGATAACAGTGGTCGACAAAAATTAACTTTTTTTCTTTCTCGAGAATTAAAATAACAGATTCTAGAAGTAATTTTCATACTGAATTCAAGTATCGTTTCAGTTTTCCTCCATCAGGCAGGAGATTTGGGTGATGTCCGTTTGAATTTTTGATAATTTTCATAAAATCAGTATCTAGCTATCCAACTCTAAATGGTATACTACACTATGGCATACCTGTTTCTGGAACATCTTTCTTCTTAGTCCAACAGGAGTCAGCCAACGTATTAGAACTACTCTTACATTAGTACCAGTTTTCCACTGATGAAAACGGTCACCGAGCTCATCGCTGACAGCCCCACGATTTTCCGAGAGAAAGTCTACGTCAGAGTCTAAGAAGTAAATTTTCAAAGACATGTTACATCCCATAGCTTTTATAAGAATGCTGAGGATCGGCCACAGTGTCAGATAGTTTTCTTTTTTCTGGTTTCCAAGGAAATTCAAAATAAATTTTTAAAACACTGGCAGATCGTTTTTCCAGGGGATTTAACAGTTCTTCAAAATCTTCAACAGCCATTGATGACCGCATTTGTTGTCATAAAATACCCTTTTAATTTAGCGTCGCTTACTTCGAAAAATTTCGATTCAAGAACAAGAATCCATCAGAAAGTTTATCCACAGCTTTTACGAAATTTTTCATTCCTCCTAATTTAATATTCAATGGAGGTAAATTTATTTTTCAGGGTTCATTACATGGACATGTACCACATTTTTCTGGCAAGGAATATGAGAATACTTTAATATTTGCCAAACAGAAATAACAACCACTTACATGAACCTTCCGTTCCAAATCATAGGAATTGCAAATGGCATATGATGTGTACGATTTTTCTAACAAGACATTGACATTAACACACAAAACATAAATTTGGGTCCCAGCTCTTTTCGGAATCACTAACTTGCCAGTCAAGTAACGTTTATAACACCTTTTCGCAAGTGGCATTAAATTTCGCCTCTTGAGTCTTTCAAGTCAGCTCACCACAAATACAGCGGAAATTATCTGTATGATTTACACACTTCTTGGCATGATGAAAATACAAAACACTAAAGTACAACTTACACAGGACACTTCTAAACACAAAGGACGGAAATATATCACTAGTGATATTCATGCTAACAAGCTCAGAGACTCGTCAATACTGACACATCACAATGCCAGATTAACTGGTCTGAGTTTGTCAAAACATGAAAGAACATGCATAATATTGCCTGTTGGCGTTTTAGCATTATATTACACATAAATTTCTTAAATACAGTTCGAATAAAATTGCTATGTAGAAGGTAAATGATTTTATGATTCGTCAAAGATAATTTAAAATCAGATTTTGAAAAGTAGCGCGCTCTCTCTCTCTCTCTCGCTCTCTCTGTCTCTTTCTCTCTCTCTCTCTCTCTCTCTCTCTCTCACACACACACACACACACACACACACACACACAAACCCTGCCTGATGGAAAAATTCTAAATACATTTCTGAATTCAGTGTGAAAAAACGCACCAGATCCATTTATCTCATTTCTTGTGAAGAAAACCTTGTCGACCAGTGTAATCAACCTAATATAATAATTATTACATTTAATAAAATTACTTTTCTGATCGCCAGTGTAAACATTGACAAATAAATGTACCCATTGCCGAAAACATTAATATAAAAAAATGATGGATATGTTATGTGTGTGTTCGTGTTTCAGCTTATCGTTTGAACGAGGGAACAATGTAATTTCAACAAAACATAGTATGCATAGTTACTGGGAATTGCAATGGGGAAAATAATACACTGGGCGTGTAACACTGCAGGAGGGATGGGTAGGAAGGCAGTGATATTTACAAACAAAATAGTTCTACAACCCGCAATGCACATACCGCATATAATGTACACTGAGTGGGCAGTAAGCGTGACGGGCATAGTTGTTTAATACATGATTGTTATAAATACACCCAAATTTTTGACAATATTTCCTACTTCTATATACAGTCGACTGCAGTTATAGTAAACTTCTGGAGGATAACATTTTTGGTTCATTATATCAGACGTTCACTATATACGATGATAACATTAAATAGAATTTCTCCACAATGATTAATTTTATTAATATAGAGATGTAGGAAATTACATTAACAATACAAGCTGAAAATTTTAATATATTTATTTGTCCTTAATTTTTTTTTCAATTTTTTGCTTCGAACATTTTACATTAGTAATTTCTCTAGATCATTCACACTTCGTGCCCTCTCCATACTTAATTCTGCATTGTCCACTATCACGCAGGACACGGCCTTTATTTCCACAGAGAAACTGAGTGGCATGACGTCATCAGTAAAATCCCGATCCCGTAAGATCAGTAAGATTCAGGTTCCGTCACCATCCAAATTGAGACTTCGATTATGACCTTTGACCAATATTTTTTTCCAGCTGCCTAATATCGTAATTTGTCACTGAGGCGATAGGGAATTAATTTCCAGGTCGTATTTCCTAAAATCGAGATTCACTATAACCAGAGGTCCAGGTTCACTATAACCGAATCTTCATAAGTTTATTTGTAATGTTCAAATCCAGACCAATGAATTATGTTCACTATAACTGAGGATTCACTATATCCGAGTTCACTGTAATTTGTTGACTATATTTTTCTAAATGTAACACTATGAGACCTACAGCCTTAGAACAGAACAAACAAGCTGTATATTGGTTTGCGGGGGGTGGGACCGGCCGGCCATCTGACTACTGGGGTCTGCATTTTATTTCATTTGTACCGTTTTTGTACACTAGGTGAATGTTTGTTTATACCAGTTTTGTTGATATAGTATTTTAATAAAATACTGAGAAAAAAATAGTCGTCTTAAGTGGGGTCTGGGGCAAATGGCCCCAGCTGACCCATCTTCTTAGCGTCCCTGGTCCTAGATCGTCGCAATGTTTGGTACTATAATTTAACCAACACCGAGGGAAGAATAGTACCATAAGAATTTTCTAAAATGTGGTATTCAATGAAGAGATTCCAGGTTTCAATATCAATATAAAAATTGCCTTCCAACAGATATAAATATGGCAGATTTACTGTTAAGTGTGTGAGAAAAGTAACAATGGTAAATACTGCAATATACCGCTAGTCTGATAGTGTTACCATCATACATGAAGTTATGAATCTACTGATTTTTCTAACAGAACTAGTTTCTTATCAAGAAATTTATTTCTAGAATAAGAGACAAATCCTACTTATCAAAATCATTCATGTACGCCCGAGAACATATGTTTTTTCCTTCATGCTTTTAGTTGGATGTGATACATTCACTCAGAGTAAAGGAATATTTTGCAGTGGTTATACGAAACAGAGTTACTTCTCTGAAATATTCTGCGTTATGAGACAGCAGAACATTTTGCTGAAGCACACGAAATGTTTTATACATGAATGTTTTATACAAATAAAACACTGTGTCAGGAGTGCGTATTAGTCAGATTTATAATATCAAATGAGAAGTGACGAAATCGAGCAAAGTCAAAAGTGAGGTTAAGTGGCTGATTGACTACGGATCAAAACTTGTCATCTTTTCTCGCTTCACACGCCGTGTTGCTTAACCATATTCAGAAAGATCACGTGCAAGAATCTTCAAAGACTGCAGCTTGTCTGTAAGTGGAGAATCTTTATAGACATTTAAGTTACAATTAGATAAAAGTTCTGCATTATCGACTTTTCCATACGCGTAAGTAAATGGTGTAGCACGTCTGAACGTTACTGGCTCAGCACATACCATGGCCACAACCACTAGACGTCAACTCAGGTGACATATATGATCATTTTCAAATTTTCAAACAAAGTTGTTTTACATACTGCTCTGCAGTAGGAATAGATAAATGGGATGCTGAATTTGAATCAAGGAAAATTAATATCTTACTATCAATAATTGGCGACAAAGCGAGACAGAAATATTCAAATTTTCAATTAAAAGAGGAAAAAACGACTACAAAAAGGTTCTTAAATTATTTAGTGAACGGCTAATTTCGGAAAGATTTACTTTATGATCGCTTTCGTTTTCATAATTGAGACCAACTGGATGATGAAAATTTTGAATCGAATTAACTTCCAACGAGAAAAAACCTTGAAGTTTGTACGTATGATCAAGGTGTTACACCAAATGAAATGTTCAGGGATAGGCTTGCATTTGGAATTAAGGATGTTAACTTGAAAAATAAATTTCTGAGAGAAAACCTGGACTTTAGAAAAATTGATACAAACGTGTAAATCAAGTGAACTCTCAGAACTACGATTCAGAAACATTTCAACCGAAGAGAAAAAGATTAATAAAATTACAAAAAGTAATACATCTAATTCGATTCTAATACATCTAGACAAAATAAATGGAAGAATCTGTCGTTTCTGCGGTGGAAAATGTTAATTTAAAAAAGAGCTGTGCCCTGCATGTGGCAAGACATGTGCTGGTTGTCAAGGAAAAAATAATTTTGCTAAAGCTTGTCTAAAAAAAAACAACTAGTGGCTCTAATAGAAATTCTTAACCATAATTGATTAGAGAAATTAAAGAAACTGAAGGTAGTCCAGGTGAAGAAAGCCACGAATCAGATTTTGAAGACGAAACATTTAAAATATATAAATTGAAAGAGAATAATAAAGTTTAGAGGAAAGGATATATTGAGTTGACACTTCGATTTGGCCAATATTGGAAACAGGTGTTCTGTGATTCAGATACCTGCTCAGATGTCAACGTCGTAGGTTACAATAATTATTGTGAGTTGCTGGGAAATTCATCTCCGGTACCAAGAAAGTCTTCACGACAACTACGTAATTTCGTTAGGTGGAAGTGTCGAGGTTTTAGGTGAGGTAGAAATTCCTTGCATAGTGAAGGAGAAGAATTTTATTCTTGTGTTTTTGATAGTGAATGTCGATCATGGTTCATTATTATGTTGAAGATAGCAAGGATCTATTAAATGGACACTCAAGAAATATTAAAAACTCATAAATCGATTTTTGAAGGCTACGAATACATACCTGGCGAGAGTTCTTTAGAAATCAACACAGAATTAATCCAGTAATTCAATCAGCAAGAATGGTTCTCCAAAGATATAAATTGGAAGTACAATTTGTTGTGGGAAAAGATAATGTAGTGGCTGATATTGTTTCTAGAGCAGGAATAGATCACAAGCTTGAGAAAGTTTGAAACATTGTGATACATTTGAATTGAGAAATGAACAAAATATCGGTCATATAATAGAAAAAGTAGATATTCTGAAAACATTACAGATTGCATCCGAAAGAGTAGAAGAAATTAGAAGTATAACCAGAACAGACTACAAATGCGGAAACTAATATATTATAAACACAATGATGGGCCAACGCATATAGCAGATGTACATGAAGCGTGTAAAATATATTACAAGTATAAAGATGAACTTTCGACAGAAGATGAGATTATCTAAAGAAATGACAGAATCGTTATTCCCTATAAACTCAGAAAACAAATGACAGAAAGAGTGCATATTGCACATTCCGGTATCGAAGCTACACTAAAGTTAGCGTGAGATACAATCTTTTGGCCAGGAATGTCATCGGAAATCGCTCAGAAGATTCAAAACTGTTCCATTTGTATGTAGTTTAAGAATTCACAGCAAGCCGAAATGCAGTCACATGATGTACCTGATTATTTCAATACATTTCTGTGGACGTGTTCTTCACGGAATATAAAGGCAAAACTACAAAATTTCTAGTCACCGTGGATCATTTTTCAGATCTTTTCGAATTAGATATTTTACTATATCTCTCAGCACAAACACTGATTACAAAATTCAAGAAAAACTTTAGACACCATGGAATACCTTCAAGAGTATGCAGCGAATTTTGACATTAGTCTGACGCGACAGTTCGCGAAAAGATGGGGATTCGAATTTGTCACGTCAGCACCCAAACACCAGAGAGGAAATGGCAAAACTGAAGCTATTGCAAAGAAAAGAATGGTTAAGAAAGCAAATGAAGGTGGCGATGACATCTAGTATGCAATTTTACACTGGAGAAACATTCCTAACAAAATTGGGCCAAGTTCTACACAAAGAATCTTTAGCTGAAGAACTCGGACAGGAATTCCAGCAACAATTGAACATCTCAAAACAGAAGTAATAAAAGATGTATCAAAGAATATTGAATTTAACAAAAGGAAGAGCAAATTCTACAATGACTTAAAAACACGTAAACTACCTAATATTATAAATTGCCAATCCCACGGTTCACTCTATATTGCCCTAAATTTACAATCTTTGCATTTCCATTCCTTAACATGTCTGGTTTTATACTGCAAGCAAGAACTAACACATGAGGTGTTTTAACCACCAAGTTGGACGCCACCTTCAACATATTATAAAAAATAATATGTTGAACACTGGTTTAAGCAGCAAATTGTACATAGGGATTTTAATATTTTTTTCTTCTATGGATGTTTTACTTCTATTGATATGGAGAAAAATAAAACAATGTATTGTGGGTTGCATGATTTGGTTTGTCAATGTCACTGCTTTCCCACCCACCCTTCTAGGGGTGTCTTACCCCCCGTTTATTCTTTTTCCCAATGGAATTCCCCAGTAATAATGTACACAAAAATTGTTGAAATTACATTTTTCTCGCGTTGAATTAAGCTGGAATTCGAACACACACTTATACATATCCATTTTTTTAAGTTTTTCTTAATATTTTCGGCAATGGGTACGTTTATGAGGCAATGCTTACACCGGCGATGAGATAAATAATATTATTAAATGTAATAATTACTATATTTATTACAGGTTGATTATAATCTCACAAACATGAGCATTTTTGTACAATTTTTTAGAATTGAAAAAAAAATAGCGTTATTTAGAAAATCAGCAGCTCGCTTGGTAAGTGGTTTCGAATAAAATGTTTTCACAAAAGTTCTAAGAAATTGTATCCTCTTAAAAATTGATTTGAATCATTTTTCTACATGACTCGAGGTTAAAGAGCTAAAAAAAAGAAGGAAAAAAAAAAACGAAAAAAGTAAAAAAAATATTTTTTCGGGCCTCCCGGCGTTAGCACAGGATCTGGGAAGTTGAAAACTTGGGGGGTTAAACTAGTGCCTAGGCATACACAACATACTCAAAGAAAAAGTTTTATGATCTTTGTCCAGGTAAAATGTACATAGCGACTGGACTATAACGTTCGTTTTGTTTCTGTATTGTCCAGCCGCACCGTCACTAAAGTATGGTTTGTTGACCTCTGGAAAACTCCGCTGTAGATAAACAATTAGCTTCATCTGAAATAAATGAACTGCGATACTATCATGAATAAGATAATCTGTTATCTCTGAGAAGCACATTTTCCAACGTATTATTTTCAAAATGCCTGAAATAGATCACGAAAGGATGTATGCTTGACATGTGTTCCAATGATACCCTTGTATGGCGTCCTGAATGGAATTGTAATTTTCGGAATATTTCCAATGACAATGAATCTCTCCGTGTGAGATCTCTGTGTTTAATTGGTTTAAATACGAAGACGCATTCACGCGATGAATCTGAGCTTTGAATTTCTTTAAACAAATAATGAAATTTTCAGCTCCTACTTCCACTGTTATCATCTCGACCCTGTCTGTTGTTTTATAGTTCTTGTAAATAATTTACTCAATAAGATTTCTATCGAAGAAAAGAATCGCGCAATATGTTCTGAACCTAGTCAGTTGCTGCATTTGTTGTGAAAACAACTCGCAGGTGGTTCATGACAAGTTTTTGAGTAAAAAAATCAAAACAATTCATATCAAAATCGTCAACTTGATAATTCCCTGCAAACTCAAACATTAGCTTCGTGTTTTTACAAATCGAACATATATAGATGTTATGGGTCCCTGGACAACCCGGTAAATTGCCACATGTTGGCCTCAATGATGCAAAACGTGAAATGCCAATTTTTAAGCTATGAGTATTCTTAAATTTCCTTCAATTTTGTTAAATCTCTCTCTTTTGTTATCTTAATTTTTTGCCCCCTTCCTTTAGAGAGTTGGCGTCCTTCCTGCCGATCATAATACGACTGAAGTCGTCCTCTAGGTAAAAGTTCCCCACGATTCTTTTAATATCAGAAAGATGTCTCTGGTATTTTCTGTCAGGAACAGACATGATGCCCTTCTGTTATTGGGTTAATTTTGCTGTTTGAGCTACATAAAATATTTCAAGAAAATTCACTTATCTTCCGTATACTCCAAGTATTGGGGAGGCACGACAGGATCATGTATTTCTCATTTGAAGATATTATTTTCCAAAACTTTTGTTTAAATTGGGAAAGTATCACTTCTACATCACTGTTTACATCGCCAATCATCAAATATTTTGTTGACAGCTTCATTAACAGCAAAAACCTTCCTTTGTGCGTAGGATCTGACACGGGTTATTTTCTGTTTTGCAATAGGTGACTTGCCTAGAGTAACAACTACTTGACCCACATGACTAATAGTAGCTTCTTCTTGTCCTACTGGTGGTTCGTATTCTTCATATTTTTTACTTCTCTTTGTTACATTTTCATCACTTTGCCCCAAATCTGATGGGATTTTATATATTTTAATGCAACAGCCACGGCCTATTTCATCTTCCACACCATTTCCTACGCATTGCTTCGAACACTTTTCTCTCACCCACTTGCTTAGTATGTCTATCAAGTTTAAAAGGATTGCAACACCATGAATTACGGAACTTTTTCGTAACTTTCGGCATGTTAAGTTGTGCGTATTTGTCATTCTTACAAATTACACACTCTTAAAGATTCAAAGAATAGAAATAAATACTTTTCATACTCAAAGATACAATCGGAAAGGTACACTCCCACTATTTTTGGATTTAACACAAAATTCATGATATTTTTACACGACTTGTATTGCGCCACACCGAGCCTTTTGAACGTTTGGAATGATCGTACTTCGACCGAGACCCAATGTACTGGAGCTGTCGTCGGTGGACGCGTGAAATCTCACGCCGCTCGCTTCTCCGTAGCCGAGACATCCCCACGCAATAAATAGACCTGTCACAAAGTGACCCGTCCCTCAAAGATTTAGTTTGAGCAAGGAGAATCCTTGCGACCATCTAGATCTCGGCTTGAAAAGAAATAATGTTGGATTTCAGACCGTGAAAATCATTGTGTTGACTTTTGAACAATGGTAGAACGAGAATAGCTTTATTTAAAAATAATAATTTAACATGTTCAAAGGTGATTAGAACAATAAAATACTAGTTTCCAGAGCTCACATATAGCTCGTGGACACAGGTGAAAATAAAATCCTCGAACATTATTTGGAAACAATCCACGTAAAAAACAATCCAAGTAAAAAAAATCCTGAAACAATCCAAGTAAAAAAAAAATATTAAAAAATCGAAAACTCCAGTGTGTTACAAGATATGACATTTTGGTGAGAGTTTAAACACAAAACTAACTTTGTAAACAAAAATGAACAAATAAAAGATGAACTACGGAAATATATTTAATTTTGTTATTTTTCAAAATAGTTTACTGATCATCAATGATTGTCAATAAATTAAAACTTACCTTTTTGGCTTTATGGTGGTGTAAAGTTAACAGATACTTATTGTACAGAATTTTTAAAAAATTACATCCAACATTTCAGCATCTCTAAATTTTCACCATCCTTATGAGACAAGAAACTAATGCTATGAATGATTTAGTATTTAACTTTTCATTATGATTATTCATATGATAAAATCTTAAAAGGATCCGAAACATCACTGTCAAACACATCAAATTTTGTATGGGATGGCCCAATTGGGACTGGATATTATCATCATCATCTTAATAATCTTCGGAACGGGACAAAGATATCTTACTCCTGATGTATTTACTACGTTTCAGTTCAAAACCTTCTGTCAGTTATGATGCATGATACATCCATTCATCTATATACTATAAATTTATTTTGGGGGTACAAAATTGCTTAAAATTATACTTTAGTAAAGGGAGGAAAAGTAAAATAAAAAAACACGTAATATTTTTTCCATTAATCTTATCAATAATCATTACGATTTCGCAAAATGAGCTAAAATAACGAAATGACAAATGCACACCGTCTCAAAATTTTTTTTCCTACAAGAATTCAGGCACTTCGGAAACGCTGATGGACAAGCGTTGAGTGTGGGCGAGACAAGTCGAAAAGTTATCCAGTTTTATGCAGGTGTGTACAATAAATAATATTTTTAAAATTCTTACAGCTTTCATTTGACATACCCTCATATTTCTCATACCCATTTTTACTTATAGAATTCTTTTTACGAAAGAGTCAATGAAATTGTCAAGGAAATTAACTGTGCAATTCTAATCATGATGATTTCAGGTTAACACTACTCCATAAAACTTGCAAACTTTTCATTTTGTTGATAAAAAAAAGGAGGTGCAGACGCCTCCCTTTTTCAGAAGTTCCAGCTGTCTTTCCCTTGTATATACCTTTCGTTAGAATGACTCTACATTTCACGCACGAATTACATTTCATCGACTCTAATGTATTTCACATATACCATGGGCACACTTCCCTAGTACAACCATGTTCAAGAATAAATTTTTCAAAGCTACACACAAATTATACCTCTCAGTGAATTGGCTACTGAAGTATGGAAAATGTTCAGGTGTGGCAGCAGGAGAATAAAAGTGCTGGTGGAGGTGGCAACGGAGGCGACAGCGCTGCGTCAGCGCGTGCGGCGTGGAGTCGCGGGAGGGAGGGGCCTTGCGCGGAACGAGGGCAAGGCGCCGTGGCGGGCCCGACGGCCTCTGCCGAGGTCCTGTGCAGGCCGCCCGCGCCTTACTCACACCAATTTGCGGAAAGCAGCTGGCCGTAAATCACTCAATTATTCCCAGAGTCAATGGTGGAAAATCACAGTGGACATTTAATACCAAAATTAACCGTAGTGATAAGCAGAAACGCAAACGGAACTCGTAAGGTTGTATTAGAGAGCTGTCAGTTCCTTTGGGCAAGGCATTCGATGCAAAGAACTATGCTTTAACATAAAAAAAGCTGTTGCCTGGCTACATGTTCAGTGTACCACCTTCGTATTTTTTAGTTCCTTATTTGAATGTCCCATACTTTGGAAACGAGCGCCCACTGGACTGAGCAAAGCGGCGCGGCGCGGCGCGGGGCGGGGCGGGGCAGGGCGGGTGGGGCGGGGAGGGGAGGGGCGCAGAGAGGCCGAGGCTAGCAGCAGCCGCAAGCGGTGGCCGGTGCAGTGGCAACGCTGGCTGGCCGGCTGGCTGCGGCGCGCCGCAAGGTGCACTCGGGCCGTCGCGGGCAAAGACACAGGCGCGCGCGCAGACGCCGCCCAACACACTCGGCCCACGACATTAGAGCTTGGGGCTCCTGAATACGAAGGATCTCAAAGAGAATGTGCGGTTTCACTTATTAACATAGTGTATACGCTGACATACTTGGCTGAATTTCAGGATTTTTTTTTTTTTTTTACATATAATCAAATACTTGCTTTACTACAGGAATGAAAAAATGAATAAGAAACCCATCTAAAGTGCATTATATGTTATAACAATCATGTTACATACCAATTAAACCAAATTTAAAACTATACTTAAAATATAGTTCAAGAGACACTATAATTGAAGTTGTTGAACTAAATTATAGTTTTGTAGGGGGATACTTATTGGGACAATACTGAAAAATGTCAGCAGCTTTGGGTGCGGTAAATCGAGGATTGTAGGAAGTTAATATTTGTTTGATACTATTGCTCTCAGATCAGCAGATATCACACCCTGTAATTCATAAACTATTCACGATGTTCAAATGCATTTTCCCCACGCGAAGAAACTTTCGCGTCTCCGTCAACTTGTTTCTTTTGTGACCAATGAGTGAAATGAAAAGCCCTCACACTTTAACTGTTCCATCTTGATTTCATTTAGGGAACCTTCAATAATGAATCACTAATATGATACTACTCTTTTATATCAATGATAAGACCTCGATGAAGCGTCGTCATAAGAAATCGAAGCTCTGGCCCCTCCCGCTAAGCTAGTCAATCACACCATGGGGGCGACCCGCTCTCTTTTCTGCCCCCCCCCCTCCTTGTGTAACGCACGACAACTATCTGCTTCCCCGCCCGCCCGGTCTGAACGACTTCTCCCACCCAATGACGAACACACGCAGCAGTACCAGCAACAGTACACGAAAAACGCTGCTTTTCCAAAAAGCGCAACTTTGCGAGAGCTTCGCCTTGGTCCACTTTCCCAGGCTTCGTCATACAGCGGAGCAACGTTTGAGTAATTTATGGCAAGTTGGATCGCTGCATTCGAAACTAGAAAATCAAAATATAAGACAATCAACCACTATGTACATTCAAAAGCAGTGGTTCATAGGAGTATTTCATTATTTCTCTAATTCAAAACTTCCACGTAACATGCACGGCAGAGCGTATTCGACTGTCGCGATACAGAATTTCGTGACTTAAGGACGAGTGCATAAAAATGTAACAGTAAATACTTCCGGAATAATAATTTCCATTAACTCCTTCAGAATTCAGTGGCGGCTCGTCCGTATTCGCACGTTCGCATGTGCATACCCAAATTAATTCGATGCAATTTCTGTTAAACATCTCTTAACAAGAGGGGAATACAAGTCTTCTCAGAGCATTTACGAAACATAGGGCCGAATTCATAGTCGACACTTATTCTGAGTGTTCCCTTAAGTGGACGAAGTATATTCATAAACAGCCCTTGAGTGAAGTCTTAAGTGCGCACTCATTCGTATAAGCGAGGCAGCTTGCTCCCTTAAGTGGCCCTTATGGTTGTCTCGTCTTGTCAGTCGTTACCAGTTTAGGTTATATTTTTACGTAGCGTTCACCTGCTGTTGAATTCGTTTTGTTGGTGGTTAGTTAAAAGTAGTCTATTAAACCGATCCATGTGTGATATAGATAACGACTTCGCAGAATATTTTGAGTTTTATACTCAACACATTCTGCGAAATTCAAAAAGGTATATTCGAGATGTGAGCAATCCATTGGAAATGTACAATGATGAACAGTTCCGAAAGCGGTTTCGTTTTCATAAAACCACAGTAGTGGATTTACTAGTGCCGATGATCGAGAGAGTTCCAACGACGCAAAGAGGACTGCCGATTTCACCGTTATTAAAAGTTCTCGTTGCATTAAGATTTTATGCAACTTCATCATTTCAGGTATGTTTCCATAATTTTTAACTTTTATTCATTACATTTATAAGAACTATTATGAGTAATTATAAATATACAATATGAAGTAAGTAGAGTACAAGATACAAGTAAGTTAAGAAGTAAAATATGTAATTTAAATTGTTGTAAAATGGAATTTATTATATGGGGGTTGACATTTCAATTACATGAAATTTTGTTAATAATCCACAACCAATATTGGCAGACCTATGTTATTTTAGCTCGTTTACATTAGAGCATAAGTTAACGTTGTGGAATCAATGGTAATTGATGTTAATATTACAATCAAATAATACACATTAATAATACTTAAAAATGCACAAGACGATGCAGAGATTAATTAAAATTTTTATTTGACAATCATGGATTATATTGTTACCAAACATTTATCAGGAGTTGGTAGTAAATAAATTAGTAATATATGATACTGATATCAAAACATCTCCTCTTGTCTGTATGAGGACATAATAGATGTAGCAGAAACATGAATGAAATTTTAAATATTTGGTCAACCAACACAGGAACATTACATTAACACACTGTTTAATACATGATGGAAACTGGTTGAACTGGTCAGTTTTGACCCTACTTTAGGTCATTGGCAAGTAGAGAAATCAATTCTTTCAACAAATCAATGTTTTAATTTGTTATTTCACAATGCAAAATAGTATTATCTACAGCATAATAATAGGAACATGCCTGCCAGTATTGGTTGTTTATTAATATAATGAAATTAATCTGTAATAATAATAATTGAATGTCAACTATGTAATTATTAATTTCAGATGGTTTGTGCTGATTTATACAACATTAGCCAGTCATCTGTGTGCCGGATAATTGGTGAAGTGTCAGACACATTCGCACGCCACATCAGCAAGTACGTTAAGTTTCCTGCTGAACCTCTAATCCTAAACAAGCTGAAATTGGAATTTTATAGGAAAGCTGGTTTTCCAGGAGTTGTGGGAGTAATTGATGGAACCCATGTTCCAATAAAAAGTCCTGGAGGGACCAACGCAGAGGTTTTCCGCAACAGAAAAGCATTTTTTTCTATTAACGTACAAATTGTTGGCGGACCTCATGAAGAAATATTAGACATCGTGGTAAGTTGGCCAGGTTCTGCCCATGACAGCAGAATCTTTGAAAATAGTGCTGTGCGTGTGCGGTTGAGCGAACGACAAATACCGGGACACCTGCTTGGAGACAGTGGCTATGCCACTAGAAAATATATATACACACCGGTCCAAAATCACAAAATCGCCCTGAGCAAAATTATAATAGGGCTCTGAAAACTACAAGAAGTAGTGTCGAAAGACTAATTGGTAGATGGAAAAGAAGGTTTCCTTGTTTATATTTTGAATTACAAAACAAGGTAAAGAATATAACAAGAATCATAACTGCTTGTGCAGTTCTGCACAATATTGGAATTGAAAATGGTGATTTATGGAATTTAGATGAAGGCGAAGATGAAAGAAACATTATTGAAGTAGGAACACTTGCTGTACCTGAAAATGCAAATTCAAATGTAATAAAGCAAGCTTTTATACAACGTTATTTTAATAATTAATGTATTTGTACTATTTTTTTACATAATATACTTTTTTACAAATTTTTTATTCTAGGTTTTTTTTTAATTTTGCTAGCTCCAGCATCCTTGCTTCCTTCCTAAACCTTTCTTCACATTTTGCTGCCTCTAATTGTTGCTGTAGCAGCTCTAATTTTAAAGTTTGTATTTTGTCCTTGTTTTTCTGGCACTTCAGTTGCCACTCAACAATTTCACAGCGACCTCTCGCCTCAGTCTTCCTTAGGTCGCCGATCTCCTTCTCCAACTGACAAAGATAAGAGGCTTTGTCAATTCGAAGGTTTGCTTCAGTATAATATGACTGGGTTTTTGGGTGTCTGGGGGTGGTAGACTGTTCGATATTTTTACTTTGAGACTGGGAAGTGCTTGGGAGAGACTGTGTTCCTTTCAAGACTGAGCTGCTTTGTCCTGCGGAACTGCGGTCCTCCGAGGGGGAATTTGCATACACACTCTCAACCTGCGAGGAATGTGCACTTTCATTTATATCGAAAGCTCCTTCGTTCTCTTGGAGAACCTCTTCAACAATCGCATAACTGGAGGCTGCCCCACTTCTAATCATTTCCACATAATCACTATCAAGTGAATTCTGCAGACGGATGTCCACTCCGCAGGAATCAAGTTCAGGGTCCTCTTCAAGAGTTCCTCCGAGCATTGGGCCACCCCCAGTTCCCATAAGCCGGCGAGTTTCAGCTGCCAACTCACTCTTCCTGCGGAACTTTATATTTTCCCACAGCCTGCGCAGTTGGTCAACAGTTCTCTGTAAATAAAGTATTCCATATTAGACCTTTTTAATTTCAAGCTCTAACATGAAATATTTCATGGTAGGTACTTACAGGGCCATTTTCAGATCTCGCATTAAACTCTTGGGTTATTTTCTCCCAAGCAGCTTTTTTTCTGTTGTTCGAAATAGCATCAGATGCTTTATTCTCCACCACATTCTTATGAAATAGGACAAGTTCTCGAAGAATCTTCTTCTCCTCAATACAATAATTTTTCCCTTTAGGCATGATTGTACAACTTGAAAAAGAAATATCACACCAATTTACAAATCACTGTTATAAATCAATAAGAGGGGAAAAATGCATTGAACATAACAAAAATACATTCAAGAATGACTTGTGTAACAAACTTACTTCAAACAATAGGGCAAAGATGAAGAAAAATTTAATTTTCCAGGAATAAAAAAACAAATACCTGCAAAAATTAGAGAAAGCATTAGATCTATGTGGTAGCACTCACACAAATAATAATCATCATAAATAGCTTGAGTAACAAACTTACTTCAAACAATAGGACAAAGATAAGGAAAAATTTAATTTTCCAGGAATAAAAAAATACCAGCAAAAATTAGAGAAAGCATTAGATCTATGTGGTAGCACTCACACAAATAATAATCATCATAAATAGCTTGAGTAACAAACTTACTTTAAACAATAGGACAAAGATAAGGAAAAATTTAATTTTCCAGGAATAAAAAAATACCAGCAAAAATTAGAGAAAGCATTAGATCTATGTGGTAGCACTCACACAAATAATAATAATAATCATAAATAGCTTGAGTAACAAACTTACTTCAAACAATAGGACAAAGATAAGGAAAAATTTAATTTTCCAGGAATAAAAAAATACCAGCAAAAATTAGAGAAAGCATTAGATCTATGTGGTAGCACTCACACAAATAATAATAATAATAATAATAATAATAATAATAATCATAAATAGCTTGAGTAACAAACTTACTTCAAACAATAGGACAAATTTAATTTTCCAGGAATAAAAAAACAAATACCTGCAAAAATTAGAGAAAGCATTAGATCTATGTGGTAGCACTCACACAAATAATAATAATAATAATCATTAATAGCTTGAGTAACAAACTTACTTCAAACAATAGGACAAATTTAATTTTCCAGGAATAAAAAAACAAATACCTGCAAAAATTAGAGAAAGCATTAGATCTATGTGGTAGCACTCACACAAATAATAATAATAATCATTAATAGCTTGAGTAACAAACTTACTTCAAACAATAGGACAAAGATAAGGAAAAATTTAATTTTCCAGGAATTAAAAAACAAATACCTGCAAAAGTTAGAGAAAGCATTAGGCCTATGTGGAAGCGCACTCACAAATAATAATCATCATAAATGGCTTGAGTAACAAACTTACTTGAAACAATAAGGCAAAGCGAGGAAAGAAAAAATTTACTCGAATAAGCACACAAGAAAATACCTGCAAAAAAAGAGGGTTTTTCTCATGAATAACATTATACACCGCAAGAAAGTATTGTAAAATAGTATTAGTGGCGACACTTAACAGCATTGTGGATCATACAATTTACTTACCTCGAAGAAAGTAAACTACTTTGAAGAAGCACCACACACTAAATATTTCGCTGCGGACACAACCTGACTCGTACGCGTACACACAACAAATGGGAAGACACACGTGGTCGAAGCGCGCGTCGTAAACTCAAACGTTGGTGTCCGCCCCTGGTAAATTGGACGCTCTTTGTTCAAAAACAAGTGTGTGTGTAAACTCGGTTGCTAAGAACTTCGAAACAGCTGCCTCCAATGTCATGTTGCCACATTTCCTTTTCCCTTAAGGGAACACTTATTCCGCGGTCGTAAGGAACGTCTATGAAATACATGCGCCTTTAAGTGAACACTTATTTTGAGAAAGCACTTATCACTTAAGAGTTCCCTTATACCTTAAGTGTCGACTATGAATTCGGCCCATAGAATATATAAAGAGACCGAAAAATATGTACTATTAAACCTGAAAATATGTAGTACATAAATATGTAATGAAAACAGTTAGAATATGTTATAAATATGTAAAATCGGATGTAATATGCAATATGAAAATACTCGAATAAAAAGGCCATTTACATAATACAAAATTACAATTATAAAAAGGCCTTAAACATTTTAAAATTAATACAAACGTTTTAAAATTCATTTGGAGAGCATACGTTGATGCACACTTTGCATCATACGACTTTCCCGTCAGTAGTAAAAGCTTCATATATTGTAATTCAGGTTATTTTCAGGACCGTATTTTTCAGTAATTCAATTATTTCAGGACCGTAGTTTAGCAGTCAGACCAGACGCAAAAGAAGCCATCGTACAAACTGGCGATACCTACGACCAGCAAATCACTGCAGCTAGCGACATTCTCATCGAAGTGTTACACGTTGGCGATCACCAATTTTTCTCGGAAACTAAGCTTGAAGGTCACAAAACGTACGGTCACCAATAATGTAGGAAAAATACTGATTTTTTGAAAGTACTTCTTTTCAAAAAATGTAATAACATTTAAGAAAATTGGTACAAAAATATATATTATGTGAAAATAGCAAAATATGTAATGTAGTACTAAATATGTAAAAGCATGTAACGAAGAAATTGGATATTATGTTATTAAGGCGACGATTCACCACGATTACAAGTTTCAGAACGGTAAGTAGAAAAACAAAAAAAATATGTAATTACATAAAAAGCTGGCCTCTAATTATATATAAACACATCAATGGATTAGGTCTTTGACCTAATCCATGGTATAATGGATTAGTCTTTGGTATAATGGTATAATGGATTAGGTCTTTGACCCCGTTGCCAATAGAAAGTTATTATTTTGAAAAACGTGTCGACGAATGTGATGAGGTGGGAGAGCGTAATTAATTCGATTTCATTACCTTATGTAAAACACCTTATTGTCATTACAAAAACATCTTCTGAGAGACTGTACATAACTGAAAAATTTGCCGTGAAAGTTATTGTCTGACTGCTAAACTATACGGCATAAAGCGTCAGAATATTGATGAACAGTGCGAGAAGGAAAAACAAAAAAAAAAATTGCAGTCGCGTACGAATGTCTTTCCGACCCTCAGAGAACACCAATAGGAGAACATCAACAGCACCAGGGAGATGGGCAAACGGTGCACCCAAGAATAAATTGCCAAACTATTGAATGAAAAATGTTTCAATTTAAGAAATAATTTACAAGGTTATTAAGATACATCACACCTACTTTCTTCAAGGTATTGTTAATTTTTTTTTTTTTAGATTTTTGAAGGGTGTCAAAGGCACATATATCGTAAAGATTTTCTGTACTTGCGGCCGTTTTCGCCGCGTCCTTTTTCTGAAGATCTAGTTCATAATTTACTACGTTGCTCCGAATGCACATCATTTTTCTACATCGACAGACACTAAAGTAAGATTGTTACGGCTTTATTCGCAGGCCTAGCTATAAGAGCGTTTCCACGAAGCGATTACGCTCGGCGACGGTTTGTTTGTAAACTTTCTATAAGCCTAGAAACTATCACCTAGGGTTAAGAAAGGTTTTTAATAACATAATTTTTAAAATATGAAAAAGTAACATATTGCATGAAATAATGATTGATTGATGATTTCGGGCGAGTTAACTACTAAGGTCATTAATTCCGTAAGTGTATTCAGGGAGGTGGCGGTGATCTTTCCCCGCTGGATGGTGACATCCGGCACCGTCCTTCCCGTCGGCCAACTGAGTTTTCCCCAACCTGGTATCTCCCACGACCGAGGCATCTCCATAGTCGGAACTAGCTCTAAGCACCCGGCCGGTCTCCTGGCATGTGTGATAGTGTAGTGCATGTCAGTGTGTGTAAGGATGAGGATAGGACAAGGAAGGGAAGGAATCGCGCACAGTCGGTGGCCCGTTTGTTACAGTACTGCGCCGGCATTTGCCTGATGATGACAGGAGAAACCACGGCAAACTACCGTTCAGAGCAGCTAGAAGCTAGAATTCTCCAGACATCGACTGAATTCGACCTAGATATCTAGCCAGTGCCGAAAATCCAGGCACCGTCGGTATTCGAATCTAGGATCTCCAGGTCAAAGGCACTGCACCGACATCAGTTGATTCCGTACTACCTCTCCCGTTTGCCTAAAGGAAGACAGAGCAAAAACGCTTCACTGGGCCCACTGTTGGCCCTCCCCATTCAGTATACGAGCGTTAAAGATCTTTATCAATGCCCCACTCGCCATCGCGCGACGATCCGCGTTGGTCGAGCAATTTTCTTGAATTCCGTGGAAGCCGCGCTCTGCGAGGGAACGGAGAACCGGTCCCGTCGCGCTCCGCCCCGCCCCATCGCTCGCCGCGCCCGGCCGCAAGAGCGCCCTTCGGCGGTCGCTTCTGGAATCGGAGAAGACCCCGTGACATTTACGTAACGCCAGGCGTCCGAGCGGCTCCGAGAGCGCTCTCCGCGCCACGCCCCCTCGCCGCTTTCCCGCGATGCGCGCCGCCTGCCCTCTCCCGCCCTCTCCCGCCCTCTCCCGCCCTCGCTCGCCCTCGCCCGCCCTCGCCCGCCCTCTCCCGCCCTCGCCCGCCCTCACCCGCCTTCTCCCGCCCTCGCCCGCCCTCGCCCGCCCTCTCCCGCCCTCGCCCGCCCTCGCCCGCCCTCGCCCGCCCTCTCCCGCCCTCTCCCGCCATCTCCCGCCCTCTCCCGCCCTCTCCCGCCCTCGCCCGCCCTTTCCCGCCTCACCCGCCCTCTCCCGCCCTCTCCGCCCTCGCCGCCCTCGCCCGCCCTCCCGCCCTCTCACGCCCTCGCCCCGCCCTCTCTCCGCCCTCGCCCGCCCTTCTCACGCCTTATCCCGCCCTCTCCCCGCCTCATCTCACCCTCTCCCGCCTCATCCCGCCCTTTCCCGCCTCATCTCACCCTCTCCCGCCTCATCCCGCCCTCTTCTGCCGCCTGCGCCAGTCGTTACCCACCCGAATTTTGTTAGAGCCTGACAGCTCTGCCTCACTCCTCGCTGTCGTTCCTATCCGTACATGACAACCTGTACTTTCAACACGTTTTTGTTCGCCTATTGATACGGCTTCATGTCCCCTCTTCAGTTCTACTCAATCTGACGGCCTTAGAAAACTACTGCCCCATCGCCGTATCTTCTCCTTTTTCAATTTAACAGCAGTATTTTTCATTTCTCTTTCCCTTCACTTTTCTTTCATTTTGACCTCCTTTGCTCCTCTGTCCTTCTGTTCCATTACTTCTCTGCTCCTTCTCTCTCTCAGTCTTCTTAAACATTTTCCCTTCGTTCGACTCCTCGGCCGCTTCGTCATACTTGTCGTCTTTCCTTAAAGCCTAGCGGCTCCTGCCCCAGGACTCAGCCGTCGTCCTCAACTCTGTATGGAACATGCGTGCATCTTTAGAACGTAGTCGTCATCTTTAGTACTTCGACTTTAGTGCGTAGTTGGCAGCACCTCGCTTTGGTCTCTTGATCGCCGTCTACAACCCTACATCCTCTTGACCCGTTCTAAATTTTTTTTAAAGAACTATCAGACCGTCCTCTTATCTCCTTTTCCCACTGTAAACTCAATTGCCGAATTTTTCTGCTTTGTCTCCTACATTTCGACCTCTTTTGCTCTTCCATCGTTCTGCTTTCTTCCTTTCCCGACTCCCCCTAACTCTCTCTCCTCCTTCACCTTTCCAGGCGATCCTCTCCTACTCTGCTTCGTTCTACCTGACGCCTCGCTCGCTGTTGCCACCGTCCAAATTATGCTGCCCACACTTCGGTTGCCTGACGTGAGTGCCTCCTTGTTTCTCGATTACTTCTTCAGACTCGCATTCACCGCCACCTTCAGCTATTTATCGCTCTTGAAGCCAGTTCCGTTATCCACCGTTTCACGCCTCCAGCGAACTCCATCTTCTCCCTGGCTCCCAAATAGCACCTAATTTCCGCCCATCAACACCCGCTTGTCGCTACTGTTGGTTTTAATGCAGGCCAACTCAGAATCCTCCCACCCACTCTACACGCTGCGGCTCAGCTCTAATGCCACCTGCCTCCTTCGTCTGCAGGATCCGCCATCCCGCCCCCACCCCCCGGATTCCCTAACCCTTTCGCTCATTAATCTGTTGAACGTTTCCCGACACCTGCTTCTCGCCCTCGTCTTCTTTTCCTCCTACTCCAGGACCTTAATCACCAATTCATTTTATTTCTCCACCCCTCCTCCTCCACGGTACCATCAGTTTTCTTTTACCGAGAAAGATGACTCAGAGCATCAACAGATGTCATTGCAGTCCCTCTAGCGGGAGGTCCCCGGTTTGAGTCCCGACGGCGGTAAGATTTTTGACAGTAGTTTGTCAGCTATGTCGAATTCAGTCGCTGACAGGAGGAGAATTCTTGCAGACGGCTCTGATCGGTAGTTTTCCGTGTTTTCTCCGATAAAAACCAGGCAAGCAGTACCCTAACAAACGGGCCACGAACCGTGCACGATCTTTCCTTCCCCTTTCTTGTCCTATGTCCCCTTACACACATTTAAACTAATATGCACTACATTACCACATATGCTGGGAGACCGGTCGGAACCTTACTTTGTTCCTGATGGGGCGGTGCCCCGCCGGGGGAGATACCTTGTTGAGGAAAACTCTGTTAGCCGACGATAGGTCGGTGCCGGATCTCGCCATTCAACGAGGGAAGAACACCGCCACCTCTAGAGAAAAATGTACTACACTTACGGGACTAATGACACTAGTAGTTGACGCGCCCGGAATCACCAATAATCAATCAATGAACCAGTATTATTTTCTCTCAATCTCCCAGCTCCTCCAAGGCTTTCTCCCCTTTTCACTCTCCTGCCAGTCCTCCTTCACCTACTTATTAACAATCACCCCGCTAGAGCGCCATCTTCGCTAAGGCTGGCGCGCGGTGACGCTGTCAGGTGACGCGGCTGCCATCTGCCGTCGCCCGAGGCGCCGCCGCCTTTGCGGAGAGCTGCTGCAGCCTCTGACGCTCACGTGGACGCGTGCGCGTGGATGTGTTTCTTCTTTTTTTATTTTATTTTTCGTTGACAGACAGTACAACGTTCAGCCGTGAGGCTCTTCAGTTGATTGACCGAGCAACTTTGTAGCGAAGTGTGAAGGGGGTAACTTCTTGTCACCTTCGTGATAGTGATTTCATTAGGTTATACCTTCAACCAAGGTTATTACGAGGAAAGTTCGTTACAGAACGATGTTTAGAAAGGTAATGTGATGGGAGACGCAGGTAAATGCAAGAAATATTCCTACCTTATCTAATGTCGGAAGGGTATTGAGGAAAAATGTGAAACGGGAGTCTGTTTCTTAAGCGGGAGAGTGGAGGTTGATCAGTTTCCATTTCGTAAGTGACTACTCCTTGTACATGATTTAAATTATTGAAGAAATTATGTGCCAGTTTTGTATGAAAGGAAGTAATCAGTTATATTGCAAGATCATTGTGAAGTGTCTATTGCTGACAAACCAGGGGGCATTTACTGTTATTCTTAAGATTTTGTTTTGAAAGATTTGAAACTTATTTAATGTGGTTGGGGCAGCTGAAATACATACAGGAAATGCGTAAGTTAATATCGGACGAAGAATGCATGTATGTGTTCGTACGAGCGCGTATATTTGTGCCTGCACGTATGTGTTTGTGCGCGCGCGATGTTTGTGTCAGAGCGTATGGGAGTACGTATGGGCACGCGTGTGCGTGTATGCGTATGTGTGTTTCGCAGCGTGTGCGTGCTTTTGTGTTCGTATCTGAGCGTGTAAGCGTTGTTGTAGGCGCTTGTGAGCGGTCGGCTGAACGTTTTTCACTTCTGAGAATTCTGAATGTCTTCATCATCTCTCTGGGTCTCAGCTATTCGTGAGTATAATGTAAATACGGATTTAGTTAATGACAAATTAAATGATGACGAACAGAAATAAAGCACACAATCATTTTCACAAATTCATAGTATTCTGTGATACAATGACTCTCACAGGAATTATCTGAAGAAATAAAAAGTAATGTATATTGTTTCAAACGAGCAAATAATTTTCCTAAAATATTGATAGCACACTTTTGTGGATGTTTACCATGAGAATTTTGAATGTAAGTGAAGAAAAGAAATTCTTCACTGGATGAAAACCCTGCTAGAATACCACACCATTTAATTATATTCTTTTACAATCTTTTCCATAGCAAGTATAACTAAAGTTTAAGAATATGATTGCGTAGGTTTCCGCGACCGGAATTTGTATTGTCTAGGCTATCCGGGACGAGCCGCATCTCTGTAGTGGTGGCTGATGTTTTGGCCAAAATGTTGTGGCCTTCCTCAGAGCAGCTTTAGCAGTAAGCGAAAGAAATGCGATACATTTTAATATACGAAAAGCGCAATTTGGTAAAACTGAGGCTCCTCAATACGATGAATCTTTTCTACCGGCCAGCAATGAAAATCGATCAAATATACACAAATGAAGAAATCGTCGGCAAATTTAGGATTTGTGATTTTATTACTAAATATTCACGAAAGAAAATTAATTGAGCATCATATGAGATTGAATTAGAAGAGACCTAACAAATATTGAAATTGTTTCCATTACAATCCGACTGTTGCTGATTTTTTAGGAACTGAAGAAGATATCTGGTAACTATTATTAGTGTGCAACAATATTTACTTTGAGATGGATCTCATCATTCTCAATTGAAGATAAATCTGCGATTGAATAATGACGGAGTGGAAAGGAAGTATCCACTAAGTCTTTTCATATGTAAACCTGAATAATATTATGTTTACGTGTATGGACACATAAATGAATACATAAATCTTGTAAAAATAAAATTATTTTTATGTAAAGATGATGTACAGCGAATAAAACACTCCTCGAAGATTGCAAGAATAACGACATGGAATCTTTTAAAAGAAACATTACGGTAATAAATATGTAAATTGAAGAGAGAAAGCACGGTTGAAACCCTAATGAAAGAAGACAATGAAATTGCTTTACGAGTATTCCAAAGAAATTGCTGTCGAACAGGAAATCCGGCTGTCTAAGAGTTACATCTCATGGAATTACGAAACACAGAAAAATTCATGACACTAGACAAGTAAATAGTCCTGCTGAATTAAACTAGATATGAAATATCGAACGTTCTTGTGGAAACTGAAATTACAATTTTGTGTAGAATAAAGCTACATAAAGAGTTATAATTCTAATATAATTGCCAATGAAATGATGGAGTTATCTTTTCTAACATTAACAAGTGTTTCATTTATATACGTTATCAGAGCAAACGCTACCGCATTTATTTCACAATTTCCTTAGAGCACAAATATGAAATCAAAACTAATTTGTGTATAATCTTTGCAGAATAATATTGGATGTTGATTTTCATCCTAATGTGAAAAGAATTTCACCAGCATGTTAAAAATGTTCCAATGATCTTCAAATACGAAATGAGCAGTTCGCTATTGAACGGGGCCCTTCTTTAACCCTGCTGCCAAAGAGCCCTACAGGAAGTCAAGTGCTGTTCTCGTTTCACTCCCAAGCTGTTCCTGAGAGCAACACACACAATGTGGGCATATGGATGTGGAGAGTATGTACGTTCTCGCCGAGTTAAACAAACCTCCGCATATGGAGATGGGCCGGGAGATTTTGCGAGATGAGAATGTCAAGAAACGCTTTTCGCTTGGAAAGGAAGAGGATTGTTACAACGTTGCGGGGTTGTATGGAGCAGAGGTTTCACAAGCTTACGACCTGTCGTTTCCGGGTATGTCGACGATGAGAGTAACACATGTCCCCTTTGAGGCAAAGTTACTTGACGTGTTTCATAAAGACTTTATTGTTCCACTAAAAACCAGCGGTTTTTACAAGTCAGTAATAATGTACCATTAAGAAAGTTATTGCAGATATATTTCATTATTAACGTTTATCTCGTAGCAGTTTCCTATTACAAAGAAAAATGTGAATGTTTAGATAGGAAAACTTTGGTTTTCAATGGATATCTTTCTCTTTACTCTTTTAAGAATATATACATAATACATAATTATTATTTTCTTAAAAATATAGATCAAGAACTATATCTTTAGATATCAAAAAAGTCATAAACAAGTAATTCCACGTAGTATAAATGAACAAAATTTATTCTTGAAACTACTATTGCACAATTCAGCAAAAATTAGTATGCGGTAGTACATCATAACAAAAGCCTATATCGATACACTTTTTTTCATAAATCATATTTTAATTCCATGAAAACGTGAATGTTACATTTTTCACGTTCGTTTGCTTTCTCTATGGTACTGTTAAGGCGTTATTTCACAGTGAACTATAGTTTCCTTTCCTCGTACACTTTCTGCAAATCTCTACTTATAATAAAGTTCAATGATTTTAGAGGAGGTACATTTTCTGTCAAAATACAAAGAAAATAAATAATCCAAATCTTTTATAAAAATATACGTTTATAACATAAATACGTATTCTCTGTGAGAAACTCAATCAGTACTTCATTTGTTGATAGTCGTTGAACTATAATTAATTAAAGAGCTGACTGCAACACTATGTACTAGAAAAGACTTAATGATTCTGGAATTGAGTTTGTATTTAACGTTGGAAAATGCACTGGCAAATACTCATCATAAAGTATTCTTCGTTCTGATTTTATCTTGTCATTTTCCGCGTAAGTCACTGGTCTTCTGTCATCAGAGATGTCTTCGCTTTCAGCAGCCAGGGATGATATAAGCTTATTTACATTCTACTCTTCGGTATTTGCATTCACATTTCGCGACTCATGTTTGCTTGACCTGTGACAAAAATGTCGACTTCTACTTTTCAGATAAAATTTCGAACGAGCCTTGCATAATAACCTGTTGTTCATGCATCAACATTATGACTTTCATTACTGCAAAACAAGAACTAAAAGAAAGAAAATGGAATTTGACAACATTTTTGAACATAATTAATACGAGTGGTTTTTGTTTTTAACAGTATATGTAAATGCAAAATTGTTTGAGATATTAATATTGTATATTATTTCTACCATAAATTTGTGCACTGCATATAATGAATATAGTTTAATTGCGTTAGCTATAGACCAAATTCATGGCCGTAGAACCATTAAAATGGAAATCTTAATTCTATCAGTTCAATGAACACTGAAAAGAAACAATATCGAGTTAGAATATCATCAATAGTTTGATGTTTTGGAGGTATTCCATGTATAATTTTCTATCTATAATGACTACAAAAATGTTTTATTCATAATTTCTCCGCGAATGTTTAAATGATTACATATCACGTGGTGTTATTTACCTGCACGGCACGTTTCAAATATTTGTAAATGGGAAAACGCCATTGATTCTTTCAGATATCAGTAATTAGTATTAACAAAGGGAGAAATTAGTGATTACGAGTACAGAAACTATTAAGTCAACTAATTCCGTAAGTGAAGTGCATGTTATATCCCGGGAAGTGGGTGTATTCTTCCCCATTGGAACACGAGATTCGACGTCGATCTACACGGCGACTTGGGAGAAGAGGACGGAGCAAGGACCAAGAAGAGAAGATAAAAGCGGTTCCTAGGCCATTTTGAGGGTATTGTTGGGCATCAATCTAATATTGTTTGCTAGAATCCTCTTTTAGACAGTAGTTGAATTCGAACTGCCTATGCAGCCGGTGAAATCCGTCGAGACTCGAAGCCACCTCCCGGTCAAAAACACTGCAGAGGTAACCTAGGTTGTCTGCGAGCCAACGCATGAGGTACCTGGTAATTAAAAATCGTGCGTCCGTCATCCCAGGACAATTAAAGGGGCCTTCAGCGCAACACCTGGCCGTTCGTTACGAGATTGGCCACGCCCATTGCAAGGCAATGACGGAATGCTGCTCCACAGGTCCTCGGTGACGCAGCATGCCCTTTGAACTCGAGGTGATTGAAGGGCGTAAGAACGAGAGCTCTGCGGGAGAGGCGCTGCCCTATTGTTTTTGTGAGTGGAACGCTCTCTCTAGTAATTTCCTGCAGCTCGTGTCACGAGCGGTGTCATGATACCGTGAGTAGTTAAGGCACTTTGCCACTGGATGAACCGCATGAACTTCCGCGTGTTGCGAAAGATTTACTTTCGTGTCATCTCTGTGGCGTAGCTTCAGTTGCGGTCACCTGGGCAAAACGAATGGTATCATCCCCCCCCCCATAAATTAAATATAAAAATATTTATTACTGAATAGTTTATGCATTATTTAATGTAATGACAACTATATTTGCACATGACATTTATTTATAACGTATTAAGCTAATGGTGCTAAAACAGTATGCACTTTCTCGCCCGTACTTTCTCGCAAAATTACGCGAAAAGTTCTCAAATTTTCGAAAAATTGTACATGAATTTATTTCAAAATCTATCTCTAAAGAACAGATTTCATGAAGGAAGAAAGCTCTATCTTCATAATTGTAGTTGTAGGAAGACGCCGAAAATAATTGAATTTTCGCAATTTTCGAAAAATTAGGCTTTACAACGAAAATGAGACCTGCACCATTCTCTTAAACATCCCTCACACTATTCAACAACAAAATTAAATCAAAAACGATGGAGTCATTTTTTTTGAAAATATGAAAATGTTCCAGGGTTTTGTGTAAATTGCCCCCCAAAATTAAAATATCGATTTCAAATTCAAGTAGCCGCACCATCAGCCAGATCGATTGGGGAATATCAATTTGGGAGAAAATCGGCTGAACGGTTCAGCCCCTAGCGTTGTTCACGGACAGACGAATAGACCTTTTGCCGTCATTCGATGTTTCGGTATCAAGGACCTCCAAAACATGGATTTTGGCTACACCACGTGTTGGAGGATTTGCCCCCTAAATTTAGTAACTGCAAGATTTATCCACTTTTTCGTTACCAGGGTTCGTCACAGTTTTTCTGCCAAAAATTCGCTGTTTTTTCGCGCAAGATTACATAACTTTCTCTTTACTCCGTAGCGAGAAAGTGAAAACTGTATGTAATCCAGGATTATTTAAATATAATTTTTAAATGAATAATTATATAATTCATCCTAAACATATTTTAATTGGCATCACCCCCAATATGGTGACGCCCGGAGCTGACCTCTACCTCTGTCCCCCCCCCCAACTACGCCATTGTGTCATATAGTATCACAGAGATGTTTAATACATTCTTCGGTAATTTTCGTAATATCTGAGTTCAAACAACTTCCTTTTTCATTCATGGAAGTTTGAAATAAAAGTTGATTTTATTCGTATCACCCGAATACAAAACAAAATTACTCAAAATAATTATTGCAGAACATCTTCAAGTACACAATGAAATGAAAGATTGTATTCCATCACTTGTGTGTAGATATTAAGATGTCGTTGACAATTGCATGGCTTAATTCTGTATTAGTAATAAAAAACATTCAGTGTCTTTTGAACGGGTAAATTGGAAACAAATTCATTAAAATGTATTAAACCAAACCTTGTTAAATAGATATTAATTAAAAATACTATTTAATGAATAAGTTATTATTGCAAACTGCTAATTAAAATTATAGATTAAATACATTGACTTTTGCGAGAAACAGAGCGGAAAAGTCGAAAGATGGTTAAGTGATTTCGAAACTTTTCTGTCATTCTAAATTCTTGGTGTTGCGCAAAAGATGTGGGTTCGTATCCAGGTAACGAAATTTTCACTTCATCGCTGAGTCGTGAACAGCAAAGCAAACCAGCATGAGCTCCATACAGTTTACTAAATTAATTTTCATGAATTAATTGCCTACAATCTAAGTATAATTTCTCGCACCTTGACCGTTAACAAGAAATACACACTAACAGAAGTAGTAGTGCTAGAAAAATAATGAATTACCAAATCCTATATTCGTATCACGATCTGAGAATCAATTCCGAGTGACAGCTCTATGGATTTACGTTGATCTAGTGTGAGTACGGCAACTAGACAATTAAACGAATTTAATGGTAGTACAAATCGCTCAAGGAAATCACATTTTGAATGGTAATGGAAAACTCACCATATTTCTTAGAGATTGAGTCACCTCACATTGGTCGAATGAGTAGCAATTTATTTGCCTTGAATCTGGAGGTCCACGCTTACTCTTTGGTTATGTAATTATTCTGTCGAACAGAAAAAAAACATACTGAAGAATTCATTTTCTATTCTACTTAATATGGGCTGTGTGGCAAGGAAAACTTGGGAGGGAAACATCAAAGAAAGTAATTTACATGTTACATTTCCGCGGAATATTAATCCAAGCCACCATTTTTTACTGAAGTTCAAAAGATGCTTGTGGAAGATTATAGTTGCATGTATTCATATATTCAATAAAATAATTTGGCATTTTTAGAAATATATTCAACACGGTAAATTAAGTTGTCCATACGAGTTCTCGTAACCTGCCATCATTTTTGTCACACTGATTGAACCAATTTAACCAAAGAGCAGCACAATCATACGCGTGCGGCGAAACATAATAATGGGTAGATTCAGTCTAGATAACAGAAAGATTACTTTAATAGGGAAAATTGAATTAATATAAAATGTCTGCATGCATTTGAAAATATTGTGTGTGTGTGTCTGTGTGTCAGTGTGTGTCAGTGTGTGTATGTAGGGGGGAGCATGTCCGCCTGCCAGCTCCACCCATGCCCCTTGAACTAGAAGTTCACGACCATCATCTTATCGTGTTCTAAAACCCTGCTCTAAAACCATGCTCTAAACCCCCTCCCATCTGATCGCCACTTCGGAGTCCGCTTTCCTCAGAAATATCTTCTCGCATCTTCCGGTCTCTTCCGCCCGAAAGAGCGGGTGGGTCGTGATTGTCGGCACGCGTGCGCGGCGCGTGCTCATTGTGGAGGGCTAACCACTGGTCTCGCACTTGGCGCGTGATGCGTGCCAGATGAAACCGCGCCTGCGCCCACGCCCCCGCGCCCGTGCCCGCACAAAGAGCGGCGCTTTCTAGCGACCCCCAGCGCTCCGTGGCACGGCGGCGGCGGCGGCGACGCTTTTGTGCGACCTGCGGCCAGCTCTGCAGTGTCTGGGCAGGGATGGCCAAGACGTCGACAGCAGGATTTGATTTGATTATTTAGGGTTTCCGAGCGTGTCAGTTACTAAGGTCATTAGACTCGTAGTTCCTGTGGTATTGTAGGTCATGTTGTATTGTGTAGTTCATGAAGTAGTGTAGTTCATGTTGTAATGTGGAGGGTGGCGAAGTTGTTCCTCCCCAATACAATATGGAATGTGTGTTACAGTGACGATCTATACGTCGACTAGCGGGGTTTCCCTTTCCAGTTGGTGTGTTACCGCGCTGGGGTAACACACCAACCGAACCAAGCTTTCATTTTCCGACAGGTCCCTCGACATGTACTGTAATGAAGTGCATGTAAGTGTGTGTGTGTGTGTGTGTGTGTGTGTGTGTGTGTGTGTGTGTGTGTGTGTGTAAGGGTAGAGGAGGGTATAAAGATGAGGAACGAAAGAAGGCGGGCTGTTCATTGCCTTTTTGTTAAGATACTGCTTCGGCATTAGCTTGGTAGTGAATGGATACGTCACTGAAATTTACTTACTGAAGGGGATTTCAGGGCCGTCCGCAACCGTCTGTCCTCTAACTCTAGAACCTCCCGGTATTTTTCGCAGGAAGTTTCAACTCAGATGTGATTAGAAAATTTGCGTGTATGTTAATTTTTTATGTCTTAATGTACTTCAACCATAACACTTAAAATAAGCAAAACACACAAGTAATACTTTCTGACGACCCAGGTTATCATACTTTTATTAATTTTTCGAGGTAGACTAAGCACCTCTGTTTGATCCGTCAAGTGGCAGACTATTTTTTCGTTCTTTGTTAATCAGAAAATTTAATTTTCCATTGGTATACTATTCATCGATATCACTTTTAAACTCTTTTATTTTGACGTATCTGCCTCCTGGAAGCATCCATTGTACCTGTGAAAGGGTGGCAGATATTGGATATTTGGATATTTGTCATTTGTTCACTACTCCCTCAGATTCAGACATAGCGATATCACCAAATAATATTCTCCATTGCAAGGTTTGGGGGAGGGGATCCCGAGCATAACGTGCGACTGGCAATAAGACCAACGGCCTTAATTTATGTTTAGAGCACGATTCCGTGTGCGAATTATGAAGCATGGATGTCTAACTGACATTTTCGTGCCCTATTTCTTGGACTACTAGGAGTATATCTCATTTCATCTAGCGTGATATTCTAAACTTTCCTGGGGGTGTGGTATTTAAAAACTTGAAGTAAGATGCCACCTCCAAGGGGGTCCTCTGGGTCTCGGTTCCAAATGCCGGTCCATCCATGTTAAAGTGGTGGTGAACAAAATGGGTTCACTGCAGTTTATTCGAAGTGCTGACGTTTCTCCTCTGAGATTCTACGATTTATTACCCTCAATCACCAACTTCTCCTATTACTATTTTACTACTTCATACTATATACTATTACTATACTACCATATACTATTTTTTGATGAGGAATGTTGCTTCAAGAGTTTGGTTTGTGTAATATGTTCATGTTAATGCGCTAGTGTCGTCATGGTATAAGATAGTATGTTCGTAACTGAAAAGTAGCTGTCTACTCCAAGTACCATGGCCACCCCTGTTCTAGAGATCGCTTGATCATTGCCTGTATCGTAACTGAGTGTGTGCAGTTCACTATACACGTCAGTTGACTCATAGAAACTGATGCGGAACCTTTCAATTGCTAGTGCTTGTATTGCTAGTGGAGGTTTGTAAGAGATCGTTGGAACTGATAAGTTCACAAGGGTCAGTGTGAAAGACGGAGAAATGAAAAGAAAGCGAACATAGCTTGGTATTTGGTTTCATTAAAAATACGTCGACATTCACCTGGAGGAGCCAGGAAAGTAGTGAGGTGGCCTCATTTTCTAGTATCAAACTATACGATATTCTTAATACACAACCCACATCAATCTTAAAACGAAAGAAGGTGGGAATTTAGAGCATTTATACATTTATTAGCCCGTATAAATTTTAAGAGTTCATTTTTCAAAGTACATGTAAACTTAAGAGTGTATTTCTATTACTTTAGGGATATGAATAATATGCCAGTTGTTTATAATAAATGAATTAAAATAATTATGCCAATTGTTTCGTTAATACGTTAATTATTAGCGAGTGTTATTATACAAGAAATCAAATCAATAGTCATGACAATTATTTCCACTGTAACGTCCACACTACTGTGCCATATTATTGTTTGAATTTGAATATATTACTGCCAAATATATGCGCAAAGAAGCAACTGAGTTTAATTTTTTATAGAACATACATACCTTGAAACTCATCTCATTAAACTATTATTCAATTTTTAACGATTCTGTTATTTTGACAGGAATAAAATGGAGAGCATGCGCATTTCCCGTCAGTCTAAGCACACGCCGCACACGTAGAGCTAACATAAAAAATGATACGACGAAAGCACATACACTGGTGGCTGTCAGCCAAAAAGAACAGAGAAATTTCTTCTCTTTCAAAATTCCGTTACATTCAAATTCGTCCCCTGCGTTCACATTGCTTCATTTTTGTATATTTATTCTGATTTCGTGACCACGCTCCGAGGTGCCCTACTTCACCCACACGAAGACTCGTATCTTGGCAATGGGTTAGTGTGTGCTTTTCTGTCCACAAACACGCACAACACGTACATATTCTCCTCACGTAATGCACTTCACCACATGTAAGCTATGAGAAAGTGCAGTGCTGTCACTGTAGCTTCGCTGGAAAAGTCGAAAGTTATTTCAGCCCGGACCTCAGTGTCATCTGTGACACACTGCATGAACTCTTTAGAACTGGATGATGAATGTAAGGATGCAGAATCCATTCAGCTCCCAGGTGGTTAGGTTGCAAGTTGAACTCCAACAGATGGTTTTGCATAATAAAGGAAACGCATTTGTTTGTTTTTTAATATGTATTCACAGCTGCAGAGCATTTAAACAGGAATGTTGTAGCCAAGAACCTATTTAGATTGTGCATATCGTTTAGTTTAGTATATAAGGATAGTATAGTAGGCAACTCTCCCTATATAAGACTGTAACCCGTTATAAAAGTATCAAATTTATTTCTATGCATTTATACAATATATCTGAGAAATAATTACTGTTCTCGGTAGAAATAGATAGTTTACAAATATTCGTTGTTCGAAAATAATATTATAAGTTATTTACAACAGGTAAATAACAGGTTACATTCAATTATGATTCAATTATGAACACTTTGTAGGATACTAAATCTTTTTTCCTGAATGTGTTTATAATTTCATTTGAATTCATGTACTCTAGTTCTTACTCAAGGCAATACATTCTATCTCTAACGATTTTCAATATTTTTTCAGTAATACGTTTTTGACGATTTTAGTAAAATAAAAAACGGCAAAACATTAACTCTGAAATCTGATGAATATGAAAATGTTAAATTTTCATGATTCAACGAAGTTGAGAAATTGTATCGTAACCCATCACTCTCCGGTCTTTTTTTGTTGAAATAGACAAATTTAAGTCCACACGACTGGTGCTGGAAACTCTAGCCAAAACATTTCAGAACACACCATTTACCAACAAATGTTTGCTGCACTCCAGAATAGACTACTGTAATAAATACAATTTTCTAACATATGAATGTAGTCAATTGGACTAGAGAGGGGTAAGTAACAACTGCATTCCCTTTCTGCTCAATGGTTAAACAATATTTCATTGTAAGAAAAGCACATTGTCAGCAATGAACAAAGTCAGCAATACCTTTGAACATGATTACAAGATTATCAACGAGTAGTTTACAATTGACTGTTCCAGCACCTATTCACTTCCGAATGTGTCCCTTCCAGCTCACTCACCCGCAAACATTTTCGCAAGCGGAAAGAATTACACTCCTATCTTAAGATAAAATGTGCCTTTTTCAAACCCAGATATTCCCTCAGGTTTAGATCTCTTCCGGTCCACCAATCGGGACAAATGTGATATAATTCAACCTGCCCCGATCACCTATTCAGTTGGTTGGTGATTCCGGGCGCGTCAACAACTTATGTCATTAGTCCGTAAGTGTAGAGCATGTTGTTTTCATCGGGAGATGGCGGTGATCTTCCCCTGCTGGAGATCCAGCGTCTACCTACTGTCAGCTAGTGGGGTTTCCCCCTAACCAGGACTCTCCCACCAGCGGGGAGCCGCCACGGTTGGGACAAGCTCCAAACTACCGATCGGTCTCCCGGAATATGTGATTGTGTAGTGCATGTTAGTGTAAGTGTGTGTGTAAGGTGAGAAGACAGGACAAAGAAGAGGAAGGAAAGATCGCGCGCGGACCGTGGCCCGCTTGTTAGGGTACTGCTCCGACATTCGCCTGGGGTTGATCGGAGAAACCACGGAAACCTACCGATCAGAGCAGCCGGCCGCCAGAATTCTCCTCCAGACAGTGACTGTATTCGACCTACCTGAAAAGCAAGTGTCGAAAATCCTGCCACCGTCAGGACTCGAACCTAGGACCTCCCGGTCAGAGGCGCTGCTGTGACATCATTTGATGCACTGAGCTCCCGGTACCTATTCAGGAAATGACATTTTCTTCGGATCATTCCAGAAGATTCCAAGACACATTTGTAAGAAATGTGATTTTTTTGTTTTTTCCTACTAAAAGTCATTTCGAGTGATTTACAGTATCTTCAGACATGGCAAATAGCTCATACGATTCCTCTCAACAATGCAGATTGATTGTTATCCGTGTCTTTATAGGATAGTTAGAGAATTCAAGAAAAGCACATCGTTTGATGCTTTAAAGCACTTACGACAAAATTGGTGAAACGCTATGAATTATTTTATTCTATCTTACTTTGGCCTATGAATCGTTACATCTTGATAATTAAATCTAATTTGGAAATGAAGACGTGATGAGAGGGTGTTATGCACCTAAAACTCATCTTGTGGGGATTTTCAAACCATCATGGGAGGTGGCGCCATTTGATTACTGTTGGTAAGATGAATTTACGTATTATTCTTCGGGAGATGGCGATGATCTTCCCCCGCTGGAGATCCGGCGTCGACCGTATAGACCGTAGACCGGCGTAGTCCGGCGTAGACTTTACGTATTATTATTTCCTGAATATGCTGGAAGAATCTAAAGAAAACACTTTTTGGGGGAGAGGACATATGGCACAAACAGTGCTGAAATTTTGCGGATACTACTTTTCCGACAGAACCTGAATCCTTAGAATGTGATTCATTACATTGAAAATATATTCTAATTAACGATTGATTGAATAGTAATTCTGGCGAAAACTTCTGAGGTAATTAGTCCCGTAAGTGTCGGGCATGGTTTTATCGCGGATGTGACGAATATCTTTCCGCGCTGCATGCCGAGATTCGGCGCCGACCGGTTCGACCGTTTTTCGCCCAACTAGGAATCTCTCACTAACGGGGCACCTCCCTAGACGGGGCAGGCTCTAAGCTCCCGAATGGTCTCCCAGCATGTGTGGTACTTTAGTGCAGCAAGTGTGTGTATAAGAAAGGGATGAGGATAGGACGAGGAAGGGGAAGGAAACATCGCGCACGGTCGGTGTCCCGTTCGTTAGGGTACTGCCCCAGCATTCTCCTGGTGTTGATCGGAGAAACTACAGAAAACTTCCTATCAGAGGAGCCGGCCGCTAGAATTTACAGACAACGGCCGACCTCGACGTATCTGGCTAGTGTCGAAAATCCTGCCACCGTCGGGACTCGAACACTACGAGCTGTCGTTCAGCGGCACTGTACTGACATCAGTTGGTGCCCTCAGCCACCTAAGCCGGTGTTTTCTTTATATTGACGATAATTAAACCTTTTTTCCCCTAGGGCTTTTATCCAGCCGACAGCCGGTTGCCCTTTACGTCCTGAAGGGACGCATACTCGACCATACACTAGACAAACACTTGCGGGCTCCTCTGATCTGGGGTCAGCAGAACGCGAGGCCCTCCGCGACAACACATACACAAATTCAAGGGACAAACAGCCTTGCCCAAGGCGGGACTCGAACCCGCGACCGTTCGGACCGAAGCGCTGAGTCGGTACTCGCTCTTAGCCACCTCGGCCATCCAGGTCGGTTAATTAAACCTACTAATGTAAATAAACACACCTTCTTGAAACAGTACTTCTATTGATTTATTTTTCATATCACTCTCTGTTTCTGAGGATAGACGAGCCAAGTAACTTTATTGCTTTTAAATTTAATTTTTAATATGAAATAAAGAATGCCAGGCTAAGATAGTTTATTAGTAATTACGCTGTCGTGAATGAATGATATACTTCCTAATTAAAAGAATATGCGATTAAAAATATTTTATAACACGCCAGATTGTAATAATTCAATAAACAGTCAACTCCGGTTATAGTGAACTTCTTCGGACTAACATTTTTGGTTCACTATATCCATGATGTCAAAATTAAACAGATTTTCCCCAGAATTATTGATTTTTATTAATATCAAATATATATATATATATATATATATATATATATATATATATATATATATATATATATATATATATAATAAAATATATGAACAACATGAATTGAAAATTTCAATGTCTTTATTTGTCCTTAAAAAATTAATTACGTTCAATTCATTGCTTCGTACATTTTTCATTAGTAATTTCTCTAGATCCTTCGTCCTACTCGGAGTTTCCATACTTGATTCTGCATTGTCCTCTGTGTCTAAGTGTCGTAATGCAGTCTTGACACCCTTGAATGCCTGTTGCAGTGTTGGAAGTTCCACTCTTCGAAGGCCCTTTTACACGCCTAATAACTTACGAGATCCTTTTAGTACCGGATTGATTCAAGCGGTAACTGATCGGATGTAACTGATCGCTTTTCCGCACTGCACGGCGGAATCGCCAAGCTGTGGGGCTGTGACAGTCGTGCGCTTTCTGTCGCCTATGCAGAACATAACGCACTCTGTCCAGCGAAATATAAGTAACATCAAGCTTGAAACTGAAGCAAACAATTTTGTGTCGCCGCCGCGCAGACAGTTGTAGCGCACGCAGGACACAGCCTTTGTTTCCGCAGTGAAACTGAGCTGCAAAAGTTCATCAGTAATCATCCCCATTCCTGCTCCGCCACCTTTACCTCAGAGGAGTCTTCTTCGATTATGACCTTTCGTCGATTTTTTTTCAAGCTGCCTAATGTTGGAATTTGTAGCACAGAGGCAAAGTATATTCTTTTCCAAAAGGAAATTAATTTCCAAGTCCAATTTCCTCTAACCGAGGTTCACTATAGCCGAGTTTCAGATTCATTATAATCGAGGTTCAAGTTCATTATCTGCGAATTTTCTTATGCTTATTTGTAAGTGAAACGGGACCAGTGACTTATTCTTATTTGTAATGTAAGGGACGTGACATTTCACTATAATCGAGAATTCACTATATCCGAGTTCACTATAACCGCAGTTGACTGTAGTTTTCATTTTATCTTCGTGCACGGTCGTAAACGATTGAAGAGAACGCAACACGTTGATAGTACTCTATTCATGTACGCGCTCAACGTATCTCACGTAGGCGAGGTTTGTGTGTGTGGGAGGGGGGAGGGGGAGGAGAGTCGCCGCAACCTTCGCCAGGGCGTGCTGCACCGCTGGCGGGCGGGCGGGCGGCAAGGCCGCGAAGCGCGACGGCGGCGCGGGGCGGGGCGCGCGGCCATTGGCCGGCGGTGTGGCGGGCGCTCACGCAGCCAGACGCACGCGCGTGGGCGTGTCACGCTGCAGCCGCGCGCCCTTTCGCATGCGACAACGCGCGTGCGGACGCACACTGCGCCCGGCGGATGATTTGCGAGGGCGAAAATCCCTGCTGACCTAGGTTCGAGTCCCGACGGTGGCAGGATTATCGACACTATCTTGTCAGCTAGGTGGAATTCAGTCGCTGTCTGGAGGAGAATTCTAGCAGCCTGCTGCTCTGGTCGGTAGTTTTACGTATTCTCTCCTATCAACACCAGGTGAATGCTCAAGTAGTACCCTAACAAACGGGTCACGGACCGCGTGCGATCTTTCCTTCCTCTTCCTTGTCCTATCCTCACCCCTTACACTCACTTACATTAAAATGCACAACACTACCACACATGCCGGGAGACCGATCGGGAGCTTAGAGCTTGTCCCGGCTGAGGCGATGCCCCGCTGCTAGGAAGATACCTGGTTGAGGAAAACCTCGCTAGCCGAATAGCTCACTAGTCGGTGCCGGATCTCGCCATCCAGCGGGGGAAGACTTATAGTTGATTATGAATTATTTTGCTCGAATCACCATAAAAATACTAATGTTGCTGAATTCAACACGCACCATTTTTCAAAACAAATTTGATTGGAATGTGAGATGTCTATGATGTATATGTTGGAGTTTTACATAGGATATTTTCATTAAAATAATGTTTTTTTTTCACGTAGAATATTTACGGTCAGAGCCCACAACGTTTCCCAAGGATTGATCCGAGGATCATGCATACGACAGTCACGGGTACCCTTCAGGAGGCAACTAGCAGAACAGGAGAGTATAGCTAGGTCGAATTCATCCTGTCTGAAGGAGAATTTTAGTGTCGGTCTCTTCTGAACGGTAGTTTCCCTCTTCTCGAATCAAATCCAGGCGAATGCCGGAGCAGTACCGAGTAAGAAACGAGCCAGCGCGTGCGAGCTTTTCTTTCTCTTCCTTGTCCTGTCCGCACCCTTTAATAACACACTCTTACACTTACGTGCACTACACTACCGCACACGTCGGGAGACCAGTGAGGAGCTTAGAACTTGGAGCAGTGCCACTCGCTTGGGGGAATCCCCCGCAAGCCATTAAGGTACTTTTCAGTGGAGAAGGAATTATTACTGCCACCTCCCAGATAAAACCATTAACTACGTCAACAGTACTAAACTAAACCACACCTAAACATAACTACACAAAAGAAGAACATAGCAGTTGACGTTTCCGGAAACATCAATTAATCATTAAATCAACCGAGATGGCCATCAAGAAATTGACAGACAGCAATTACACGTTGTACGAAACGTCTTTGTACTTGACGTTTGAGAGCCCCGTGATGATGCTGACAGTGGTTTTCTAGTAATAGCTGCTAGCAGCTTTACAAGAGGCTACACAGTTGTTGCCAACAACTCGGAATGAATAAATGTAGGAATATCACCTACGCGCTTCTGTCACGTATATATGAAGCTTACTATCAAAACATCACACCATCAAATGCATCCTGAGAGTTTAATTTTAGGACTGAAAAATACCAAACAAAGGGCTGAAATTTGGTATCCAAGATTGGCCAAGAAAAAGATCATGCAGCGCGCTCGTGGAAATGGGAGTAAACACGGCCGAAATGTCTATCGATACAAAGACGTAGTACAAAGAAGAAACGTACAACGTGTTATAGTGAACTTCTGGGGACTATGATTTTTGGGTCACTATATCAGAGGTTCACTATATTCGATGATGTCAAAATTGAATAGGATTTCTCCATAACGATTGATTTTATTAATATCGAGATGGAGCAAAATATATCAACAGCACGAACTGAAAATTTCAATACGTTTATTTGCCCTTAAAAATATTTATAATTGTTTGCGTTCTACATTTTTCATTAGTAATTTCTCTAGATCCTTCTCCAGAGTTCGTGCTCTCTCCCTACTTGATTCTGCATTGTCCTCTGCCTCTGAGTATGGTTATGCAGTCTTGACGCCCATCAAAGCCTCTTGTACTGTTGGAACACCGTCCCACTCTCCGAAGGTCCTCTTACTCGCCTAATAACATACGAGATGCCTTCGCTAGCGCGATGGCGCAAGCGGCTAATAAAACTGATCGCTTTTCCGCGCGACACGGCGGATATCACGTGGCTGTAGTAGTCGCGTGCTTCCTGTCGCCTACGTAGAACTCAACGATCTTTGTCCCGCGGTATATCAAGTAACACGAAGCTTGAAGCAAGCAATCGTGCGTCGCTGCTGCCTGTTGTAGCCCACGCAGGACACGGCTTTTGTTTCCGCAATGAAACTGGCATAAACTCATCAGTAAGGTCCCCATTCCAGGTAGGCTATCTTCACCTCAGGGGAGACTTCTTCGATTACGATCTTTGTCCGACAGTATTTTTTTCAAGCTGCCTAATGTTGGAATTTGTGGCACTGAGACGATATATCCTTTTCCAGGAGGGAATTAATTTCCAGGGCGTTGTATTCCCTATGTTCATTAAAACTGAGGTTCAGGTTTAGTATAACCGATTCTTCTTATGCTTTTTTCTAAAGTGAGTCAAACGGGACCAGTAACTTAATTTTACTGTACTTGGGTTTTTCGAACGTGGCGGCTGAGGGTAGTATCTCCAAGATGGAATTCGGCACGACTTTTTGAGTCATTCTCGGTCCTGCCTCTAGTGTCGCTTCATATGCAGCACTGCTTGATGCGGTCGCGATCATGCGACGTCTTGCGGCAGGACCAAGAAAGACGCAAAAAGTCGTGCCGAATTCCATCTTGGAATTACTACCCTCAGCCGCCACGCTAGAAAAACCCAAGTACATGACCGAGAGTTCATTATATCCGAGTTCACTATATCCGGAGTCGACTTGAAATGAATTTTGTCCGCTGAATGGCGTTTGCCACCCCAGTGTGCGGTGCGGCGCGGCGCAGAGAAATCCCGAGCAGTGCGCACGGGCGGGCGGGCGGTTGGGCGCCGGCGCCGCCGCCGGGTATTTCCCTTGCAAATGAACGCTTGGCAGCGCGGCCCATTGTCCGAGAACGCTTTCCTGCCCGCGCTCTTGCGGCCCCTTGCTTTCGACATGTGGAGCACCGCGCCGCCGTATGTTGCGGCGTGCGGAGGCGAGGCGGACTCGTTGCCGTGGAACTGGTGGTTGTTGGCCGCGGCTCTGCACTCGGGTGGGTGCGTTGATGCAAGGGCCGCGTCGGTGTGGCAACTGCTCGTCTCAGATGTGGGCTGCTTCCGGGTGGAGCTGGACGTCGCGTGGGATTCGTTCAGGTGGAGGTCGCGGGATCCTTCTCCTCTTGCTTCTGTCTGTGGAGATTGAGGTTCTGTGACCTGGCCTGCCATCGAACTTTGTCTTGGCCTACCTAGGTACCATTTCCCTTCTGTCTGATAGTTTACTGTCATGAAGGCATGATGGTTGGAAGGGTTCAACAAATCGTTACCATTTTTTAAAGAACTCGAACTTTCAGAAAAAAAACAGGACATGAAAGTGATTAACTGCTCGTCTCAGATGTGGGCTGCTTCCGGGTGGAGCTGGACGTCGCGTGGGATTCGTTCAGGTGGAGGTCGCGGGATCCTTCTCCTCTTGCTTCTGTCTGTGGAGATTGAGGTTCTGTGACCTGGCCTGCCATCGAACTTTGTCTTGGCCTACCTAGGTACCATTTCCCTTCTGTCTGATAGTTTACTGTCATGAAGGCATGATGGTTGGAAGGGTTCAACAAATCGTTACCATTTTTTAAAGAACTCGAACTTTCAGAAAAAAAACAGGACATGAAAGTGATTATGGGTAGAGAACGGATTATCATGTAATTACATGTTTTTAGAACAACTTTAAAAGTGTATTTGATAATATTTGTTAGAATTTACAAGACATTCTGAATTAATTCCAACCATTTTTATTTTACATATTTTTACATAGTTTGGTATGATAACAAATTTTGACATATTTTACCTATTACTTCATATTTCTTACATATTTCATTAAACTTTAATGCATTTATGCGTCGAAACGGAATATTTTAGCTGCGTGATTGCAATTGTATTACAGAATCATCTTTGTTACAAAACAATGTAATGCTTTTGCGCATCTATGGCGAATATTATCTTCGCCATGAACTGTCAAACGTACTTAAATAAGTAGTAGAGAGTAGCGTGCTAGTGGGCATTATTTTTGAAATGTCACTTTACACTCAGTTGTGACGTGAAGTTACATTTTATTCTTGTTTATTGCATGATTCATTCGCTGTCGAATCGATGATTCGTTCACATTCACTCACGTCGCTGTTGTTCCTCGCATTTTGGTGTAATCGGTGAAAACGGCGTAATCGGTGTCAAAGTGAGCTGATGTTTGTTGGGCAGAAGTCATTTCAACCACGTGATTGCTAACGTAACAAACAGTACATTCGTAACTCGATTAAAAACTAACAAATGTTTTTTACAAATCATTGTCTTATCGCATTGTTCGATTTGGGTGTGGTATGTTCCCTTTAACCTCCCGCACCCCTCACCAGGATCCATCATGAGCTATACTACTATTCACTTGAGCACCGGTTCCTCGTAAACCACATTGCATATACTACGAACGTATTTTATATTTCAAGTTTACAATTACTTCTGTAAATGTAGAACTTTCTTTCAGCCGCTCCGAATTCTTGTTAAAATCTGATAGGCGACGTTATTTGCTGGTGAAATGCATGTATAGAGCAAATTTAAACACTACAATGATTTTCTATTTTACATATATTGTCCCTTACATATTTTGGAAAAACTAAGTACATATGTATGTACGTATTTTGCCTTTTTTATTACAATAAATTCCGTTCTCTATTTATGAAATAATTCTTAACAAAAAGCTCGTACCTTGTAGTTATTTTTTGTGTATTTTTCTTAATGGTGTTTTGTTTTTATTTTTAAATAGAGACCACCTTAAAATGTTTCGACAAATTTTCGAGGTCTGCGTTTATAAAAAAATCGCATCAACGAACTTAGGAGAGGCGAAGAGTGAACCAACCTGGTTTTGGAAGTAGGAGCAGCGTGCTTCGAGGTTTATTGATGTTGCTTGCCGGTGCCGCTTGTATTTCCTTAATTTCTTTCCCATCCTAGCTACCACACTGTCCTTGGATTCTGGTAATTGCGAGAAAGTTGAGTTCGTCCTGTGGTTGGTGGAGTCAGGTCAAGTGTGTGAGGAAAACGAACATAAGCTAAACCTAAGGTTAAGTGCACAGGTGGAGTTAAGTACTGCGAGGAAAGTCATGTCGCACAAAACGTAGAAAGTATTAAAAGATATCTTTTCGTTTTGAAATATTTTTATTTTCCCTCCCTTTACTGTAGTATAGGGAGAAAAGGTACTGAAGTCAACAATATGATCTAGAGTATCAGTCGTAAAACTCTTATTTAAGTTTCTTTTCAGCTGTAACTTTGCACATACGTCAGAATTAAGACATTTTACTACTGTTTTCGAAAAGTTAAGATGGCTTCAGATGGAAAAGAGATACTTGCAGTGTTGTACCCGAAAATCGATTTGTGTATATGAATGTATGTTCGGTTGAATGGATGTGACACGCATAACTGTCAAATTAGAAGCTTTTAAGCGGAAACTTGGCAAATACACAGAAGTAAGATCTACTTCCGGAGATTATTAATACATTTTTATTCTTGAAAGTACTTTCCATGAAGGTTCTATAACATTTTCAACATTTCCTAAAAAAATTGCTGTAATTTTTTTAAACTTTTTTCTCATGTCGATGAACGTGTATTTATATGTATGGTACAGTTCGTATTTTCATTTGCGTAGACAAATAAAATAGGAAAGGTATTGTACGAGTATAATAAAATATATCTACGCCTGTCGGATAGACATTTATCTGGCCTCGTTGTCAAGAAATATTGTTTTTAGTGTTTTCAACCTGCTAAGGATATTGTTTCGCTTGAAAACTGTGCATTAAAGAAATAGTTTCTCGCATTATGCGAACAAATACTAAAAGGAGAAAAAGTATAATATTTTTATAATTTTAACAATTTACTTATTGATATATTTGGACAATTCAAAATAGAAGCTAGTGTTGATATAGAATGGTTGATACATACTTTCTCGTTCTAGTTAGTTTCCCATTCTCTTGAGTATTAACTAGCAGTTTGGCTTGACTTCAACTTCTCCCTCTCTCCCCTCCCCTTCTACGGGCGTCTAATTTATTAAATTACATTATGAAACGATGATGTAATGATGGGGACGATAATATAATACACGAGTATGATATTACGATACGCCGCTCGTTTCTCACTCGTATCGTAAACTTCACACGAGTGTATTAATATTTAATACTCATTACATCGAGTTTCATACGGTACTTTTTCTACGACTTATGGTAATTGTAAGTTAAACTTTTACATTGAATTACTTTTACTTTTACATTGACAGTTGATTTGAAGGATTCAACCAAGATACCTTGTGGACAGATACCATACCCTGTCGCAGTAGCTTTGGTTTACCAGTCCGTCTGCGAGAGAGTACAAAAGTTGCAGCAATAATTCAAAAGGTCATCATTTTCGTTTTTTCTCTTATTTCTGGAGGTGCCAACTCAACCTCTGTTTCACTAATTTTAAACTAAAAAATTGTCCAGTTTTTAAGGGCAACTATACGGCAGCAACATAAAACACAAAATGACTTACATTCTGATCTTAACGTCAGTCAAATGTCCCCTCTACCACTACCACTGCGTTAGTCAAATAGGATGAAAGTGAAATTACAATCTAATTCATTTTAAATAAAATTCCACGAAAAATTACTAATAATAAAATAAATTAAAACTGGCAAACCTAATATAATATTAAATGCAATTTTAATGTACATAATCGAATGAAACATTTACTAGAACGATTCTCAATGATTGTCAATACTCGGTTTGTAAACTTCTCTGTGATTAGTCAAGAACATGTATCATAATGTAATCTGTATCGTAATGAGTATCATTATGCAACGGCTTGCAGCCATCTTATGACAGAATTATACAATGGAAGTAGAAAAAAGACTTTCCAGGGCCTCTCGGGTACTACCAATCCTCTGGATACATTTCCCGATACAGAAAGGTGGCAACAGACGGGAAAAGAAGGAAACCTTACAAGAATAAAAAGTCATTTGTGAAAGAGAGGGACATCCAATCTTGATATGTTCTTCACATCTATCTTTCGCCCTCGAACCATGTGTGGTGTGGCATTAGTTGTGAAAGGCGCGTCACATTTTTCATAGAAAGCTACCACTCTCTCCACAATCTTACCTCCCACATACCTACATCTAATCACAAACAAGAAAAAGCACTTTGGAGTTGAATGCCCTTCGCACGTTGACAGGGAGATCATTTCATGAACAGAAAAAGTTTCCCCCTGATGAATCAATCTTTATTATCTTTTGTTACAACCTAGATTCGCAAATCCACCGCCTTATTTATGGCCTTCATATAAAATCACGACATCAGAATTTAAAACGTGTAGTAATTCACGCTAAAAACACGATATTAGAACTAAAAATGTGTAGTAATAACGCTCGTCAGTATTTCTTTTGCGACTAAGTACAACCGCTGAGGTACTGATCTGAGAATCGACGAAAGGAAACATGTTTCACCTTTATAGCAAACATCAAAGATGTCGCCGGAGGCAATAAAATAACCATAGGATAAAGTTTATATTATAAGTTTAACGAGTAAACAAACCATAGATGCCACCAATTACGTCGCAGACATTTCAATCTGATGTTTCATTGAAAGAGTGTAAAACAAATTAGCAACGTTTATGGTTAGTTTATTTCATGACTTTTCAGTACGTCATAATTTCGTTGCTCCTAACTACAACCAGACTTCCTCGTTCTCGGTAGAGAGTGAATTACCGCGGGCGGGCATTGTTAAGGCAGTGAGGTGCAGTAGCCATGCCATTAAAAGGGCGCAGTTAAATCTGCCGCATGCACCGCGTGCTTTATGACGACGCGACTGCAGCTGCGCGATTTCTCGTGGTTGCCGCATTGGCGCTTCTTGTCAGGAGCCGGACGAAACAAAAAGAATGTATTAATTTTTATTTTACAACTTTGCAAATACAACAGTTGAATAATATACACAGGGCTTGATTTTTGGAGGAATGCGTCGGGACGGCGTTCCGGTATCTCGGGAAGATATTAAATTATTGTATAAATACATAAGTAACTATATCTATTAAATTAATAATTAATTTGAAGAGCGTTCCGGTACCAAAAATTTTAGAAATCAAGCACTGAATATACATAATATACACAATACATACAAAGGAAAAGAATATAATAAGCCCTTTCCTGTATTTATCAAACACACTGATCCTTTCACCTACGTACTAAGCCCTTTCCTATATTTATCAAACACACTGATCTTTCACCTTTGTCCTCTAATAACCACCTCACCTTATCCTGAATATTCCACCTTGCCCACATTCTTCCTTCCTCAAAAATCAGACATCTCTCTAAAATACTCGTTTGTTCCCTATCTTCCTCTACCATCCCACAGATCCTACATTTTCTCCTCACTGTTAAGCCAATATTTACTCTCAATTCATTATGCAACCGGTATATTGCTATCCTACGTCAGTCACTTTCCTTACATTAACCTTTTAAATAGCTGAATTATCATAGATCTGAATAATTTTAAACCATTTATTAAAATTCGAAACAAGAAGAATTCAACGAGAAAAATTCTTGAGCAATAATTATTAATAAGAAATAATATTTCTTTTGTTTTATTTTTTTAATAATAATTTTATTTTAGAATGTTTCTTTGGAGGTAGTTGACGTATCCAGCCTACTTACGTAGTGTTTTCTTATTAATAATTTCTCATGTATACTGACTTTAAAATTTGTATTTGTTTGTGAATTTATAATTATTTGTAACCTATTCAAATGAGTTTTTGAATAACTTGAAATTTAAAAACAACTGTACGTGCCATCGGCTTATTACGTTTTGGTATCGGCTCGTAACGCCCCCCCCTTCTGGATCCATTAGATCCATAAGCTCTCATACACCCCCCCCCCCGAGTAGTTCCATAAGCTCCCAAACTCCCTCCGAATAGACACATAAGCTCCCGTACTCTCCCGAGTAGACACATAAGCTCCCGTACTCTCCCGAGTAGACACATAAGCTTCCATACTCCACCTGAGTAGATCCATAAGCTCCCACATTCCCTCCGAGTAGATACATGAGCTTCCGTACTCCCCTGGGTAGATCCATAAGCTCTCATACTCCCCGTCGAATGGATCCATAAGCTTCTATATACCCTCCTCCCCCGAGTAGATCCATAAGCTCCCATACTCTCCCCGAGTACATCCATAAGCTCCCATACTCCTCCGAGTAGATCCATTAGCTCCCATACTCCCCCGAGTAGATCCATTAGCTCCCATATTCCCCCGAGTAGATCCATGAGCTCCCATACTCCCCTCGAGTAGATCCATAAGCTCCCATACTCCCCTCGAGTAGATCTATAAGATCCACCCTACTTTGCGCCACTGATATTATCCAATCGCCTTTCCATACTGTTTACTTCCGTGTTCGGAGTAGATTAAATGACTCATTATTACATCCAATATAATAGGCCTTCATGTAGCAGAAAAATACACATGATCATATCCCACGTCATAAAGATTACTTCTGATGTTAATGTAATACGATTAACCATAAAACATATACTTAGAAAATACGTTAAAATAGCGCCCGGATACGTTTTTATCACTCTGGTAAAAAGTCTAATATTGTATACTCATTAATTATACACTTGCACTACCGCGCTCGCGAATAATCTACAAACTTCAACAAGATGGTCTCTTTAAGTCACTTGTAGATTAATAAATATTCTTATGGTCTGAAATGCGGGGAAGTGGCTCAATAGCCGCAATTTTGCCGCCAGAATCTGAGGTAGAATGAGCTGCAGGAGAAAGGGAGAGCTGAGAAAACCTGCTGCTAATTTGCTTTACAAGTACCCACCAGAAATTCTACACGAATTCCACAACCACATTCCGCAATCAGGAATTGAACCTCTGTGTCATAAAGGAGCAAAGATCGTGTTGGCCATTTGGCTTTGGGTCACCTCAAGAAAATAAAAATATATTATGATTAATTAAATATTATTAAATTAAAATAACATTAGCATGTATTAAGACCCATATCTTAAATAAATAAATAAATACATAAATAAATAAATAAATAAATAAATAAATAAATAAATAAATAAATAAATAAATAAATAAATAAATAAATAAATAAATAAATAAATAAATAAATAAATAAATAAATAAATAAATAAATTAAATAAATAAATAAATAAATAAATAAATAAATAAATAAATAAATAAATAAATAAATAAATAAATAAATAAATAAATAAATAAATAAATAAATAAATAAATAAATAAATAAATAAATAAATAAATAAATAAATAAATAAATAGTCTTTATTGGTGGCGAGGATCAGGCCGTTTAGCCTGCTCTTTCGTCTGAACACTTTCAAAAATTTATATTACAATAGTACATAATAAAGGAAGTCATTCAATGAAAAATACGTACGCAATTTGGATGCAGGTTCTTTCAAAGATGACTGGAATGAAAGCGAGGGAGGAAGAGTTTAATCGGAAATCGGGAAAGAGTCGGGATGAGAGGGATGGGAGGAAAAAATGAAAAAAATAAGTGAAATATTAATAAGTTCTGCTAATTGTTTCAAAAAGGTTTTGAAGAAGCTAAAATTGCGTACGTATTTTTAAATTACCCCTAGAAAAGCTAGAAAGAGAGGGAAACTCGTCATCATACAAGCGAAAGCACATCAAGTCAAGAGTTCAAGCCCTGAGAGAAACTGAAAACATTGAGAGATAATGATAAATGATTTTGTGTGTATTTCATAATAATAACAATAATAATAATAATAATTATATGATAAAGTGTTGTAAAACTATTTGGTTGTTAAATTAAGTTTAAAAAAATTAAAATCGTGAATATAATCAATTTATTTTTATGAAATGTTAACAGTTAAAATATTCCACAAACTAGCAAATTGGAAAATTTTAAAAATTTAGGAAATGTTTACCGTTATCTTAGGTACGCACATACTATCTAAAGAACTAGTTTACTATTGGATTACTAAGTTATATTTACATCGTGTTACTTTAACTTTCATCCTCCGGTTTCAATCATTCTCAGCTAGTTTGCTTCTGGCGTTATTGACAGTATATTACTCACTCGCAATTGCTTCTGTAATAACCCACTTTCTCAAGCAACTTGGTTGGTTTGAGACAATGCACTGCTTCACGTAATCTAGAAGTTGATTGGTTTGAACATTGGGAGGATGTGGGAATCATTTTCTTCATGAATACTGGCGAAACCCTTGATTCTAAACAATCACTATTAACATTTAAAATATCTTAAATAGTATTAACATTTAAAACGCTTAACTTTTAAAATATTTTAACTAATCAAATATTACATAATATTTGCATAATAGTCAAATTTATGCATTAATATTTTCAATTATTGCCAGATTACAATTACTTCGGGTAGATCTCAGAACTTCTTCAATATCTCGTTACGTAAGTTACCCTTTAAAATGTTGCATAAATATATTATTATAAACACCATATTTTAATTCCTTACATGTTATCAACCTGTGTTTTTTTGAAGAATAACTCTTCGAGAAGTTTGATATACCACCTTTGTCTTTCCTAGTATATCCCTTACTGGGGTGAAGAGTGCTGCAAACAAAATGAGCTCTAGCTAGTTTCATCTCCATACGAGCCCACAATGCGTCCTCAACCGCTAATACTTGAATGTCGTTTCAGAATATCGAACGTCTTTCCGAAAATCCTTGGATGGAGATTTAAGTGTTTGCCAATCATGGAGCGGAGAATGCGACGAAAAGTTTATTTGTCACAAGAACAATTTAAAATCACCACAGTACCAAGGTACACGTGCACGAGAAGTTAAGCATAACCAGTGCTTGAGTTATAAAATTGTAGGTCCCGAAACTCGGCCCAATTTAATTATTAATTTAATATAAATAGTTATATATTTGTAATATAACTTAATTATAAATCATTCTTAATAACAATTAGTAATAGTGGTGGCCCTGGCCCTGTTGCCAAGTGTTTATCCTCTGCTTTTTGCTTGTTTTTTCCTTTTTTGTTCCCGAGGTACCAGAACGCCGTTCCGTCGCGTTCAACCAGAAATAACGCCCACAGCATAACTAGAAATAGACAAAAGGGAACGGTGAAATCTCAATTACTATAATTTTAGTTTCAAAATTTTAAGTAAAATCCTCAGAATGCATAGAGCCAAGAAGTAAATCATGCTGAAGATGAGCATCGCAGCTTAGCATTTCTGTGTTGCTAGGTCGTTTTTGATAGAGCGTAACATCCAATTTTGACGTGTAATGATAGGGAAAGTCGTGTCAATTTTCCTTTTAATCACCGACTGTGTTGAGCACAGAGCCAGCATTGCCGCTGACTACAGCGTCTCTCACAGGAAGGTCGTCGGGTTCGAATCCCGATGGTGGCGGATTTTCGACACTAGCCATGTATCTAGGTCGAAATCAGCCTTTGTTTTGAGACGAATTATATCGCCCGGCTGCTCTGATCGATATTTTCCTTGATTTACTTCATCAATACCAGATAAATGCAGGTGCAGTACCCTAACAAACGTGCTGAGGATCGTACGTGATTTTTTCTTCCTCTTCCTCGTACTATCTTCTCACAGAGAGCGGTAGCTCAGTGCATCAACTGATGTCACTGCAGCGCCTCTGACCGGGAGGTCCTAGGTTCGAATCTTGACGGCGGCCGGATTTTCGTACTAGCTTTTCAGATAGGTCGAATTCAGACGCCTCGAGGAGAATTCTAGCTACCGGCAGCTCTGATCGGTAGTTTTCCATGGTTTCTCCGATCAACACCAGGCGAAGGCTGGAGCAGTACCCTACCAAACGGGCCACGGACGGCGCGCGATATTTCTTTCCTCTTCCTATCATCTCCCCTTACACACACACACACACACACACACTTACACTAACCTGCACTACGCTACCACATATTCCGGGAGACCGGTCGGGAGCTTAGAGCTTGTCCCAGCTGTGGCGGTGCCCCGCTGGTGGGAGAGTCCTGGTTAGAGGGAAACCCCGCTAGCCGACGGTAGGTCGACGCCGGATCTCGCCATCCAGCGGGGGAAGATCACCGTCATCTCCCGAGAGAGAGAGAGAGAGAGAGAGAACATGCACTACACTTACGGGACTAGCGACAAAAGGCGTTGGCGCGCCCGGAAACACGAAAAAAACAATCAATCAATCGTACTATCTTCTCCCTTACTTGTACTATACTACCACACATGTCGGGAGACCAGACGTAATCTGAGATCTTGTGCCGGATGGGACGGTGCCGAGCTGGGAGAGGTACCTGGAGGGAGAAATCCTCAAGTCGACGTTTAGGTCGGCGCCAGATCTCACCACTCAGCGCGGGACAAATTTCCGCCACTTTCCAGGATAAAACATTCACTATAGTATCGGGACTAACGACAATGTCAGTTGTCGTAACGAAAATGTGAATTGATCATTGCTTTGAAAGATTCCGTCGAAATATGCTCTATGAATATGGTTGGTTAAGTCATGTGAGCGATTATTTTGAGTCATTTTTGCCAATAAAGTTGGGGGTATGGTCGGTGAGTAACATGAACAAATGATTTGCATTTGTATCACGAACATTGACTAACTGATGTTGGGGATGGGGAACTCCCCAATATTTTTTTTTAATTCCTGTAGCTGAAAAATGTCGCTACAACTGAAAAGCACGTCAATATATATATATATATATATATATATATATATATATATATATATATATATATATATATAAATAAATTATTCAAATGAATTATTCATCCCCTGATTAAAAAGTCGGTTTATTCCGGGTGTAGTAGAAAGCGCGAGGAAAGTGAAAGAGCGCTGGCTCTTTGATATTCCACGATTGTGAAAATAACTAAACTTCGTTTTTTTTCCCCTCAGGGGCCCACTTCTAGCGGTACTCTTTGCTCCTCCTGGCACTTCATCTACTCTAAACCATCCGTATGTAGGGCCTTGGGAGGGGGAGTCCCCCCACTCCCTCACCATTTCCCCTCTCTCTAGTTTATCAAACCGTGACCCTACCAATCGATCACCAGCTGAAGGAGCCGTCGGCCCTTCTCAGCTAGTTCCTCGGTTATCGCCTAGACGCCGCTATGATCCGCAGATTCTTAGACGAATGATAGTTAATGCCAGGATAGTGGGAAGAGTAGGGACTGATTTATGGAGCGATCCGATAGGATGTATATGGCAGCGGAAGTGGAAGTACACCGAGAAAACCTACCGCAATCCCGCTTTGTCCATCAGAAAAATTTCTCTTGAAACCGCCTGGAATCGAACCCGCGCACTAGCAGTGGATGGCGTGCAGTCTGATCACTATGTCACGAAACGCCCGTTTTTTATTGTGATTTTGATGATGATTCAATAATTGTTCGTTTGACGTCGATGTACACGGCCTTACTTTGGACTTCTTTATCAAAAAGTTAACTAACATGATTTTCGGCTTAATTTGTATAAATTCTTACAAATTACTTTTATAGATACTACAACTTTAGTGAAACTCGGAACTACAACTTTAGTGAAAACTATCGGCATTTACACTAACTGCATAATGACTTTCGGGACAATGGGGGAGCAACGTGGTATTCTACAATGCTCAACTTTTTACATCCAGTGAAAACTATCGTGAGCTAGCCTGAAGCGAAAATACATAAAACATTATCTGAAATATTTTTTAAATATCCATAATACAGAACCATTGTCTACTTCTGACTATTTGATTCACTTTGAAATCTATATTGACGATTATTTTTCTCTACACCACCTTAAGTCTCAAAATTTTTAACACACGATACGTTTCTTGAAATGAAGGTCGCAATACCGGCGCGGGTAGCACAAGTGCCAACCACGTACGGCTTCTCGGAATCGCTTCTCTTTCCGCTGCAGCTACCGCCTTCCTTCCGCGTTCTAAGAGCCGGTTTGGCCCGCTGCCGCCGTCGCCACTGCCTTCCCCCTTCATCCTCGTAAAGTTCAACATTATTTCCTCTAAGATCTTTACAAGGGCTTCTCCAGCTTTTTTGCTTATCGATCAATGTCTAACACATTTCTCTTCGCCGTTTCTTGAAAAGACTAAGAGTTGTAATATTTACCAATTTTCAGCAATCTTCCAATTATACATTAAAATAAGAATTCTTTGTCCAAATGAAAGTACGCAAAACAGAGGCTCTGAGATACTGAAGAGTGAATGTAAATTGGTTCGTATAGACCGCCAGTACCTCCTTTCTGAATTCGGATATATTCTTTTTAGTCGCGTTTTTCATTAGTACATTTGCATTCTTCATTACCATGTAATACCTACAAATTTTTAAAAGAATTGTGAAATTTCGATAACATCAATAAAATGAGTCGAAGTTAATGACAAATAAAAAACGTTTAAATATGAAGTACATACCTGTATGAACATTAAGTACTTCAAGCACTACATGAATATAATCTAACTTCGGTGACTGCAGGTAAGAGCACAATAACGCAATGAAATTGTCGGAGCAAATTGACGGAATGAGACACGAATTATTTCAAAATGGCTCTACAAAAATTCCAATTTGTGCTCATATCAAGAAGGTTGGTTGGTTGTTGATTCCGGATACGAGGATTCCACTGAGGTCATTAGTCCCGTAAGTATAGTGCATGTTTTTCATCGGGGAAGTGACTGTTTTCTTTCCCCGCTGGATGGCGAGACCTACCGTCGGCTAGCGGGGTTTTAACCAACCTGGTATCTCCCACCAGCGTGACACCGCCCCAGCCGGGACAAGCTCTAACCACCCGACAGGTCTCCCGGCATGTGTGGTAGTGTAGTGTGTGTTAGTGTAAGTATGTGTAAGGGGAGAGGATAGGACAAGGAAAAGGAAGGAAAGATCGAACTCGGTCCGTGGCCCGTTTGTTAGAGTACTGCTCCGGCATTCGCCTGGTGTTGATCGGAGAATCCACAGAAAATTGTCTATCAGATCAGTTAGATGCTATAATTCTCCTCCAGACAGTGACTAAATTGGACTTCGCTATCTAGTGTCGAAAATGCTGCCACGGTCGGGAATCGAACGTAGGACCTCCCTGTTAGAGGCACTGCAGTGACATCAGTGGATGCCCTGAGTCGATACCTGCCCTCCCTCGCTCCGCAGCCGTAAAGCTACAGATTGGCGGGACTGCACTGGCGACCGCGGAGGCGCCGTCCGTAGTGTTTCTGATGGAACAACCCTGCGTGTGCCCCCGACGGGCAGTCATCGTGCGTGCGTGCATGCGTGCGTGTGCGCGGCGCGCGTGTGCGTGTGCGTGTGCGTGTGTGCGTGTGTGCGTGTGCGTGTGCGTGTGCGTGTGCGTGCGTGCGTGTGTGTGTGTGTGTGTGTGTGTGTGTGTGTGTGTGTGTGTGTGTGTGTGTGTGTGTGTGTGTGTGGAGTGCAACTTTAACTGTCTCTCAACAGCCAACTGCAAGTTTGACTGGCAAAGTATGAAAACCTCAGTGTTAGTCTGTAAGTTTAGATTGTAAGTGCAAGTGCCTGTAAATATTCTAATAAGTAGTATCTAATGTAAATTTAATTTGTAACTATGTAAGTGTTAGTAAGTAAGTTTAGATTATAAGTAGAATAGTGTGTAAATAATGGAAACAAGTAGCGTAATATGTAAATAGTAGGTTGTAAGTTTAGTACTAGTTTAGGTTTAATATGTAGGTTAACGCCCCCACATACATAAATACAATGCAAATGAAATAAATAAATTTCATAACTAATAGCGCTAAAAGCTCTCTCGTTAATTATTAACGAACAGATACATCAGAAACCTTATGTTGTAACAATTAAAACTTGGATAAGTAAATTAGCATCGAAATTCTATACTAACTTACCGCTATGTCCTGCAACTAAGACATATTCACGCGGAACATCAGCCTACCCACAACCAAGAATTAAACACTCCATCACTTGTTACATCCTCCATAATCTGCTGAAAATACTTCCAAACTGTATTCATAATTACTCAAATTACAAACATACAACAACACAAATTTTTGAATGTAAATCTAAAGAAAAATGGAAAGTTATTGTATGTAAGCAGTCCCTAAAAGAGCTAACCTTTCGAAATAATAATAATTCCCATACGCATAAAAACTATAAGGAAAACAATTATGTATACGTGAAAACCCTTGAAATACTGAATAAGTCAAACAAGGATTAATAAATATAAATTATATTTATTAATATATAAATATAATTTTTTTTTTAAATAGTTATATGTCGTGGCCCTCTCCCCCAGAGCGCGTTGTGTAACTCATCTCCTCGCGGAGCTGCGAAGGCGCGTGGTGCGCGGTGGCTCTCCTGCGCCGAGAAAGTTCTTTCAATCGCTTTCACATAACTATAGTAATGAACGATGCCGCGCCGCGCGGCGCCGCGCGCTTTTTGCTGTCGCGGGAGGAAGAGCGGCGCACACGGAGCCTCCCCTTGCACCGCCTCCACCGCCGCCTCCGCCTCCTCCTCCTCTTGCGCCTCCTCCGCCACCTCCCTTTCTTACGCCTCCTCCGCTTCCTCCGCTTCCTCCACCTCCTCCGCTTCCTCCGCCTCCTCCGCCACCTCCGCCACCTCCGCCTCCTCCGCCTCCTCCGCTTCCTCCACCCCCTCCGCCTTCTCCGCTTCCTCCGCCTCGTCCGCATCCTCCCCCTCCTCCGCCTCCCCCGCCTCCTCCGCTTCCTCTGCCTCCTCTGCCTCCTCTGCCTCCTCTGCCTCCTCTGCCTCCTCTGCCTCCTCTGCCTCCTCTGCCTCCTCTGCCTCCTCTGCTTCCTCCGCCTCGCACACCACCTCCGCCTCCTCTGCAACCTCCACCACCTCCGCCACCTCCCCCTCCTCCGCCTCCTCCGCCTCCTTCGCCACCTCCACCACCTCCGCTTCCTCTGCCTCCTCCGCCTCCTCCGCTTCCTCCGTCTCCTCCGCTTCCTCCGCCTCCTTCGCCACCCCTGCTTCCTCTGCCTTCTCCGCCTCCTCCGGCTCCTCCACCTCGTCCGCCACTTGCGCCTCCTGCGTCGCCTCCTACGCCTGCGCCTCCGCCTCCGCCAACACCGTCTACGCCACCGCTGCCAAAGGCGCTGACACCAACACGATTAATCGTTAAAACGACCAATTTATTTAAGAGGATATAAAATGTCTAAATGTAATGTCACTTAGTCAATAACTTTATATTGCTTTAATTTGATTTGATTTTTTAATTTAAAAAATTGTAATTGCATTCACCAATTGTACTAAAGCACTATTGAAACGCTATAATGACCAAAGTGTTGGATACATCACAAATGTGTATTGTTGGGTTTGTAGCCTTAAAATTTGTAGTAGTGTAAAATGTGCTTTTTTAATTACTCTGGGATCGGTATTATCCAGGAGGGGTTATACGACCTTATTACTTTTTAAATAACTAAACTTTTTAAAAAGTTTCCGCTCGCTTTTTCCTGTTGCGGGAGGAAACAAGACTTCGTCTGTTGCGGAAGCTTCTACAACCTCCACCACCCTTGACGCCACCACTGTCAAATGCAACGCGGCAGCTGCCGGCGACACAAGACAAATCTTTAAAATTATCAATTTATTTTATAAGATATAAAATTGTCAAATGTGATGTAAAAGTCACTTACTTAATTTCTCTATGATACTATTATTTTTTTAAGAGTTTTTTCTTATGTTGCTATTCTGTTTGATTTTTTAAAAGCTTTTGGTATCTATTAGCGCTCCTTGCACTAATGTACTATTTCCTATTGCAACACTATAATGACCGAAGAGTTTTGCTTATATTACTGTGTGTAAAAGTGTATTGTTGTGTGTTGTAGCCTTGAAATTTGAAGTAACGTAAAATGTGCTTTTTTTTAATTGCACTGGAAGCGCTATTAACCAGGAACAGTTAATACGACCATATTACTTTTAATTAAATAATTTTTTTGAAAAGTTGCCGCGTGCTTATTCCAGCTGCGGGAGGAAAGAGCCTCTTTGCTGTTGTGGGAGCTTCTACCACAACTTCTACCGCCGCCGCAGCTGTTTCTGCTAACGCCGACGATGCCTCTACTGCCTTCTGCGCCAGGGCTGCCGACAGGGTTGTCAGATCCACCGCGAAAACATCCTCAGCCAAAAGACAAAAATTCTGCTCAGCAACCGAGTTCACGAGAAAAATTACAACCGACTCGAAAGGAAGCATCAATGTTAACATAATCTCTGGGGGGTGACAAAAATAACGCAAATCCGGGCTGTATTATCGTGAGAGAGAGATACACTGTGCTCCCCAGCAGAGAGCAAGCTTATCCGCCACTTCCTTTCTTCTCCTGTTGCTCGTGGGGTCCACAAAAGGAGGGCTGAAAGTCTCCTCGCAGTTTCTTTGATAGCCGTAAATTTATCCTCTGGTTCAGGCGGCACGAGTCACCGCTGCTAGAAGTACCCCATATGATGCAAGTGAAGAGACAAAAAGCCTAAATTTCGTACGAAAAGTGGCAAGTTCCGCCCTTGGGGTGGAATCCCGCCCGATATGACATTCCACCATCGCTAACGAAATCATTCGCGCCGTACACTTGGAGACTAGATAGCCGGACGCGTGGAAAGAAGACAAAAGGTGCTGCGTTTACTCTCGCCAGTGTTTCGTCAAGAGAATGGTATGGCCAAACTGTGGAGTTTTGGGATGTTACATAGTGCATCGTGAGAAACAAACATTTAAGATACGTGACGTCAATTTCTTCTAAACGGCCATCCTTACTGGGCATGCATTCATTAAGTTGTGTTTCAGCAACTACCAACGTCACAAATAGTTTACGTACAAAACTGCTCTTTGAGGCATTCTAAAGTTGGTGAAGGGGTGCTCATAGACTGTTTGGTACAAACTGACATCGGATATCTTAAACGTTTAAGATTCTCTACACAGTCTGCTATGCTGCAAATCCAAATCTCCACATGACGAGCCTAACATTCCCTTGTAAAGTGTAATTTTACTCTCAAGCTCGAAATTGAATGACGAAAAATCATGTCATAAATAATTACAAAAACATTTAAAAGATGTGTTCAAATTAGTTCAAGTAGAAGTTACAAATTGCTACAGGACAGTAAAATGTAAAAAGCTGTGATTTTTCATGTACCACATTACACGCATGTATATGTAAAAATTGTGTTACCCCCCAGCGTGCGTGGGGCAAAGCGTAATGTTTTATTCAGCGAGATGTGCCCATCGCATCGTGATTCCCATCGCCGTATTTCTTGGGCCAAATTTCAGCATCTTGATATTCTGATAAATTCTCCGTCGTCACTATGTTCGATCATCATCATTAATCGAGCGTCCACGTTTGCAGAATGCGAATGAGTTAACTACGTGCTACTACAAGTGCTCGCTGCTTCCTAACAAGATATCGGGTAGGAGATTGGTGTCGGTGCAACTTTAGAAACTAGTGGTGCTAAAACAGCACATACTTTCTCGCCTCTACTTTCAGGCAAAATTATGCGAAAAGTAGTCACATTTTCGAAAAAATGTACATGATGTTATTCAAAAATCTATCTTTAAGGAACAAATATCATTAAGAGAAAGAAAATTATATTTTATTTAATATTATATTTTAGTTATAAAAAGACTCCGGAAAAAAATTGAACTTTTGCTATTTTCGAAAAATCAGTTTTCAACGAACATGAGACTTGCACCATTCTCTTAAACGTTCCTCACACTATCCAACAACAAAATTTAATCATACACGTAGGAGCTATTTTTTTTGCAAATTTGGTAAATGTCTCAGTGGCTTCATGTAAAGTACTCCAAAATTAAGATATCTGTGTCAAATTTAAGAGGTCGTGACATCAGCCAAATCGATCGGAGAATATCAAGTTTGGAGAAAATCAACTGAACGGTTTAGCCACTAGTGCTGTTTACAGACGGACAGATGGGCGTACAGACGTTTTGCTGTCATTCAATTTTCGTAATCAAGGACCCAGAAAACATGGATTCTTGCTACATCACGTGTTAGAGAATTTTTTTCTAAATTTAGCAACTGAATTTACCCACATTTCCGTTACCAGGGTCCTGTAATAGTTTCCCTATCGAAAATTCGCCGTTTTTCGCGTAGCATTACTGCGTACATCCTCTATGGCGTAAGCGGTAGCAAGAAAGTAAAAATCACCAGATACAATATACAAGATACAGACGCTAATCACAAGATACAAACGTTTTGAAAATGAGCATGTGGATGAAAATCGGTGGGAAAGTGAAGGCCTACATTATTACATTAAAATTCGTCATTCTAATGTTTTATTCAGTTGCTTGGTTAAAATCTTCCTGATCATTTGTATTTATAGCGGATCTCGAAATAATCAGGTTTTAGAATATTCTGGGCGGATTTGTTCTTAGGAATAATTTGCATAATTACACTGAAGTTGTATTGCACATTACTAATAAATTGTATACCCGTACAATGTTCTATTTTATAATAGCATTTGGTAAATTCTGTTCTGAGTTAATAAAATATTAGTTTTGATTTTATTAAGAAGCAAAATTTATATTTTGATTGTATATAAACAAATTGGAGAAATATGTATGTGCTGCCCCAGGCTCCTGAAATTGCGCGCGCTTTTAGTCAGTCTGTCACAATAATTGTGAATATTTCTTCTCAGAAGAAAATTCAAAATGGGTCATGAGTATTTTAATTACTTGAGATTTAGTTCCACAAATTTACGAGAATTTTGAATATTTTATAATATTCTAAATAAAAGTCTGAATCACACACACAGACACACACTATGGTATACCTGGCATTATTTTAGAGATCGAAAACTATGCAACGGTAAAATGAGAAGAAGAGAAAGTGCTGAGGAAAGATTCCTATGAGTCCTGACTGGGTAATCTTTAATGAAAGGAAAATGTTATTCGCGAATCATCAGTTATCAAAATAAGAAAATTAGCACAAAATGTTGTTCTTTGAAGACATACATACGAAAAAAAACTCTACTGTATTACAAGCGCCACGTGTTGGAGAATAAAGGTTATAGCAACGAAAATAGACAAATGTAAAATGTGGTTTAAACCTAAGCGATTATGATGTAGATAAGATAGAAATATTCGATATAGGTCTTACGGTGGTCTTTCAAAGATGGTTTACACTGGATTAGGCTTTAGCCCAGATTTCTTCGAGTTCTCCATCAACAGAAATGAAGGGGTACACATCCACGATCTGCTAACTTGGAAATTATTCACATGAACAACTTCAGCGTCAAGTGGAGGGCTTTCGCTCACTGTTGAGATTGTGGCTTCAACTCAGCTCATCCATGAAATCGCAATTGAGAGCACTGATGAGTGCTTTCTGCGGTTTGGCGTAGGCGTCCTGCAAGGGCCCTAATTATTTTAATTCGGCAAGATGACCACTCATTACTCGGTTTTTGGCCGTTAACTGTCGGGCTAAATGTCGAGCGTGAGTCCAGAATCACAACGTTTCGACACCCTCGTCCCTGGCACAGTGATTTATTTCGTGTTGAGATTTTGAGACGCCCAGAGAGGCGGCACGAATACCGTAATCTGTAACCTTTCACCTCATCGCTCGATCACGCATGAGCAGGTATGTCTGTGCAGTGTGCCCGCAAGGGAAATGACAAATGCGATGGGATGCGATTGATGAGATAGGAAAAATGTGGGCACACGTTACAAATAGGGTAGTTCTTATGAAATCCTGTTGATTACATTTTTTAAATTTAATTATACATTGAAAATGTTCGGTAACTAGAAGAATGCATTGAAGATGTCACTTCCCTGATGAGGCAAAAATGATTAGCTTTCTAGTGTCTTTCGTAGATGTAATTCATGTTTTAAAAAATACAATAATGAAAGTAATTACATGGATAATAGTAATTAGTTGAACTTACATCAATATTTCTCTTGATTTTCAATTCTGAATTTAAAATCTTTCAACTATAAAAATTCAAAAAATTAAATTATTAAATTCTATTACTTTACGTGAATTTTTTATCTTAATATACATGTCAATGTAAAATATACCCTTCTTTTTTTCATTGTTCAAAGTTAAGGGACTTCGCGTATAAATGATGGCAACTGTAATTGTGAGCGAAATTTGAACTACTGATTATAATTGTGATTACTAATAGCTCTCTCAGCTCTTTTCTAAGAACGTTCTTTGCATCCTGGCTCTCTCTGTATTGCAAGAAATTTCAAGAATAAACAACAAATTGCCATAATATTCCCTTGTAGGATACGGTTTTCACTTCTAATTTAATAGAGATTGCAGTCTCAAATTGAATTTTCCTCTGTAACAAGAAATGTTTCAGACAATATGTCTTACGTCCGAACGCCTCAACTGTAATTTTTGTAAATGTAAATTCATTAAAGTGGTAAGGCGGAAGGGCAGGCCTTATGCGCTGAGACTCAACAAAATAATCACATTTCTTTAAATAATAATAATAATAATAATAATAATAATAATAATAATTGTTATTAATATTATTATTCCTCATATTCACGACTAAAGATGTTATGAGTCGTTGATAATAAACTGCCGGGTTGCAACTAGCTTCCTAAGGAGCATAACTAGAAACTATCGGTGTTTCTACAATACTTCGCGTAAAATGTGGACTGTTCCTAATAAAGCAATATCTTACACTTCCCAGTCTTTTGAATAACTTGGGAATTTATTTAAGTTCTTACACAAATTTTACGGAACGAATCCCGGAGCTCCTATAACTATCGAGACGACCTGTGCTTTTACGCCTACATTCGGCTGATCTCGATTTCCAGACTTGTATTTAAGAATTTTCTCTGCCACCTTGGTTACGACGTTTCGATCTTACGGCACAGCCACATCTGCTAATAAACACGTTTTTTCTCCAAATCTCCGATACAAAATATCCGGTTAGTTTGTCGCTATTGAGCAATCAGTTTGAATTTGCTGATCGTACAGTATTGTGAACAGTCTAACGTACGTCACCGGTATTGGTGAATGTTCGTACTACTTGGTGCATGTGTTTTGAACTTCGAGGGCGGTACAGATCTGTCAGTGGAGATAACTACACACCCTATCGAGTTTTTTCAAGTATTCTGTCTTTGCTAGAATTGGACAATATTAATTATTTAATTTAATATTGTTATTATCATGACATATTAATATGATTATTTTATCTTATTTTTATTATTTTATTATAATATTGTTATTATTATCATCACATATAAATATCAGTATTATTTTATGATAATATTATTATATCTTACATGGTGAACATTTTTTGCAAGTTCAGTGCTCAAAGGGGAAGTTTGAACCCTGACGCCTCTGCGAAGAAAGCCGGCGGGCGGCCGCGGGTGACCGCCGGGGTGATTAACGAGCGATAAACGCGCTAAATTTGGGCGCGTGGGCGGTGAGCGGTGGGCGGTGGCCGGGCGAGCGCGCCGGGCGGAGTCGACCTGGTGGCCCACGCGTGATTGATGGAGCCGACCTTCGACACGGGAAAGCAGCTGGAATCAATTTTTGAAACCAGATGAGCCACCGGCGGGGGAGGTAATCGACTCTCCTGGCTCCACGGGGAAGCTCATCTGTTCCACTCCCGACTGAGATTTCCGCTCTGTTAACGATGTTGTGTTGAGGAGGTAAGAGAGATGAAGACCTCTTAAAGGTCAGATGTCACCTGCTGAGGGATACCGTCAAAAAGATGAAATATTTATCGGTTTGATGTTTCATCCGCAACCTCAAATTTTCAGTTTTAATCAGCGGTTATCTGTAGCTGCATTCAGCATACTTTCATTAACGTATACTTAATTTTGGATATTTCGTAATAAAATATTCCTTTACTTATCATTTTCAAAACAGTTAAACTTCGTTTGCGAAAATATTTGTATCTGTCATCTTACACAACTAACAAGAATGAAGCTGCGCAAATGCTCTATGCGATTAGATGCGATTCGACCCCTGTTCAACGGGACGCCTGTCCTAAATGGCGGTCGATCACCTGCTGTTCGCGTGTGATGTGTTCCGAATGACCTCGCGTTATGCTAGACTTCCCACAGAGTAGGGCGCAAGAGTCTTTCTTGTATGATTCGATGAACATTTCTTATAGTGTATTAGCAAACACCGAAGGTAACGGCTTGAGATGAAAAAAAAAGCCCTCAAAACAAACCGAGGGAAGGTAACGAACGGGTTAGAGTAGCGCACGAAGCCCAACCAGTTCGGAAGGTGTTTATTGGTCCATCCATCAGCACATGCTGGGGCACTGGTTTCGCAACGCGCTCGTGGCGACCGGGTCTAGACGCGCGGGTCACAGATCCGTGGGTTCGACGCCCGCCCGCGGGCAGGTGACTGCCGTCAGTCGGTCACCAGCGCCTCCGCCCCCGCCGCCGCCGACCCACATGACGTCCCAAGGTCGTCCGCTCAGCCGCCCCTTCACGCCGCTCAGACGCCCTTTCCGCTCTCGCCCGGGGCGACGGCTCGTGTGGCGGCGTTGCGTCAATGACCCGCCAGAGTGTGGCCTCCACGTGCGCTGCACAGCATTTGAGATTGGACGCGACTACGATGTTTTAAAAATTTAGGTGAAAGAAAGGTGAAGTAAATGAAATTGATATTACTACAACCCTTCAGTCATTTGAGATGACTTAATACCATGGGGGGCGGCTTTGCACCAGGCACCACATTAATAAATGGTTTTTGCTCTCAGTTGTTTTAACCTAATAACAGAAGCTAACTATAAACAGTTGCTTTAACTAATCGACAGAATCAACTGTTAAAGCAACTGAAAAAACAAACGCCAACATTTAATTTAACAAACATTTATTAATGTGGTGCATGTTGCAAAGCCACCCTCCATGGTCTCAAGTTACCTCAAGTGACTGTTTATTATCTAACTGAGCATGTAAGTTCTAAAAATAATAATGGTCATAAAACATTCCATTAACATTTAAATATTTGGTTCTAGTTTCTTCACAGAGGGACAAACAACTGACATGGTTTGGTAAAAAGGCACATTTTTGGTTCATGACATTCCGAAAACTTTTATTCTCAAGAATTTCATAGATGCAACTTTCGCACAATTACAATATTTTTGCCATATATAATACAACCATTGGTTTTGTATACCTTGAAGAATCACAGAAAGAAGAAATATTCATGAATAAAAATAGTTATGTTTGCACGAAGTGCTTTATAGGGTTCTAATGAACCAACGGCGATAAAAAATTCCAAAGGAGGACCAAAGATACTCCGACTATTTGTCACCGCTGGATCATTAGAAACACATGCGCCCGTGGTACATACTAGAGTTTTGTTTTTCACTTCATTTAATAAATTCAAAATTATATCTTTACAAAGTAACTACGTGTTCACTTGACTCAGTTTGTCATTTCATATTTCCCTCTTGTTATTCCCTCCCTAATTCCGTCCATAAGAAAAAAGTAGCCCCATTCAACTGTTTTCGTATTTCCCTCGAAACCACTGTCCTCTCGATCCAGATACGTTATGCAGTGTATATCGAGCTCTTTAATGAAGGCAATAAGCAATAACGTATCAGTAAAAAAACATTTTTATACCAGAGTAATAAACGAATTTTATAGTTGCAAGAAATCATTAATTAAACGCCTTTTTATCCCACAGATTATGACATATTAGCCATTTATGAAAATAATAATTGCCTCATCACACCTTCAGGCAGTCGCAGCGAGCAAATCCTACGGACGAAGAGGTTGGCGGTAAATCGGAGAGCCGACCGAAGCGCAACATGCGAATCGTGGGGGCGGAGGTAAACCATATGCATTCCGCGCAACACTTATAACATTATTCTTTTTGATTTATCATTTTCTCACGATACATATAGTTTGTGCGTCAATCATTGATTGTCTAAATGTTTTATCAAAATTAAAATTGGCAATTGAAATCTAAACTTCATGAGGAGACTGAAGGAAAGGATATCGAAAATAAACTAAATAAAAACCTTCAGAAACAAAGAAGTAATATTTTAATGAATTTTTCAGGGTGCAGATAATACGTATGCTGTCACAACGTCAGGGTGTACATACAAATTTGAAAATAAATTGATTTGGTTTTAAGGTTCTTTTCACTCTCTGAAGCATTTGCTACCACGGAAAATTATTTTTTAAATATTTTGTGAATAGAATAAAATATTAAAATTTTCTATGAGATAAAATGAAATATCCTAATATAGTAATTTTCACCTTCACATATAATATGTGTTTAAAATATATTCAATTACAATAAGTAAATATTTGCAATAGCGTACAGATGCAACCCACAACATGCTACAGCACAGCACTATCGTGCATTACTTGGAATCGTTGCGCTTTAGAGGCTTAAAAGCAAATTTCCATGTCCCATAGACGTTTTATTACAACCTTAATATTTAAGAGAATCATACTCCACAACATATTTGTATTTGAGTTCGTGAAAAGCATATTATTAAAAATAATAATAATTGTAATAATAATTTTAGGATGTGTAATATATTAATTTTTACAAAATTTCTTAAGGACAATGGCGCATTTCTTTTTACTTCACGTAATTTTACCCCAAAACATTCGCGTAGTAGATTTCTAAAAGACTTTGCTCTGTTGAGTGTTGAGGTAATGAGACCAGTTTCTTTTGCTTTTCTCAGCCATGCGAGAGAGAGAAGATGCCCAATGATCCGTCAATTGGTGCGCCACTGATGTTAATTCAAAATAATGTGCTAGAATAATACAGAAAAGTTATTATTTTATAAAGCGCTCAAAATACTTCTCTTCAAATTTTAAATTATTGTTCAAGAATGATCTAAAAATTTGAGTATTTCAGTATTCTTTCACGTGCACAAGTGTGCGAAATTTTCACACGGTATATATAAAGGTGTACATTATATATTATGAAGTAATTAGGGTCCATATTTATAGACAGACAAATCTTCTATCAATTTATTACATAAGAGTGTAACAGTTTCAGGGATTGTTGTTCCTATCATCAGGCTGCAAAATCGAATGATAAAAATAAAGTAAAAATTTAAAATTATTTATAATACAATAGAAAAATGGAGAAATTATGACAGGTGAGGTCTTACCAGACATACGACAGCTCCAAAAAACTTGTTTGTAAAATAACATTATTATACACTGCATTGTATCACTGGACTGGCAAAACCAATGTTATGTTGGTAAGAGCGGTTGAAGAATGGTAGTCAGGGGAATTGAATACAAGAAAGGAGAGGGGTAGGGTATGAATGCGGCAGAGAGATGGGGGAACTATTTATCTATGTTTGACATCTGTACTGTAAAGCATCACAAATTTTGGTAAAATTATTCCATAAAAAAATTCGTAAAATTATTTTTAACATTCAATTTTACAGCCTAATGATGGGACAACAATCCTCGAAACTGTTGCACGCTTATGAAATAAATTGTTGCAAGATTTGTCTCTCTGTAAATATGGACCCTAATTCCTTCAAAATATATAATTAATGAAAGACATACTAAATAGGCGAAATAAGAAATAAAAGTGTATAATGGGAAATCTATTAATTTGTGACTGTGAGGTCTCTAAGGACAAAACTTGTTCATCTTGCCTCAAATCTTATGATATAATCCGATGTCTTGCAAGAAGGCGAAAAGGTTTGAGAGCAAGGGATCCTCGTTGCCAACTACCTCGCGAAGAAAGCTGGGATCACGATGCCTTTTGTGGCTGCCTTCAAAATTCTTACAATGGAGGAGGACGTCCTCCACAGAGAAGTTCGCCCCCACACAAGAAGTCGGGTGGGCGGGTCTTCGCAAGAGGTAACCCTGCATAAACGGGAAAGACTCACCCGAAAACGTAAAAATTACTTCCTCACGCGGGGTCACCTGGGAGAGTGACGACCAACACTTTTCATATTCCCTCATCATACTCGATCTGAGTGTGGTGTGGTGTCACTGATTGCGTTAAATATGGAATCTTTCTCTAGCACCAAGCCCACTTATGGAAATTTGAAGATAGGATACAATATGTACGTGTACGATTGTGGTGTTCATTTATATCCAATTTCGTTATTGCTGGGGGAAGGGGGAGCGATGTTCATTTTTATTGCTCACAGAAGTTGTAGCACTGCCACATCTTTCAAACTAAAATACGAAGGTTGCGTGCGGCCCGAACGTCAGTTTGACATCCCTGCCTTTAGGCACTTAAAATACAACTTCGTGTTTTAAATTACCTTTGGTATTCCAAGGGTACTTGTTGACACAAGCGCGTTCTCTCGGTGTGCGGACGTCTTTCTCCTCGTTTTGTCGGCTACCAGGATAAAAAAAAACTTTCAAACTTCTCGTTTAAAATGACTCGCAAAGAATATAATACTACTCAAAATTATTACTATTATATAATATTTGCTAGCTTCTAATACATCCAGAGGCACGTGGTCCTTAGAAGCGGAAATACTGATTGAAGTTCGTCAAATCTCAATCGAGTGTGTTCTGATGATATGCAAAATTGTTCAAAAAAATCGTTAACTGACTGGACTTGTACGAGCAATTGTCTAAAATGTCTCGTTTTCGAATATATGTGTATGCAGATACAACCACACAAACTATTCCAACAATTGTAAAATACTAATTGATATATTATGAGTCGACCTTTTTCTTTGCAGAGTGGAGAATAATTGAAAAGATCACTATGAATCATTTAAGCAGCACAAGAAAATTTTAAATGCCTGATTATATATTACTTATAATATTTCCTTCTAAAAATGTATACTAGGAAAGAGTTGGCAGGCCAAATTTATGTTGGAATTAAATCGTGGCAAAACAAGCCAGTGGTTTCTTTTCCAGAAATGAAAAACTATTTAATAGTGTTCTATTTAGTTTCGGCAATATTTGTCGAGATTTTAAATATTGGATAAATATTATTACGTTTAACTCAGTTACGGAATTTCTTTGGAAATACTCAGGTATAGATCACATGACAACTAAAGTAAATATATCCCAAATGTAAACTTGTAAGATTTATTGTAATTTAAATTATGTATAAAGTAAAATCTAATCATATTTTACTAAATATTCTTGAGTCCAACTAAAGGAACATCGATTGTCAATTTTGTAATTGCAAAAAGTTTGGTATATACCTTGCGATTTTCTACTTACAGGTAAAGCAATAGATACAGTTTCGTAATAATAAAAGTTATGTTTGCTTCTGAGACGGTATCTACAAGGAAATATTGCATTCTCGAGAGCTGGCCGAGCGGAGAAAGAGAGATGCTATGGACGATCTCGTCAGAAACAAGAATATGGACGTCCTAAGCATTACATCAGAGAGCATTACAACAGACGTGTTGGACAGGAGAGGACGGCGACCTCAACTGTTCTCCTCCTCTCTATGACAAGCACTATTTGTACAGTAGATGATTATGCAGTCACATCTTGAACAGACCGTTAGATTTTCACTTCACCACTATATTTACTACATCGTTTTATCATGTTTACTTGCACTAATTGCTTCATGAATTTCTTTGTAATTCAAGAAATCATAAATTCTTTTTCAACTCTTTCATGCATTAAACGCCTCGTACTTCATTTTTCGGCTCATTAAAGGCTAACAAATGAAATATATCTGATGTCAAATTAACGCACAATCATTGTATATTCCACAATAATTTTAACAACCGATTATTACTCAAGTTCTGTAAAACTAACAAAATATTAACATTAATATTAATAACTACGGAAGAATAACTAATAAGCGCTGCATCACAATTCGATTTTTCAGAGACGATTTAGCTTTATTGACAATTCTGTTCTGAATAAATGATTTGAATGAACTAGGAATGCAGTCTGGGCACGCGTTAAATGAATGGATGGCAGGGCTCACCAACGTATTTTGATGTCCGGTGAACCGCATCTCACCAATGTAACGAATAAATACTCAACATTTTTATTCTAGAACTAAAATAAATGTATCACTAAACAAATCAATCAAGAATCAGCCTTATCAGTAACTCTAGATTGAGCTTTAGTTGTCCATTCGTCTGAAACTGTATCGGTGACTTCTCAATTACAAACCTATTTGTGGCTCCAGTGACGTTTGAAGCTTTTTCTGCGTGCACCTAACCTTTATAATAATTTTATTTCAATAACCTGAGGTTCTCGGTAATTTTTCTCACTTCAAACTTTTGCTACAATAATTTAAAACATTAAAATTTACGCTATTCTTATTACTTTTGTTATCAAAAGATTTATTTTCGGTATATTTCGTCTTCTAAGATTAATGTCTCTCTCACCTCCTCTGACATATGCATGGCGCCAAAAATTACTGAGAGCTACACGACCGTTAATACTAATATTGTGTGGATTTACCAAAATAACTGATCAGTATTTTGCTGCATGCTCGAACAGCTGTAATCGATTTTGCACGTCATCAGTATGATTGATTAGTAGAGTAGAGCGAAACACTCCACAATGAGTAGAAGAAATTAAGTGCGCTTTGTGTTCGTCATTCTAACTTGTTTAGATTCATTTCCCTATATCATCTGTGACGTACACCTACCTTGCAGTTGCTGATACTTCCAACGCCTTTGTCAACTCCTTCAGGTGGATAGGTTGGTAAGAGACGGTTGTAATGTAAAACAATGCTTTAGCCTTCCTCTAACAACGCTTCTTCTTTTCGAGTGAAATAATGAGATGTATTCTCATGTGTGTTATACACTTACGTAATCATGAGATGTATTCTCAATAACAATGACTCCTACGTTAGATAGAAGTCATTTGTTTTTAAACCCTGTAACTCTCTCTCTCGATCTTGCATTTGTTTGGCACAGTCTACAGTTGGCACGGCCATAAAGGAAATCGAACTGAAGATCTCTTGGAAATGCACAATAAACCCACTAAATTCAGTCAAGAGGATTGCTTGACCTAAATATATTATGTGACCTTCTTTGCCACCAAATTTTGTTTCCACCTAGGTTCGGTCACTACATCTGTGACTCATCGTTCTGCAATTAAGAGAGACATTGAAAATTCCAGGCTACATCGTGTAAACTATTTCAGTAAAACCAATAGCGAGTTAAACTCAAAAATATATTTTCAACTTTTAATTTAAAATGTTTTATGAGCATTATGTTGAAGTTGTGTGAATATAAAGACGAGTGGCATCTAACCCTCAATCCCAATCTTAATACGCTATGCTCCGTCTTCCCTTTTCTTACCACTCGATTTTATGTAAACAATAATCGGCAATTGAAAGTCAACATCGGTGTAAAAAATACTTATTCCAAATTCTGCGAGTACTTGAAATTTTATTTCATTATGACAAAATCGATTAATATAAAACCTTACGTAACTGTACACGTGAAATTTTTTGAAAGCGAAAAATTCCTCGTATACCTTTCTTCGGAAAGAAAGTAAAGCACCATATCTCATGTTAGCTACATATCATAGCTACAAAAAAATAATCTAATGCTAAAATCATGCCTCCCAGCTAGAGTATAGTCCGGCCCGGCGAAATAATCACTTCAGAGTAACAAGCATACGCAAATTTGGCTTAAAGAGAGATCATGAGCTCTCCGGAGTTAAACGACCTTGACAGAGAGGCATATTCAAACGAGCAATTCATATACAAACATTCCATGTATCATTCACTCCCTAGCTTATCGCTAATATAATGAGAAGTCGTATTAGCACTTGTAAGATCTGAAATGTATAGGATGTTATAAGATCTGAAACGCATAGGAGTGAAGAAGTAGAGGAGGAAGACACGGGAAAGAGACACATGGACCGAAATCTAGGAGCAGGCCCAAGACCACTTATGGACCGTTGCGCCCTAAGAAGAAGAAGAAGAATTAGCACTTGTATATACGGTCGACACATGAACCGATATCTAGGAGGAGGGCTAAGTCCACTTATGGACCGTTGAGCCCTAAGAAGAAGAAGAAGAAGAATTAGCACTTGTATATACGGTCGACACATGAACCGATATCTAGGAGGAGGGCTAAGTCCACTTATGGACCGTTGCGCCCTAAGAAGAAGAAGAAGAAGAAGAAGAAGAAGAAGAAGAAGAAGAAGAAGAAGAAGAAGAAGAAGAAGGAGAAGAAGAAGAAGAAGAAGAAGAAGAAGAAGAAGAAGAAGAAGAAGAAGAGTTAGCACTTGTATAAACGGTCGGAGCACGTTCGTCCGAGAGCCAGTGTGAGGTGCAGCGTCGTCCCAGGGCGCGAGCGGCGCCGCACGCAATCCCTTGGCCGCGCGTCGTCCGCGCAGACGGAGCGCCGGCGCGCGCCTGGCGGCCGGCGGGCGAGGAGCCGGCGGGGCTCCGTGAGAGCGGCGGCGTCGAGGCGCTGCCAACTTTCCATTTCACTCGATTGTTACTCGGGAAGACGCCTCCGCCGCCGCCGCCGCCGCCTGTGAGGGGAGAACCAATGAAGGAGGGTCGGCTGATCTCTCGACGCGGGGTCACCAGCGGCGGCGCCTCCGCCGCCGCCGCCTCCGCCGCCGCCGCCGCCGCCGCCGCCGCCGCCGACGCACCGGTGAAAGGAGGTGGCTGAGCCGCGCGGGCGGGCGTTCCCTGCCGGGATGGGAGGAGGTTGCCTCACCGCTCAGGAGAGCTCCGGCGGCGGTGGAGGCGCTGGAGGTAGCGGTGAAGGTGGATGTAGATGAGGAGGTGGGGATGCTTAAGAGGAGGTGGTGGTAGACGTGTAAGTGGCAGTGGAAGTGGAGGTGGAGGTAGTGGTGGAGGTGGAGGTAGCGGCGAAGGTGGATGTGGATGAGGATGTGGGGATGGCTATGAGGAGGTGGTGGAAGTGGAGGCAGAGGTGGTGGAAGTGGAGGCAGAGGGGGTGGTGAAGGTGGAGGTAGCGGCGAAGGTGGATATGGATGAGGAGGAGGTGGGTGGCTGGCTATGAGGAGGAGGTGGAAATGGAGGCGGAGGTGGTGGTGAAGGTGGAAGTAGCGGCGAAGGTGGATATAGATGAAAAGATGGGGATGGCTCAGAGGAGGAAGTGGTGGTAGATGTGGGGGTGGCAATGGAAGTGGAGGGGGAAATGATGGGGAAGGTGGAGGTAGCAGTGAAGTTGGGTGTGAATGAGGAGGTGAGGGTGGTTAAGAATGGAGATGGTGGTAGATATGAAAGTGGAGGTAGTAGAGATAGGAGTGGCGGTGGAGTGGGGTGGAGGTAGGGTGGAGGTGGAGGAGACGACGGAGGTGGAGATGATGGAGATGAGAGTGGAGTTGGGGTGGAACTAGGGTAGAGGTATGGTGGAGTAGAGGTGCCAGTGCAGGTTCGGATGGCGGTGGAGGTGGGAATAGAGATGGAGCGGAAGTAGTGTAGAGGTGAAGGAGATGGTGGAGGTGGAAGTGGTGAGAGGCGAAGCGGAGGAGATGAAGGAGGTAGTGGCGGATGCTGTGACAGTGGCAGTGGAGGGGGGATAGCGGTGACAGTGAAGATAGAGGCGGAAATCGAGGTGGAGATTGAAATGGTTCACTGACAATGTCCAATTAAGCTAGATTTAATTCTTATGCTTATAATTATCTGTGAATGCCTAGCAGTTTTCAAAATATCGAACTTCGAAAATAATTCAATGATGGGAAATAACATCCACATTATTAATACAAATTAAAAAGTGGAGGAGAACAGAATTTGACGGATATCTTGAGAATGGAACAAACTGGCCAACTCCTTCTATGGCGATAGAAAAAGTTCTTCGGTAGAGGTAGCATTGCGAGATCTAACACAATGATTTACAGACTACAATGATCAAATTATCTACTGGCAATGATGTCTAAAGTACCTTCTAAATATGACTATCTTCGACCAGGTGAACTATATAATAAGTCCAGCTGGAGTTATCTGCGTATTTATTTATCACAACCGACTATTATAAGGAAGACAAATGAATTCTATCTAAAGAGGAAAATGGAAGACATACATTCACGGCATTTTCTGCTCCGAAGCGCCCCGCCCCAACTCGCCCACTCGGCTATTTCAGCCACACTTCGCCCCGCCTATTCCCCCCGACCCCCCTCCCGCTCTGCCTTGTTCTGGCACACCCTAGCTCGCCCCAGCCCGCCCCGTCTACGTCTTGATCACTCAGCTCGCGTGAGCCCCTGGCCCGCAATCCGCATTGCCTAAATGTAGAGCGAATTGCATTCAATCAAAATAAAAAACCACACACTTGTCACTTCAATCCCTAATTCACTCTTTTACGGAATGTGATTTTACAAATCGATTCATAGTAGATACATATATCGTGAAAGGAACCCACATTCCAAATTTGACATTTCTAACTTCAGTAGTTGTGTTGCTTTATGTTGGTATGTCAGTAAGTTTCCTCTAAAATTATTACGTGTATTCGAGATGTTGCTTAAACGATGCATGGTAATTGGTTTAATCAATAATAATATAATAGTCATCTCGAGCTCTCGCCAAAATTATACATGTGCCTCTCCAATTAGTTCGTGGAAAGAATGTCTCTGATCGTGGATATCTGAAAATGTTCAAAGGATAAAGTTTGTGGTTCACTTCCAATGTTAACAATTTTACTGGACGGTCATAAGTACAACCTGTTTTCATAATTATTATTAATCAAAACCATTATTAATCAAATCATCATTAATTGATGCATCATAAGAATGCGAAGAAAAGACGGTAGAAGATCTGATTTGAGAGTGACGTTTGAATGTGAACAAATGTGAAGTGTTAAGGGTTACATTTATAGCAGATGTTCATGTACTATTTCATACTAAAGTATTAAAAATTTGCAGAAAGACAGGTACACCCTTATATTATTAGAGTCGTTTCCGTTGGTAATACGTTAAAAAATCATATTACATAAACCTGCAGCGTTTTACTCTGTGTAAGAAGTGCGTTAAGAGAAAGTGACAATCTATGTTACTAATTTCGAATATTGCATAAATTGTCAAAAAACAAAGCCTCTAGTTATGAGAGAGATGTCAATGATTTTGTTAGATACCAAGACAGACTGGAAAAATACAAAAACAAATAAACTGTTGATTTTGTCTGAAAAATCAAATCATTCTCAAAAAAAATCAAATCTTATCCATTCATTTCTTTAGTTTCTATTTAATTATATTGACAGAATGTAATAAAGATATTTTTTGTGTAATTTGTCAAGTGAATGATTCAAACGTTCCCATGTAAATAAGTATATAACGTATAGTTATGCCTATAATGTTATATATATATATATATATATATATATATATATATATATATATATATATATATATATATGCCTATAATGTGCATTATTGAGTTTTTTTGTATATGTATAATATATATCTTTTCTGTATATTTCTTTCCTTTCAGCATTTCCATACAAAGTAATTGATTCAAATGCAGGCTTAGAAAATAATGGCATTCAGAAGCAAAAACACTGTTTTGAATATTTAATATTTACCAATTAACTTTTTTGATGATATAAAAGTTCTTCATAAATTCCGTACATGAGCCAGCAACATTTTTCCCCCACCAAGATCCCATTGTCCACACCCTCGACATTACCATTTTGCTAGTTTTACCAGTCACAAGTGAAAAGTAAAAATGAAGCGCTCGTATTGGTGGAGAATTGGATGATCTGGATGTAAGGTATTCGAAGAGAACAAAGTACTTGTAAAACCGATTCTGATGTCGAGATATATGCTATTTAAATAATTGATTAGAGATCCGGGATGTTTTTTAAGATGTCAGAAACGTCAAAGCACAATAATTAACTGACGTTCCGAAGTCGATAAAAGTTAATACTGATACTAGTGAGAACCCGTCAAAATTTGACGGTGAGATCTGAGATAATTGTAAAATACTGTACCCAGACTAATGTTCACAATATATTGCATTGTTTGGATCTTGAGGGTACAACGAAGATATTCGGTGATGAGTTCCAAAAATTTTGAACACGTATGGCCCATGACCAGGTGGCAATGCAATATCGGCACAAAAGATATAGCACTATTATACTGAAGGATATTATTTCTAAAGTTTTTTGTCGTGTCATCATCTCCTATTACCAACTGTTTGATTTCTTCTGGCATATTACTCGAAGGTAAACTTATTTTCCCATTTAAGCAACACAGAGTAAATCGTTTGCAGAATTTCTCTCACATGGAAAGTACAAAGCAGAACAAAACTGACATTTCATAGACAATGACCCAATAGAAAACTAAATGATCTCACTATCACGACACATACGTTGACTTTCTCTTTCCCTGCGTCCAGTTAATGTACGTTTGCGTCTTTTGGGGCGGGTGGACAACGATTCCGAATTCGACATAACCTGTAAACAACTTCACTAAAGTACAACCGAGCAATACCCACTGTGTTCTCTACAAAATACACCACAGAAGCAAATACATGCAAACTGTCAACACCATAATGAAATTATTACACTGAAACAAAACCTTGATGAATTGTAAACAAATCTCAACAATCAAAACAAAACATCAAACATCGTGGATTCATGTATATCGATTTTGAAACTGCCACCCTTTGAAATAAAACAATTGACTATTGATAAGCGTACTATTAAAGAATAATTTAATTTATTAATTTACACAGTAAATGTTGGTGAATCAACACAAACAATATCTGATAACACATCTAGGAATCACATTCTTTCATTTAAAAGAAAAAATACAACAATCGGTTCAGTAGAAGCTCTAAACGAAGCCATTGCAGAATACCTTATTTTTTTAAATATATAGATAGATAGTCTTCAGATAATTCTAGTTTTTAGAGAATTTTAGGAACAGCAGAAATGATGACAATTTGGAGGTCGTAGGGATGCTGCTGAACATGACTTGATGAAGAGATGAATTATTTGATTGTTTGTAGTTCCGGACACAACTACTGAGGACATTAGTCCCGTAAGTGTAGTGCACGTATTTTTTCTCGGAAGGTGGCGGTGATTCCCCCCCTGGATTGCGAGATCCGTCGCCGACCTACCGTCGGCTAACAACGTTTTCCTCAGCCAGGCATCTCTCACCAGCGAGGCACCGCCCTAGCCGAGACAAGCTTTAAGCCCCCGTCCGGTCTCTCTGCATGTGTGACAGTAGAGTGCATGTTTGTGAATGTAAGGGGTGAGGATAGGTCAAGGAAGAGGAAGGTACGATCGCGCGCGGTCTGTGGTCCGGGTATTGCTCCGGTATTCGCCTGGTGTTAATCGGAGAAACCACGGGAAAATACCGATCAGAGCAGACGGACGCTAGAATTATCCTCCAGTCAGCGACTGAATTCGACCTAGCTGACAAGCTAATGTCGAAAATCCTGCTGCCGTCGTGACTCGAACCTAGAATGTCCCGGTCAGAGGCACTGCAGTGACATCAGTTTATGCACTGACCCACCACTTCCGGTAAGGTGATGTGAAAAGCATTGATATCTGGGCAATGTTAAAATTAATAGCAGTGAAAACAGCCTCTTACTGACAAGTAACGATCGTTGAGAAAAAATAATTACCATTTACAAATCTGTAAAGCTTTAAGTTAAAAATACATCCATCAAATAGTTGAAGAACATTGTGCAACTAAAACAGAAAATTACGATAAGCAGAATCAAAAGGAAATTGCATTTTTCTGAGGGGTGACATTTCTTTAAGAAAATGTCTTCAATCGAAATTACGTTAGAGATAACCGCGCTATTGAATGTTCATTTCAGTATAAAGCGATTTATTACAATGATTAAATGACGATATGAAAGTGATCGTGGTGACTCTGATGGAATATAGTAATAATAATAATAATAATAATAATAATAATAATAATAATAATAATAATAATAATAACACCGGATATAACACTCTGGAATAAAAATGAGAAGAAAGTATGGTTTGTAGACATGGCAGTTGTGGACACCAGCAATCTCGCTACGAAGATCCAGAAGCACAAAGAATTGACACATGTCGTGAAGGAGCAACGGAACATCTCGGAAATCAAAACCGTCCCCGTGGTTCTTTAAGCAACGGGCGTCATCCCGAAGACTTTAAAGAATTCACTAGAAACGCTGAAAATAAATAAAAATGCCATAATCAATATCCAGAAATGTGTTATACTTTGTACATGCACATTGGTCCGAAAATTTTTGGGAAGTAATGAGAGTGTTTAGTTGCTACTTTAATTATATTAGTATTTATGAATATTATAAATGTTAAATTTTGTATTAGTCTATAACTTCTAGAATTACATACTGTTGATTTTTATTGTTTTCTTGCTTTGATGTATTGTATCTGTATGACTACAGTCTATGTACCAGTGAACTGTGAATGAATAAATAATAATAATAATAATAATAATAATAATAATAATAATAATAATAATAATAATAATAATAATAATAATTTCAATAATTTCAATAATATGTTTAAGAATGTATAGCCATTTACTCGATCGCACATTTTATCTGCTGAACAGAATAGCTGACGCAAGAGAAATGCAAAGAATGAAATGTAATGAATTATAAGAAATTGATAGTGAATTAAACACAGCAAGAACGAAAGCAACAGCGCAATCTTTCTGTGGGCTGGATAGGTTACAAAAAAACCTTTGAACCCGTACTCATTGCTTCTAAGTGTCGTCGACTTTTATAAAATCGGTCGAAGACTGGTAGGTTTCTTGAGAAACTGTCAGAATGGAAAACTTATGTACAGATTAAGAAGGGAACCTGCTGTTATGTGACAGAAGATATTGCAATTCGACGTGAAATCTTTCAACCTGAGGATATGTATAGCACTCACACCGTCGAGCAGAATACTCAGACAATCAGGATATTGGTACGTTTTAAGAAATTCCCCGATGTTTGCATCTCGCACCTACTCTACATGGAAGATTTCAAACTATATGCTTCTAATAGAGATCACTTACAAAGCGAGTCCGAATTTGCCAAGAGTTTCAGCGATGCAGTTTGTATGGATTTTGGGACTGAAAATGTCCTACCCTTCATGCTGTCCGCGGACAAATCCAAAACAGAAAACAAAATATGTAAACATCTGATGACATGATTATTAGAACTCTCGGAACTGAAGACTCCTACAAATATCTGAAAACGCTACAGTTGTTGGGAATTTTCGATTCAGACGTTAGGAATAAGATTGTACAGAATGTGTTATTCAGAGAAAATAAAGTTTGCAAAATATGGATCCATTGAAGAAGCAAAATACCTGCTATTAATACTGGAGTTATTCCCATAACAATTTTCATATTTGGTGTAATGAAATGAACAATAAACATCCTTACAGACTTTTGACAGGAAAATAAGTACCACGCTTACAAGACATCGACTTCACCACCCTCAGAGTTTAGTACACAGGGTGTACTTACCTCCAGGTAGTGCATGAAGATACTCCTTAACTTGGAGGCACTACGCTGAGAGCAAGGAGAAAAACTACGTCGGTACTTTCTGTCTATTCACTCTGCTGTTCACAAAGCTATCTGTGATCAAGATAAAAAGATTATCCCTCTATTTCTGGCACAACTAAGCGAATAATTTGATAACCTGAGGCATCAAGAGCACGTGAATGCCTCGCAAGGAAAGAAACTACATCGTTGGTTTTTTTCAACCTTTATTTCGGATAAAATTGATAAGAATGGCTAAGTGGAGTGGCTTCAAACCGGGAGGCCTCTTCGGTAAGACTCAAAGATTTCTTTTCTGCATTCAAGACCAAGTTGTTAAAACCAGAGCATATAAAAACTTCATTTTGGGTCTGCAAACTGATAGCCGATGTCGCCCATGTAAATCTCCAATGAAGCAATCCAGCATCATCCATCATGCTTTGGATGCCTCGAATTTGCTGAAATATAATATCTTAAGAACCACAACTACGTCGCCAAAGTAATTCACCAAGCTCTTGTTGCCAAGAGACACAACCTCGTTCAGTGCCAGGATTTTCGACACAAACTCGATAGCCAAGACCACTTCAGCCACTGACTGGAGAATTCTAGATATTGGATCTTCTAATCAGTTGTTGTCCGTGGTTTCTCAGATCAATATCAGGCAAATGCTGGAGCAGTACCCTACCAAATGGACCACGGACAGCGCGCGATATTTCCTTCCTCTTCTTTGTTCTATCTTTCCCCTTACACACACACATCACTACTATACATGTCGGAAGAATAGAGCTTACCCCGACTGGTGCAGGACAGCGCTTGGGGAAGCAATCCGACGCGTAGGTTGGTGCCGGACCTCACATCCATCAGGATAAGAACACCGCCATCTCCCGGGATAAAGCACGCCGTATGCTAAAAGGGCTAATGCGCATAGCAGTTGCCGCACCCGAAAACACGAAATAATAACAATAATAATAATAATAACAACAACAATAATAAATAATTGTTGAACCATTGCTGGATACTCTGAGAAGAAACAGACGAAGATGGTGCGAACATCTGGAGCAAATGCCAAACCCGAGACTATCGGCAATTGCAAGGGATTATAGAGAGTTGGAAGAAGAGATATTGGAAGACCAAGAACAAAATGGGCAGCGGAACAGGTTCATTAGAGCCTAATCCTTGGAGTGAAGAAGAAGAAGAATTATAATAATAATTCATAATAATACTAATAAATTATTATTATTATTATTATTATTATTATTATTATTATTATTATTATTATTATTATTATTATAGTTGATTTCATTTTTACGGTGAGACGATCGAAGAAAGAAATGATGGAATGAGTAGTAGATTAAATGACGGAACCCCGAGCAAATTTGACGACAGCCTGCTTCGCTTTGTGGACATGATCCATACGAACTATCGGAGATCGAATCCAGGCCCCAGCAGTGCCATACCATGCGCTAACCATTACGCCACGGGACCTCCGAATATAGCCAACACATACATACCAGGGAATATACATTCCCGAGCGCTCTTCCCCGAGCTAGAGCGCACTCTTGGAAGCCGCCTGTGGAAACGGCATCCGATAATGAGCGGTGCGTGGTTGCTCCGGGCAAGGATGCCGCAGGAAAACATGAACCACCGACTTACGACAGATGTTTGTGGAGAAATGTGTGCAGGGTAATTATCGAACGTTACTCTGGCATTCTGGCCAAATTGCCGCTTCTCTGCCACACGTAGCAGCCCTTATTCGTGGTTAGCGGCGCGCGATCGCTACTGCGAAGTATTGAAAGGCTCGTCTTCGCCAGATTCAATGGTCATCTCCTGAAATATAATGTACTAGCGTACCCATGCGAGAACTCGCATGCTCGACAGCTTTATTACCGAGCAGGCAGGTACGCTCGAGTATTTCAGTCGGGTAGAATATCAAGTAATTAATTTCACATTCAGTTGCAGATTCTGCATGTCTCTGAGCAGGTGGGGTAATGTCGAGAAGCGCCGGACCAGCAAAAATGTAATATAATGTTAAAGAAGATCTCATCTTGCAGATTACGGTGTAATGAACGTTTCTTTGAAGTCCTTGGCCTCAAAATTCTAGGTTTTAAGACCCTAAAACGTTTCGAAGTTATTTAACGATATAGCTTCAAAAAAATTCTGCCGAGAGTTGCGGGTTGCATTTTACATGAATATTTACATTTTTTTTAAATGCTTTATATTTTTAAAGTCAAAGTTCAATTTTTCACGTGTCCGACTCTGAATTTCTTTAGCTTTAGGGACTTCATTTATAACGAGTGGTTGCGTGTGAGAACTGCAAAAGATACTACTAAAATAATATAGGAGACGAGGAGATAGTTTACTAAGCTTTTTAAAGTTAAATACTTTAAACATCGCACTAAACTGAATGAAATTGTTTGAATAACTCTTTGGTTACAGTTAGTATTGTATTTTTCTTTTAAACTAGTTCAACTCGTGTATGAATATGTGAAACGCCGACAGAACACGTGAATATGAAAAATGTGAAAGAAGATATGAAATCAGATAAGAAAGATTGCATGATAGAACACTTGAAATAATGGAATTTTTTCCTCCTGAATTCCCTTCCTGAAAAATAACAAAGTTTTAAATCAGTTGGTTCGGTCACATCACGCCAACATGAAGGTTGCGCAGTCCATATATATAATTTTACAGTCAAGTTGTACCAATTTGTTACCGGTTCGCTCCGCTTCGCTCGCCATTTCCATGTTGCTGGCAAGGATCCGGCATATGCGAGTGACATAAAACACCCTTCAGAATGTTCCACAAGGAAATTCAAATGCGTTTCTATGCCAAAATGGTATAACAACTTGGGCCCGCCCGCAGATCCAACCGACGAATCCGCGTTTATACTGCCGTATGCCTACTACCGCATCAGATCGACTTCGAGCTAACTTTTACTTTCTCGTCTACTACGTGCTTACGAAGTAAAGTGAAAGTATTGTAATGCTGCAGCGAAAGCCGCAATTTTTCGTCAGAAAAATTTATTTTGTGGGAACGTGATTTCCAAAATGTGGATAACTCTTGTTCATATATGTGTAATAAATTACTTCCTCTAACACATTGATTTATTCGTGTTACATTGTTGACGACATTCCAAATAAAAGAATTAAAGGAGTTGTTTCGGGCAACATTATTATTATTATTATTATTATTATTATTATTATTATTATTATTATTATTATTATTATTATTATTATTTAATGTAGTAGAAGGGTAGCTTTCTTTGGCTTAGCATCGTCAGGTACTTGCGGTTCGGAAGCCAGAAAACGTCTACGTAGTCATACAAATAATATCAGAAAAGTTACTCTTCGATAACTCCACTAGTAAATACCTAATATTTAATAGTGGGCGTCCTCTTTGTTGGGTCCTTGCACTCGAATGAAGTCAGTTGTGTCGTAAGCAGTGACGCACGGAGTAAGATAATTCAGTAGATACTCGCAGTGTGAGAATAGGCGAAATAGCACAATCGAATGTTTGCGTTTTTTAGTCAAACGCGAAAGCTTTTCATTGATTTAGGATTTTTCCCATGTTTCTACGTATCTGATGAAACCATAGACATCTCTCAAAAATGCTACATAGTTTTCTTTTAAATTTTGCGTGCATTGAAAATTATTAATTTGGATGATTAGTATTTCTTATTATATTATATATTATTATTACTTTATTTCCAATCTGAATGTCAATAATAATAAATATTATTATATTATAAATATTAATATTATTTATTATTATAATATTATATAATAATAATATAAATATTATTATATAATAAATATTATTGTTTCAAAATAATTTAAAGAAGTTATCAAGGTCGTATATAATCCCACTGCTAGCTGGACGCAAGAAGTCGACAAACAATTACAGGTATTAAACAATTTTATTCGAAATGTCAGAAAGTTTTTTCATAGTATTCACTGCAGAAGATAGGTAAAGAACTTCTATTTCGGCTTAGGAAAATAATTGCGAAGTGACAATCTTCTGTCCAAAAAACATCTTAAGAAAGATGTGATCATGCACCGACTTGTTTATTGAAAAGGAGGGAGTCCAGATGAAGCGTCGTTGAAGCGGTTGCACAGTATGATGTAAGGAATTTCCAATACACTCAGAACTTCGTAATGACCACAAACCGATTTCTCTTTGCTTACGTACAAGAGCACTGATCTTTGGAAGTTATATTGCAATTGGTAGTATTTTTAAATTATAACCTCCCTGTTCTCATTGGTAAAAATCTTTATGTTTATTTATTATATTGATTTTCATTTCATTATTTTTATAGAAATAAAATTGGGAAATATTAATATCAATAATCTTAATGCATCACATACTAGAATCAATCAAGATGATCATATACAAGTTGTTTTTCAAATTTCCAGTAAATTGGAATTGTTTGTAAATTATTAATTTTCCTGGTCACGATTTCATTACTCCACAGAGTTTGTAATTTCATTTCTTACAAAACACTAGAACTGGTAGGTAATGTTGCACGTAATAACGCCTTTCTTGGAAGTAAGTTTCCTTACATAGAGTAAGACGAAACACAAGAAGGTGAAAGGCAAAGTTTTACTTCAGGGAATAACCATTCTCTTCCCTACATTCCGAATGTGGCAAAGAAAAATTATGTTGCAGTTAGTACAGCAAGTTGCAATACATTATACCAGTTAATACGAATATATTAAGTTTCTTCTGACTAAAAAAGAACATGATATGCTTATTTCATTGGAAATTTAACGTGATTTTGAAGTGTATGTGGTAGTGAGTCATACTATTATTTAATATAAAAATATATTTAAGTTTTCTTGCTATTTGATGTCAAAACCGCACTGAACACAGTTGTATTATCCATTGATGTAAGAAACTAATATATTATCAATAATACTTTTGGAAAATTTATTTCACTGTCTACAATCTATTTAAGAAATTACAATTCATTTGGAGTTTTTTCCGCAGGACACCTAACAACACTTTAAATTTAGTGTGTGCCTCTTTAAAATAAGTTACTTTGACCTACTGTATATGTATACCGGAACAATATTTTTTTTCGATCCAAACGTAGATGCCCGTAATCAGACTTGCAGAAGGCCCTGAAAGTCTCTTGGATTCGATTGAAAAAGGCGCTCGCATGCTCCCATCCTTCAGAGAGTTCTGTCTGTTTTGAAGCGTACGCTTCACTCATAACTCCTGGCTCCTTTCAACGAGCGAGTAATTTACGGGCGTGCAAGCTCGTGACTCATGCAGCGCGAGGCGGCCGCGCGGGCGGTGCAGCGTGAAGCCGCCGGGGCCAGGGGCCTTGAGCGCTCGTCTGCCTCGCGGGCGGTGCATCGGCCGACGCCCACCCACGACGCCCACCGCCCAATGACGAGCCCCCCCCCCCGCGAGAGGGTGAGCAAGCGGAAAAACGTGGGACAGGGGCGTGAAGGCTTGCAAAATGGAGATGCCAGTGGCCGATGTTTATTTATGGAAATAGTGACTTAGAGTTGGTACTCATTGTGGTAAATCCTATTAATGTTAGTGTTTTTAATATTTTTCTTTTATCGTTGTTTTAATATTCAATTGTTGTTGGCATTAATTTTATTTATTATTATTATTATTATTATTATTATTATTATTATTATTATTATTATTCGTCGCGAATTGGCGATTTGGCAATCTACGGATCACGCGAACGTGCAGTTGTCCCCGCCGAGACCCAGTCATATTTTTTGGTATACTGGGGGTATGCACGAGACTTTATTGGGGGGGGGGTAGGATCAGCATATCAGTGCTGAGTCACTTTTTATGAGGATCACGTATGATGATGATGATGATGATGATGATGAAGGATTAAATGAACAATCATAAACATTCAAATACACACACAAGCACAACCATGCCTGAGGCGGGATTCGAACCCGGGATCCTTCGCTCCAAAACCGCTATGCCATTACTGTCTTAGGGATCTCAGATAGCACAAACTCCTTTAACCCGTAATTCACCGCAACAAGAACAAAACATTTGTCCCAGTAAAGGATTACGGTAATACGGACATTTATAATACTCTAATAACACGAATTTTTATAACACGAATATCGATTATTTCGGTCCCTTGGAATTCGTGTAAATGATCGAAATACACATATTACCTGGAAGTGTAACTGTCAACTACCATTGCAACCCCACAGTTACTTAGCGAAAGTATTGCTACAATTAATGTTTGGCTCTTCAAAGAAGCAATTGTATTTATATCGAGATATCCGGGTTCGATTCCAAGCTGGGGCAGTCAATTCATTGAACCAACATTATTTTTATTATTGTTAATATTATTATTATCATCGTCATTAACATCATCACATACAGTGTTTCTCAGTTCTTAGGTTGATTGCCACTTCTGGGGATACGACTCAAAATCCTATAAATCCATTAGGTGTTTACTCAGGATATGAGCGGTACACGGAAAAACAATCTTAGAAATGTACGACAAAGTATTATTTTTGAGCTTCGATTGTAAGACCTTCAAAATGCAATAAAAACATCGACAAAGAATCTAATCGTAAGCTCCAACGCCGTCGGTAATGTGATGGTGGCTGCGGTCCTCCAGTACGCTTGAATACGTAAGTTGTTCGTTCAAACTTTTGTTCCAGTCAAACATTGCAAATTATTTTTTAAAAAACGATGTTAAATCATTTCTTTTTCCCAAGCAACGCGAGAATAATTTGGGAATCAGCGCACTCCGTGATTTTTACTTCTAACGTGTTTAACAATGGGTGATCCCAGCATTAAAAACACATTTTTAAGCATTAATTCGTGAAAAGCAGGCATGTATTAAATTAAATAGATATTTAAGATATAGTTATATTATTATTTCTATTATTACATAGTAAGATAGTTATACTATTCATTAGTATTAAAAAGAGTTTCATAAAAATGTTTTTCAGTAAGTACCATGTAGAACTTTTGCACTTTCGATTTTAAAATTATTCTTAGTTTATGCGAATTATAAGCTAACGTTTTTGTGTTCTAAGAACAAACAGTTGTGACTACACATTCAACAGAGAAAACATTATAAAACGAGAAACAAAGGGAAGTAGGAAGGTACCTGTAGAGAAACGTCTGCTTATTCGAGATATTTATAAACAATGTTTGTTGAATGTTCTGTAAAATTAAAAATGCATACGTTGCGAGAGATATACTATTTTATATCTCGAGCCTAACTTAGCTCACACTAAAATATATACGACATAATTTTTTTTTAATTTAATCATTTAACGATAAAAACAGTTAAAAACTGTGACGTGCTATGGGAAGAAGTGCAATTCAATTAGATAACTATTGAAAATAAGTGTTATTAGAAAGACAGTTCCTTTAAAATGGGAGTTTGTGTAAGTACTTCAGATTGACCTACACACGTAACACGGATCTCACTGGAGTCAAAAGCTGCAATCGCGACGTCATCAACAAATATGCCACTACCGCAAATGTGGTGTTCGACACGTAAGAGTGAAAAGCCAATACGGAGTACGTCAATAACTCGGCCGTCATAGAAGCCTCCGGCCTTCCGCATACAATTTAAGTAGCGTCCACTTCGCAAATGATTTTCACAGATCATTCATTCCTTGCCAGTTGACAATAAAATCCAAAGTACATTTACTACGCAAATGATTTTCACAATTATCCACTCCGTGGCAGACACTAAAATCCGAAGTTCCATTACTTCACAATTGATTTTCACAAATCATTCACTCCGTGCCAATTGACAATAAAATCCGTAGTACATTAACTTCACAAATCGTTCACTCCGTGTCAGTTGACAATAAAATTCGAAGTACGTTTGCCTGGCAGCGGCGGCGAGCGGAAGCTGCAACGAGTAGCGTGTGTGCTGTCGGGGGGGGGGGGGAGGGGGCAGCCGATGCGACAGAAGTGAAGGGGAGATGCTCTCGGCGAGAGCGGAGGCGCCGTCATAAAACGGTAACTGCATCAGAGTCGCCTCTGCAGAAGACGGCGGAGACGGGAGCGACGGTGGAGGTGGGCGAAAGTGGGAGCAGAGCCGGGGAAGGAAAAGTGGAGGTCACCGCGGTGAATACGGGGAAAAGGAGCAATGATCAAGTGAGAGAAATGCACAGGGGTGACGGGGTAAGAAGAGAAACGTGGAGAAAGATGTTAACGTGGATGCGATGGAGAAGGTGTTGGTTGGAACGAAGGTGTTTTGGAGCGAATAACCAGAGCCTGAGCCAAATAAGAGGTTAGAGCTGGAGGTAGTAACGTAGGAGTATACAAAACATTTTGAACTCTGTTTCTCTTTTAATTATTAATTATGACGTCTTAAAAACGAGTAAAAGGGCAGTCAATTAATGTTGTGGTCGGTCTAATGCAGCCATTAAAGATTGCGGAAGACAAGACCACGTTGATACCATTATTCCTGTAAACCATGGTTTGATCATTTTATTGTTTTAAATGTATGGTAACAGTATATTATTTAAGAAATATACCGATACTCTTTCTTATATATTTTACCGTTTTCAAGCTAAAAGTGCATTTTTTCAAAATGTGAAAAAAGTTTTGGAGATATAAATAGCAATTATTAATTTTTAAAATATTGTCAATTTATTAGATACACTTCTTTTATTCAATATAAAATAAGTGATTTTTCAAACTGTTAATACTTTTTTCAATATTCAGAGATACACACACGCCCAAAGTGGTAAACAATTTTGGGCTTTTTGGGGTGGCGGTGGCTGCGAAGGCGGTAGTGAACCATCCGCAGTCAACCAGTGGCGGGGGTGGACAAGGTAAATGAGGAGGCAAGGACATTGAAAGGCAAGATATCCTGGCCGAAAAAAGTTCGCTAGTGGCACAAATTCACGCGAGTCCGGTATGAGGTTGCGAAAGTTATGCTCACACACTTAGAAAGGAGGCAAGAGAGAGATACGCTTGGTTCAGGGTCGGGGGTGGCTGAATGCAATGTGCATTGAAAGAAGCGAATGGTAATGATATCTGTGTGCTTTGCGGTGATAGAGAAGATTGGATCCACATCCTTTTAAATTGCTGTGCGACTGAAACGGAGAGAAAAATGGATGGGAATGGGAAAGTATTACTTCCAACAAAGAAACGTTACGCTCGCCCAGAACATATCAGATGATAAAAAGACTCACTTCATGAAAGAACTAGGAATATTTCTAGGAAAAGTTCGGACCGTTAGGGAAACAGAAATTAGTGAATGGGAAAACAGCACTGGTAAGTAAGAGCGGAGCCTAGACAGGAGAGGAAATAAATAAGTTAATAAGCAAACGATTAATAATTTAATCAGTAATTTAAGTTAGTAAACTGTTAAGTAAATAAGTCATAAGTCACAAAGTTAGTTTTTAACTAACATATATTTCGAACATCGTGTATGAAATGTTCATTTTCGACCTATAAATATATTAAAGTGTAAGGAAATATGTTGCAATAGATTTGTGAAAATATGTAATTATACCAAAATATGTAAAAATATGTAAAATAAAAATGATTCCAATTAGTTCAGAATGTCATGTAGAGTATAAAATATATTAGTGAATGCAGGTATCTTGTCCCTGTAAAAATATGTATTAACATGAAAATCCGTTCCCTAGTAATTACATAAGTAAATTAATTTTTTTTAAATGAAACTGTCAAATAATTAAATAAACTCATTTTGGGGCAAAGGAGAGTGGGTATCCGAAAAGTAAGTGCAGAGGCGATGGTGCGGACGATCTTCTGTGGCGCTGTTTGGTTTCAGGTGCTGAGGAGGCCAAAGACTGGAAGGAGAATGTGTGACGTCCGCACCAGACGGAGTCTGGTAGATTAGCATGTACTCGGCATCGGACGGCTGTTTTTCCCGCTTCAGGGATTTTTCCTCAGCCGTACCTTATGGTCACCTTTCCGCGGCTTTGATGCGATGGAGAGACCATTTGGGGTGAATATCAGAATTCGGAAGGGAGTGTATTGCCCCATAATGAGCTTATTTAATGTAGGTATTGTAATGGTTTAAAGGTCTTCAGCCTAGACACATTGTATCAAGTTATTTAATTTATATGTGTAATAAATACCGAATAAATAAGTAATAAATGAGGGGGCAAACTGATTCAAGTTTCCAGACTATCAATTGATACGGTCATTAGTTTTGTTAGTGTAACGAATATTTTATCCGGAAAGTGGCGGTATTTCGTTCCCCCTGGCCGAAGTCAGTCGCTGTCTGGAGGAGAATTCGAGAGGACGGCTGCTCTGATTGGTATTTTTCCGTGGTTTCTCCGATCAACACCAGGCGAAGGACGGAACAGTAACCCTAACAAAGGGGGCCAGGACCGCGCGCGATCTGTCGATCTTCCTTGTCCTATCCTCACCCCCTTATACACACACTAACATGCACTACATTACCACACATGCCGGGGGATCTGTTGGAAGCATGGAGTTTGTCCCGGCTGGGGCGGTGCCCCGCTGGTGGGATATGCTTGGTTGGAGGTAACTCCGCTAACCAACGGTAGGCCGGCGCCAGATCTCACCACCTTACAAACATGCACTACACCTAGGGGACTAATGACCTCGGTACTTGACGCGCCAGGAATCACTAATAACCAACCTTCCAATGGTGTTATCCGGCGCCGACATACGCGTCGGTTTGCGGGGTGTCCCTCTCCAGGTATCTCCCGGAGTGGCACCGCTCCAGCTGGGACAACTAAAGGAAGCTCCTAACTGATCTCCCGTCATGTGTAGTTGAGTAGTGCATGCGAATGTAAGTAGAGGGTAAGGGTAAAACAACGAAGAAGAAAAAATGATCCCGTGCTCACCGTTGCCCGTTAATTAGTGTACGTCTCCGGCATTCGCCTGCCATTGATCGAAGATATCACGGGAAACTATCAATGAGAGCTACCGGCCACCAGAATTTCCCTGCAGACACAGCTGAATTCGAAGTACAGTAAATCCTTGTTAGCACGAACACGCTGAACACGCATTTCGCCGTAACACGAACAAAAATTGGATGACATGAATTTTTTATAACAAGAAAACCGATTATTGTCGACCTGGATGGCCGAGGTGGCTAAGAGCGAGTACCGACTCAGCGCTTCGGTCCGAAGGGTCGCGGGTTCGAGTCCCGCCTTGGGCATAGCTGTTTGCCCCTTGACTTTGTGTGTGTTGTCGCGGAGGGCCTCGCGTTCTGCTGACCCCAGATCAGAGGAGCCCGCAAGTGTTTGTAGAGTGTATGGTCGAATATGCGTCCCTTCGGGACGTAAAGGGCAACCGGCTGTCGGCTGGAAAAAAAGGCCTAGGAAAAATAAACGATTATTTCGGTCCTTTGAAATTCATGTTAATGATGGTTTATTGTAGCCTGTATCGAAAATCCTTCACTGTCGAGCCCTCGATCTTCCGGTGAGAGTCGCTGCAGGGGCGGCAGAGGCAGCGTGGCTGGCTGGAGCGACCCTCTCTCCTCCGCCGATGCGACGCGTCGCCGCGGGGCCTCGGCGCTTCTGCCGCTCGCCCGTTCACGCGGTCTGTCGGCCTGCGGTGAGAGACGGCCGCCGCGCCGCCTCCCCGGAGACGGCTTGTTTCGCGTCTCGCATCGACCGGGCGCCCCCGCACCAGCCTTTCGCCGGGTGGCATATTCCAAATAAACAGCGAGGGGCAGCGGGACATTGGCTGACAGAAGCTTTCCCTGCTTGCCTGGAGCTTCGATGTGAACATCGGTTCACATATAAATCGCGACGAGTTTCTTAAAAAAATCCAATTAAAATCTTCCTCCGTTCAATAATGTAATGATTCATTGACGTTTCTTATTTAAACGGAGGATATTTAATTCAAACTCTTGTGATGACCCAAAGAAAAAGATTAGGGGAATGACTTTATCGGAAATAATAATTACACTACAGTTGACTCTTTTTTTAATTCAGATACTATAACAGTTCCATAAAAACTTATTATTAAAAATTGGAATTAACTAGCAATTTCTTTTTTATGAAACGAGAGTAAACGTTTATACCTGAATTAATAGTACACAGTGACAATCACCATCTTTATTTCCCCATTTACCCAAGTTGAAAATAAAAACTGCTCGTCAGAATGAGTAAAGGAAATCCTGAAAATAAAATGATTATGTTATACGCATGTTGTTCAATGTTAATACGCATGATCCTCCTCTGAGGAATCGAAACTACCTAATCAATCCCCCGGTCATGCATTCATTCGATCACGTTTTTTTGCCATTTGACATCCTCGTCGGTCGGTCGATGCAACACAACACTGAATAATATTAATTACAAACTTTCCCTTTTACAATTTAGTGATTTTTAATGTTTAACAACCCATGTGACACTACATAGGACTAAAGAAGTAACATCATCCAAATATTCATGAATATTAAAGAAAAAATTCGTGATTCTCTCAAAAACTAGAGAAAAGGTCAAAATAAATATATTGAAAACCCATAAACTCAATACATTTCAATAATTTAATAGTTGAACTGCGAAGAATCACGTTTTCAAATTTCATGTACATGATATTTCATTTTTATTTACATCCAAGATGTAAGAGGCCCAGCGATATTGTGAGATTTCTAGTTTTTAAATGCAAACGTAGAATCTGCAGAACCCATAAGTGCGTTTTGTATATTTCACCTCTAGCGGCGGTTTCAACCACTGCGTTCTAGTGTCCATAGATTCAAAGATTACTCCAGTTATTAAAAAAATCCTTCGTACGCCTTCCTTTAATGGGGAATTAAAGTCATCTGTCCCATATTGTAGATTTACTGAATGTAAAAGTTCCTCAAGACTAAAAGAAGCCTCTGAGCAAAATTCAAATCGCATATTTCGTCGTCAGAGTGCTACCTCCTTTCTCTGCTAGATGGCGGAAAGAGCGTATCGAAATTTGCGTGGTCAGGGAGAAAAGCAGGCCTCCATATCCTGAGCCACGCTACATAAAATAAGGCAACAATGATTGATTAATTGAGAGTAGTGCTTTCCTTTGAGCCACTTATTCTGCTATTTTACAATATGCAGATGACAGGAGAGTTCGAACTGTGAGATACTGTAAATGTCGGGAATCACAAATCTAAAATTAAAATACTCGAAAATCTCCAACATGAATTCAATATTCAGCGTTTATCCTTATTTCTTATATGTTGCTGATGGAGCCATCGGAAGAGAGGATTATTACTCCAGTATAGTCGCTATGCAAATACAATGCAATACAGATACCTCAGTAGTTGTTGCTTATTATAGATGTTTTCTACTTGTTTAAATGATGCATTACTTTGTGATCATCAATCAAAATCCTATTTCATTATTCCTTCTTGATATTCAGATTGAAATATTTATTTAAGACTCTCAGCAAGATAATGTAACCACAAACCACTGAGGTGAGAGCGCGATATGTATCACACACGGAACAGTGTGGCGGATCCTGCAGCCTTTTAAGTTGACTGTCGATAGTCCGACAACCAGTCTCACTTGCCGACAAGTTTGTTTGTTAAGAGCTTATCATTAAATTCTTTCACAGAAATACTCAGAAACTAACATTAGGAAAGATATAAGAACACTCTGCTGCTCAGAAAATCGTGACTTTCAATTATTTGAAAACGTCGGTAACTTCTATCACAGACAGGTAGGATGAACTCCCGGGTTAAATAACAGCGACCATTCAGATTCCGATACACTTCATATCTAGGGACATTATATTCCGATATTAAATATGACTTCTGAATTTGATCATCTGGACGCGATTATCCAACAGGGAGCTTCATTACGACTTAATTTTCGGCATTAAATCTCCCGGTTGGATAACCATGTCCCAGCTTCGAACATCAAAAGTCATTATAATTAAATTGGAGAGCACGTTTCGCCACAGGCCCCCGCCGCAGGGGCGTCAGGAGTGCCGGCGCTAGGCATGGGCAGCCCGGGCGATCGCCCAGGGCCCCGCAAGTTAAGAGGTCCGATGATGGGGTTGATAGGGGAGAAATAGTAAAAAAAATTGAAAAAGAAATTGGAAGTCGAGAAAATCGTTATCGTAACTGTATAAGTCGCGGTACAGTAGCTTGATATTTCACAAAATTTTTCAATTAATTTTTTTACCTTAAATAGTTAGAGTAATTTCTTATAAGGTAGGACTCTGTGAAATGAATGAAATGACTCTAACATTAAAATAGATTCCACTGAAATTTATATTTACTGTTTTATGTATTTAACAACAAGTATCTTCATTAAACACTAACTAAACAATAATTTTTTTAGCGTTTTAAACTCACTGTGGAAATAATATGAGTATTATTTGATCACTGAATACTTTTACTTAAAACTCTTATTTAAAATATATTTCCCAAAACTTTTTCTAGCTTAAATGTTGAAATTTTTGTTACTTGTTGAAATAAAATAACTGATACAGTTTCTTGAGATAACTTAAGGGGGCTACGATTTAGTATTGCCCCGGGCCCAAAATTGCCTATACTTGTTTTTTTTCTAACGTGGCAGCTGTGGGTATTATCTCCAAGATGGAATTCCGCACGACTTTTTGCGTCTTTCTTGGTCCTGACGCAAGATGTCGCATGATCGCAACCTATCAAGCAATGCTACAGATCAAGCGACTCAAGTGGCAGAACTGAGAATGACGCAAAAAGTCGTGCCGAATTTCATCTTTAAGATCCTACCCACAGACGCCACGTTAGAAAAACCCGAGTATAGCTCTGCTCGTCAGGTGGCGGCAGCGGCGGCGGCGCGCTGCGCTGCGATGATCGTTTAATTGGGCCACGAGCGCCGTGGCGGCGCCAGACGCCGGCATCTGGCGGCCGCAGCCCGCAATTACCGCTGCCGCTCTGCCGCCTTTCCCTCTCATTGTTTTTGCCGCCGGGATAGCCCGCAAGGAGCGCTGCCCGTTTCCTCAACTGGCCGTTTGGCAGACACATTCATGAGCTGGAAGACCTGGGTGATAAAAGTGTTAAATGCTCTTTACTCAAGTCAATGGCGAATCCTGAATATTATTTCAAGTCTACGGAACTTTATGGAAGCTACCTCTACCGTTGTCTTATATATTGAGCTTTTCTGATATCACAATACTATGAAATTCCGTCCTTAATAATTGTTCTATACGACAATTACCCAAACCACAAACTTCTGGATCATTAACACACTCCATTTTCACAAAAAATCTTGAGAGAAGCGTAACTTACAAACGACCAGAGAAGGTCTGTTCATCGCAAAATTTTGTGGTGCCTACCGACCGTCCAGACGAGCATACTCCCCTCTCCCATCCCTTCAAACATGAGGAGCCATAGGTTATCGCGGCTGGCTTGCGGTGCCTTTGCCTGCGCCGAGCGAATTCTCTAGGGAGCATTTAGAACTGTTTGAAACCTCTCACTCTAACGCACTTCATAGCGCTTACGGATGCGAAAGACTGACTGGCTCTCGGTAGCAAAACAGAGTTATTTTTTCGCATCTGTTTTAAGGCTTGCAAAATCTCAATAACTTTTTAGAGGATTATCAAACTTATTAAATATTTATCATACACTTCGAATTACTAGGTTTACGCAGTGTATCAGAGAATTCGCCACTGACTCAAGTCTTTAAACAATTACTGTAAATGGTACATCATTTCCTATAATTTAATAATTTTCATTCGTACTAACTTCGTTTCTAAATAACATTACAAATATTTTTAAAATTTGTTATTTGTAGTCATTAGTGATGAGGATGGAAAACTTCATTCGACAGATTTCATTATAAACTTTTGTCGTTGCAAATGGTTTACGAATTAATAACCTCTTAAACTAAATAATGATTAATCAATATAGTCGGTGACATTGGTACTTAGGATAACAATTTGTTTACACTAATCGTAACGTTGCCTCTTAATTCCCAGGAATGTTAGTTTCTATCTGAATGCGAAAATAAGTGCAGTAGTCTACAGATTTTCCTCAGATATTACAGCTAAATGTGAGCCTGGGTGTGATATCCACCATTTGAAGTATTTCTAGTTCATGTAGCTATATGTGATTGGGGAATCAGCACATAACCTGGTGTTAAGTATAGGAATTGGAGATCGTTTGGAGAAGGATCACGCGCGGTCCGAAACCAGTTTTTTAAGATAACTTCTTTCGGCTTCCTGCTGGAATTCCATTGAGAAACGAACGATCGCAAGCGACCGATCAAAGCAGCGGGCTCCTACAAGTCTCTTTCTGGAAGTGTCCTTGTACACATTTTCTTAGTTGGTGTAAAAAAAATGGCCACCGTCGGCTCACCAAACTAGAATGTCCTCCCAAACCTTCATTTGCATATGAGTAGGTACTACCACTATGTTATTAGTTCTGAAGCTATTACCCATAAGTATATTTTCAAAAAAGGGCATCACATAACATTCATATTATTACACATAAATGTGATTAAATTAGGAAATTCATTTCCTTCAACTGAGATACATCAATAGATTTCTTCACAAAATACTAATGTCAATAAACATTAACTACTACGCTACTTTTTGACGGGAAGTCATGACAAACGTTATTTCTGCGATTGTGTAGTATACGGAAACAAGTTGACAAAACATGAACATGAAAAAGAAATTTGAAATGCAACGTGAAGATAATCAAAATTTCTCCATATGACTCACAGTGAAAATTCCCCGAAGAATCGTTCATCATTTTTTAAGGAAGTCCATATATTAATTCATCAGAAATATTGAGAAAACCAGGAACAATTCTTAAGAGAGTAAGTGCACAGGTGTTAGGTTTCCACTACATTACACATGCGCATATATTCACAGTGGCGTAGCGTTTGTTTGCAGAAAAGGCAGTGATCCATGAACTCAACGTGAAAAAAGAAATGGGCGGCTGACCCAGTTCATTGCCAGAGCAACGAACTTGCAGAAACCACTTTCTTTCGTCCCCCGAGTGCAGAAGTCAATGCCGCGAGGAAACCGGTACTCTCACATCCCCGTCAATGCATCGTGAGAAATGATTCGGAATCGTGACAACGAGGTGCACGACCGACCTTACTAACAGCGGAAGAAAAGATGAATTTCAAGGGACAAGACCTGACGGCGGTGACACTGGATATTTCATTATTGCTTCCTGAGAAATTGAGAAAAAACTCTCACCCGGAGAGTTATAGGCAATGACAAAAGTTTCTCCCTTGAGGAGTAGGTCATCAAAGAGGAATATCTAGCCATTACTTTCATTTTGATTTGATGGAAATGCAAAACATTGGGGTCAATTCATGTGTATTTTGAATAAGTAGTGAAAGGCTTAAGTAATTATTACTAGCCACATCATTATATTAAATAATATATGAAAGGCGTTTCATACACAAGTAAAATAGATCTTTTCAGTCGCAAGATTACTATTAATGGCTTAAACGAATTTTAAATTTCGAAAGGTCTTCAACCTGAATGCATTGTATATCATTAATATTGTTTCCTGAAAGTGGCGTGAAATATTAAAATATATTAATTTTGTAACAAATTATAAGCCTACTTTTGTTGAGTAAGTTCAATTATTTAGTTTTTGAGCATATGAATCTAATTGTTCATAGGCCTAATAAACCTACTTGTCAAAATTAAAAACGAGAAGTTTTAAAATGTCGTTATTTCGTTTTTATTTCAACAATACACGGGCATCTTTGAGTTTTTAAATTATTTCAAATCTTATTGATTTTAAATTGAAATATTATCACTGATCAAATTTTAGATATAAGTTTATAATTTTAAAGTAGATCTGACTCCGAAGTACTGAAGTAATATCTTAATATTTTCGACGTGCTAAACCGGGAGCGGTGGCTCAGTGTATCAACTGATATCACTGTAGTGTCTCTGACCGGGAGGTCCTAAGTTCGAGTCCCGACGGGGGCAGGAGTTTCGACACTAGCTTGTGAGCTAGATCGAATTCAGTCCCTGTCTGGAGGAAAATTCTAGCGTCAGGTTGTTCTGATCGATAGTTTTCGGTGGTTTCTCCGATCAACACGAGACGAATGCCGGAGCAGTACCCTAACAAACGGGTCACGAATCGCGCGCGATCTTTCCTTCCTCTTCCTTGTCCTATTCTCACCTCTCACACACATACTTACACGAACATGCACTAGACTATCACACATGTCGGGAGACCGGTCGGGGACTTAGAACTTGTCCCGGCTGGGGCGCTGCCCCGCTGGTGGGAGATACCTGTTGAGAAAACCCTGCTAGTCAACAGTAGGTCGGCGCAGGATCTAGGCTTCAGGGGGGAAGATCTCCACCACCACATCCTGATGAAAAACATGCACTACATTTGCGGGACTAATGACCTCATTAGTTGACGCACCCGGAAATGACGTGCCAATATATTTTCTATGAAAATGAGAAATTTTCAAAATGTACAGGATTCCGAAAGTTTGAGATTTAAATTAGCATGGTCTGTGTGAATCATCCTTTCACTTTCCTTATACATATCAAAGTTGGATCTGCAGGATTGAGAGGATTTCGGCCATGCAGCAGGAGCACTGAAACGGCAAATCGTCGAATCCGCAGACGTGTTAAGACAAGATCTTTACTGCTTTTCTCCTCCTCGTGGCCATCCTCAGCTACTGTCTTCGCCTTTCGCTTCACCCCCGCCGCCGCTGTACCTACCACTCAGTCAATTATGAACCCACGCTATCATTTCAATCGCTCCTTTACCAATACTCAACCACCACCACTGCCCATCGCCTTCAAGATTTATTTCAGATGCTCTGAAATCACGACTTGGCACCGTCTAAGATGTTCGTCCTTTCTCTCTCTGAAAAAAAGTTTTTAGAAATGTTTACTGCCAAGTAAATCCCTTGCGTTTACCTAGGATTGAACAGCGAATTACAAAAAGTATACTCGTATTTACCCGTGTACATGTCTACTTCTTGATTACTGAAGCTAATATCTTATCTTAAATGAAACAGAAAATGTACAATTAATTTGAAAAATCATTTTAACTCACAACTTTTCATCTCTTAACCGTAGTAGTATACAATTGCTGTTACACATTTTCTGTACTATGTTTTGAAGTATGTAACAAGAGTACGTCCTTACCGAACTTTCCTTCAATTTTAAACCTACAAAGTATTCAGTCTAATTACTTCCTACAGGAGCATGACGCGTGTCTTCCTTATGACTTTCAAAGCATAAAAAATTAATCTTGCATCATAAAATAACGCTTAAAATATTGGGAACACTAAAAGTAACTACTATAAAGTAGTACGAAAATATGAGTTGTAAATTTGTCACACTCCGAGGCCTATGCCTTCTAAAAAAATTACAATCATATGATGGCAATTCGTTTGTGAATTTGAATATTACATGGTACCTTATAAACTAAAAGACTTATTCTGTTTACTGAATATGAATTCACAAAATGTTATCACCATCAAATAGTTACAGAGTAAACACCTACTTTTAATGGAATTTTGTCAGGCGGTATAAGTGCTGCAGCATAAGTGCTACGTGATGTGAGGTTTGCAAAACGTGGTTACCGCCACGGGGCAAGTTAGGATTTGCCACCAGATCCTTCTGTAACATAGTAGTAAGGTGGCAGGTAGAATTTACTTCTCAGAAGTGGTAATACATTGCTGTATTCCCGACCAACACTTGTGAGGGACGAAAAGCAATGAGTATATTTTTTTCTCATCCTTTCTCTGTTCACGAATTGACTTCCAACGACGTACGTTCGATGAATGAAAGCTAAGAACAACTGATGTGAATCCACAGGAATAAAGGCGGCATTCTGTTCCGTAGATCAAAGATACATGGTTGAACTTAATGACCAGGGCGCCTCTTAATTTTGTGCGGTTGTGCAAAGTTTGTTACTGTAAGGAAAAATTGGATGAAAGTTTCTACGATAACACAATATTGTGAACTATGAAAGAAAGATTATAACCAAGCGATAAACATTTCGGGTATGTAGACGTTTAATAGATTTGTCGCTCGAACAAACCGAAAATTGCCGACCCGTATTCCAGAGATCGCTGAGGCCGAATGGCCGTTGCTGTCTCGTGCCTGGAGGGTCGCGGGTTCGAATCTCGCCCGGCACATGGATGTTTGTGTGTTCGTATGCGAGTTCCGATACAGTAACCACAAAGTTTCAAAATTAACGTTAATTTCAGTAATCTCTGCATGACCTTAGTAGTTGAAAAAGCGATCTTAAAATAAGTAAAAAATAAAACAACCGAGAAATTGCAATAGAATATTTCAGGCTCGTTTAGAAGCAATAGCTGAAAATATGCCTCTTCGATTTTAAGTCATATTCTTGAATAAATAGTTTGAATTTATTTTTCTGTTTTTCTTTTTCTAAGAAACTGTTCGTCAACAAATCAAATCTAAAAAACTTTTTTTTACTCAGGGACCAGTTTCAACAAAGGTGTAGTTCTCCCCCCGCATGGCATTCCATAACTCTGTATCATCCGAAACTACGCTCTTGGAAAGAGGCGTCTCCTTCTTCTTCTTCTTCAATATTTCCCCTCTCTCTCTCGTTCTTACCATCAAAAAACTGCTCAGGTAGCCACGCCTCTTGTCAGCTAGTTCTTCGATTATCGTCTAGACGCCACTTTGATCCTCGAATCATTAGGGGAATGATGGTTTAGACAGGATAGGGTAGGGAATGGTGGGTAGAGCATACTGGTGGAATGCATGATACGGGAGTACCCCGAGAAAACTTGCCCGAGAACCCACTTTGTCCACCACACATTCCACTTACAACCGCTTGGAATCGAACCCGGCCACCAGAGGTGAAAGACGCGCAGCCTGATTTGTGTCATGGGCCGCCCCCGTCAACAAAGCATTTTGGCATTAAATGCCTTAAAAATTTGCGACGAGCACACTCAATAATATAGCATGTTCAACACATAGTTTGGAGTCCAGGGCCTCACCATCAATCCGGACGCGCGTGGCGAAGCGCCAACTGTGCCCTAAAATCATTAGGTTCTATACAACGCCACTCTGCTCACTTGTTCGTGCTGTCATCTTCCATGACTTCTCGGAAAGAAGTAGATTCCTTCACGCGGGGCACGGCAAGGGACAAGAGCCAATAATAATTAACGTCATTAGGTAGACATATAGCAGAGTGTCATTTGCATTATCGGTCATGTGTCGTTCAACAGTGTTCGTAACACCATCTTCCTATGTGAAAGAATCTTGTAAATAAGAAATGACATTTCTTGAAATAGGTAAAATAATACGAGTACTCATACGCCATCTCTACCCACATCGCATGTTTGTTATCATTTGGAGTTAACGGACGGGAGTATGCTAATGTCCTTTACGTACGTCGGCTGCTAAGAGTACTTTTTCGTTATCTCTTTATTTGCTTTAAGTTGGGTGATTAGAGATTTCGGGCGCGCCAACGGCTGAGGTCGTTATTACCATAAGTACAATGCATGTTTTATTGCTGAAGATGACGGTGATCTTCCCTCGCTAAATGACGAGATCCGGGCCAAGCTTTAACCTTTCGACTGGTCTCCCGGCATGTGTGGTAGTGTCGTGTAAGTGTAAGTGTGTAAGTTGTGAGGATAGCACAAGGCGGAGGAAAGAAAGATCGCGCCTGTTTGTCAGGGTACTGTTCCGGCATTCGCCTGGTGTTGATCGAAAAAACACAGAAAACTACTTATCAGAGCAGCCGGGAGCTAGAATTCTCCTCCAGACAGCGGCAGATGTCAACCTAGCTATTTAGCTAGTGTCGAAAATCTTGACACTGCCAGGACTCAAACCTTAGAACCTCCTAGTCAGATACTGCAGCCACCTAAGCCAACCACCAAGCAACAAATTGATGCCCTAAGCCACCCAAGCCGGTAGTTAAGTTGATGTAACTCTGCAGAATATGAAAATAAATTAGTTATCCTTATATGACCGTACTAATAAGACAATGTTCATATTTTATGCTGATGAGTAGTGCATGTCCATCTTCGCCACCTCTGCGTTTGCCATCCAAACACAATCTCGCCACCGGCTCTGTCTCGCGCCCAGTGGCCAGAGGGCCGTGTCTGCATGGCCTCCTTTTCTGCGTCGCCCCCTTCCCTGGCAGCGTCGCATCCATCATTGGGTAACATCGTTACGCTCAGCACACATTATGTTACAAAACATTACTTAGCATTTACTCTGCCGTGTTCCATGAATGATTCGTTCTTTCTTCGCGACCGGTCGCGCTGGACGCCAGTCATCGCACGGGAGAGGTGGGGGAAGTTGGCGGGCAAAGGATTCAGGCAGAGGAGAATCGACTCCCGTTTTCGGTTCCTTAGTCACCTCGTTAAGTCTTCTATAGTCATCAGTACATCGCGTACGAATCGTGTCGCTGTACTTATAGCTTATTGGAGGCTGGACAAGAGAGGTAGCAAAAGTAAGCGAAATGCAAGTCCAGGTTTGTGCAACTCAGAGCAGCGACCTCGAACTCTTGACAGAAGAAATCCTCGTGAATGCTTCGTGAAATATTACACTGAGGATACGATTATATGATTTCATACCACTAATTCGTGACGAACATCAAAGACGTCCATATGCATTGCAAGTGATTTTGTATGAAAGATAGATCTGCAACGAAATGGCAGATGAGCATTTACCCTTACAGTTGGGTTCACTAGAAATTCGAAATATGACCATTGTAGTTTGTGATGATGCACTATTATTATTATTATTATTATTATTATTATTATTATTATTATTATTATTATTATTATTATTATTATTATTATTATTATTGTTATTATCATAATTATTGTACATTTTCGTGTGGTTTACTTCCGGTGATGTTTCTCAGATCCTCTTTTCCACCCTATACTTCACTCTATGTTTCTTTGTTTCTACAGCAATTCCTATTATTTCCGACAGGTTGATAGTCTGCCCCACCGTCTTCTATGCGGTGGTGTTCCATTCATTTATTCGCTTTGGACACTTCTTTATTTCTGGCATTCTTTTCAGATGTCAATATAATTGTATTTTTTTTCCTTTCTACCGCATCTATTATGTCCAACCATCTAAAGCTAGCAGCGCCCAAAAAACATTCTCACATTCTCAACCAAACTATTTCCATAGTTATAGGCTAATTATGGGCTAATGAAGTGCTCTGTTCCCGAATTTTAGGTTCTTTTGGATTTCCCAAAATCGTGGGCGCTGCTAGTTTTAGACTAAGGGCCGTATTTATAAACCTCTACCAGGGGTCTGCCAGGCCTAGCAGGTGCGAGTGTTCGGTATTGCGATTTATGAGCCGCCCCTAACCAATTCCAGTGGCCCCTTCTCCTCCCAGCAAGACCCCAGATGGCAGACCCCTAAGAGCTCTGCTGGCAGAGCTTCATAAATCCAATCCTAAAGCTAGCAGCGCCCACTCAGAAAAATGTAAGAATAATTATGGGCTCTAGGAAACAAAATACTCCCGCATTTATATTCCAAAATTCGGGACTGCACTAAGAGAAACAATTAACATTAGTTCTTACGGGCGAATAAACACAAAAATCCAAAAACCGCAGAATAATTCTGAAACTTTACCCAAAATTTAAGAATAATTTTGGGCTCTATGAAAAAATTACTCCCACATTTATATTCCAAAGTTCAGGGCTGTATAAAGAGATATTTACAATTACCATTATTCAAATTATATTTTAATTTATTAAGGTTATGATTAGGATCATCTTCATCCTCAGTCATGAAAACTAGATCTGCAAAGACTAAAATATGTGTCGTTTCTCCCATTTCTATTCCCACAGTTCGTACTTCATTTTGTCAAGGCTTTAGCAAAGTATACTGTATTAAAGAGAGTTGGAAGAGTAGATACAGTACTACATACCTTACCTATGTCTTTAACTTTTATAAATTCTTATTACAACCTTCTTCTCCTTTTAGGTTCTCAAATGAACGTGAAGTCACATTAAATCATTAGATATTTGTTTCACTTTCACAACATCTATGTTGCCTTCGTACATTTTCTTAATGGTCTTATTCGTTTACCTAACTAAATATGCTCATTAATTCCTTGAAAAATCGTTGATAGCACGCGTGTTAAACCTAAGTTAATAGTACCCGTGCAATTAAAATTTCACCGTGCAATTAAAAGTGCACACCTACCAATCAGAATTAAGAAAAGAAGACAAATCATTTCATTAAGAAACTACAACCAAGTTTTTTGCAGTCGGTCATGAAACACGAATAAAAATCTACATTACATATTACATACCAACAACTAATACTTCGTACATATACACAACGTATGAATAAAACTAAATTGGAGAAGTAAACGTTAAGTTAGATGATTTATGGAACAACATAAAATATTTAACGTGAATAAATTAAATGTTTTACATGTAAAACATTTGGTCTTAGGATTACGAATGTAAAAAATGTAAACGTCAGTTGTTTTCCAGTTCTGAAAAGAACGCTATTGCAAAACTGTGTCAGAGGTGACTAGTTTTTCTCCAATATTTATAAATGTTCTATTCTCTCCCATACCTGTCTTTACTTTTCGTGGGAAGTAATGTTTTATTGCCTTAGTCAACTTCTAATATTTTATCCGAAATACGTTCAATACCTTCCATTTGCAAATATTTCGTCGAAACAAAAACAATGCTAGGCCCACTAAAATATATATTTTTCAAAAGCAATACTAGGTCATGAAATGCATACATCGGGTGGAAAATGTGCGCTTGAATTTCTTAAAATTTGAATTATTCGTAAATGGAAACAAAAAATACTGAACGTAACATGTGTTTAAAGGGGTATAATTGCACTCATGGTATATAGGAAAACTTTCTCCTATCTTCGCTAGTTTTCTTGAATATACCATTCATGCAATTATACACCTCTTTATACACTAATTTCGTCAATAACTATTACTCATTTAACATTATGTTTTTGTTCTAGAACTTTGCAGTTGTTTAGAATTAGCAAGATTATTTTTTAACGATGTTGTCTAAACTTGTTCCTAATTTTTCTGTGAAAGCATACCAAAGATTCCATAGATGCGTGATATTTGATAGGTTTTAGAGTTACAAATTTTACCAGTGAAAATAATTATATTAATATTGTCATAAAACATTAATTTATTTTATAAGAGAATGAAGACTACAATTCCCAAGACAGGTGCCCTCAAATTGCGTATTTCCATCAAAACTGTGGCATCGATATTTTGCCACATTATAATTCTTTCTTTAAACAATGTATTCAAGAAAGTATTCTGCATGGATCGAATAACTCCCAGTAGTTATATGGTTACCATTATGGTTCTCTTAACTCCTCTGAATATGAAAACCATAAAGAGCTCGTACCTTCAAAACCACCTCCTTTCCGGATCCCCAGAGTACCTGCTTTCGAAGATGCGGAGATGACGTAGACTTTACCACCCAATTAGGCACAAAAAACAACGCCGAGTGCTTCTCGCGTAGGGTCTGCTTACATAATAAGAAAGTCTATCAGCCGCTAATATACGACTTCCGTCGAACTTCCCCGTAGCGATCTTTTACCGGCGTAAGAAGACTTCATTGAAAGTTGGTTCTTTGGTTGACGATATTAAATTTCGTTATGGAAAATATAATTCTGCAAAGGAATGTGGATTTTATCGCAGGTATTTACGTAACTCTTCCCAAGCTGATTGACGCTTTATGTATCGAACATTCATTGATTTTCTCAATATGGCATTCTCTTGTGTGTTTGAATGTGATAAAAAAATACTGTATTTAATGTACTTTTACATATACTAGAGTTGTAATAAAAAAAGGAAAGGATATCAGTGAAGTGCAAGACGAATTTGTTTAGTATCACATGTAATCAAGTAAGGAAGAGTATTGTGAATTATTATCGTGTCAATTTATTACTTTACTTATATTTCCTCGAATAAAATACTTTCTTTTTTTTAATGTAAGTATCTAATTTGATATATATTAATAAGCACAACTTTTAAGAAGTTTACCAATCGAACACCATGTGACCTTACTAGTTTTGTTTTCTATCTTCAGAATAAATTAATGAGTTAAACTTTATTCGTAAAGAAAGTTAAAAGGTTTCAGGTAAATAACGATAAATTACATGAAAACCCACTTTCTAGAACATCTCCTTTCAATAGAACAAGATGTTTAATAAAGTTGCAGAAAATGCCATCATTTGGTATATTCGGACCATAAATGTGTTTTCCAGAGGCGTTTTTACGAAACTCCTGTCTTTCCAAGAATTCAAAAATTACTGTCATCTTTGACTCGCCGTATCTCTTAAACAATTCGCTCTACAGATATGAGATTTACACTGTTATGTTACACTGTTACTGTTACACTGTTACACTGACATTTGACGTGTATTTGCGTTGTCATAACTGGGAGAACTAATTCTATTTAAAATACTGGGGTTGTGTAAGTATTAGTTATTGCTAAATCTAAAACGTCTGTGTATTTACTGCTGTGTAATGGTTATGGTATGGTGTTCGTATGGTGTAAGTATATTTAACTACAGCTCTGTTTTTGTTGGGTGCAATTCACAACCTGCATTCTCCGAGAGTCTACAGCCCCAATTGATGCTTTCCATTTAGATCTGCTAAGGGTGTGATTTCTTGCAACAGAGATGGTGTTTTGAATTTTAATATGAGGTGGTTTATAGGCTGTTATTACGGTTGTTATTCTATTGTCTACAGGAAATTTTATTGCTATTGTTTCGAGACATAAGTTGTAAGGCGTCATGACTTGTAAATATCGGATTGATTTTTCAACGAGCCTAAATATTCCTCCTTCATTTTTTTTCTGTTCTGTCTTTCCTTAGCACGTTGTATCCTGGTATGTTGAAATCATTGTTTGCTTTGATGGAGTTCCTATTTAGTAGGATTTGTTCTTTTTTTGTGGTAGTTCCATATCTATTCCTAAAGTAAACTGTGATTGAGTTTTAGATATTATTTTGTATGATTGGGATGATACTACTGTACGCGCTTGTTTTCTTGAGCCCTCACTTCGCTCTATGCGAGAGGAGTGAGGGGGTTGGTTATTTCGACTACAAGACTATTATATCAAATCTGAAGATTGTTTTTCAATGAAAAAGTTTATATTATACGGGAGCGAACATTTCTGGTTATAGTCTTTGTCAACAACGCTCGTCGTTAATTCTCAATTCAACTATTGTTACTGAAGGAGTGGGGGTAGATATTGCGGGGCTCAAGAAAACTCGCGCGAATAATAACGACAATGGTTTTTATAAAATTTGGAATGGAGTTCACAATTATGCACAGTATTCAGTTGGTATTGTTGATATTTTCATTTATATTTTAGTTTGTGTGTGCGTTTTATTTTGTAGATTTATTGTTGGATTAATTGGGTTGTCTTGGCAAGAATAATTTGGAATTTTTCTGTCGAATGGGAGGTTTGGAAAATTGAGGGTAGTGAAGTTGGGGTGGGGTGCTAATGATGTCATGTCTTCTGCTGGTATTTGTTTTAGGATTGCTACATATTTACGTTATTATTTTGAATGACGGACGTTATCGAGACTAAATTTTCACTCTTTTTGGGATTTGACATACTTGTGTTTGATTTTTTATCGGCAATTTATAGTGTTATGATCTATCTAGAGATCAGAATGAACATCTAATTTCACAATTACATTATACAGTTGATGCAAACTGTTATCTGCCCGTTACTCGTCATTTTAAAACTTCACATTATTAATATTTCTGGAAATTAGCATTGAAATATGGCTACTCAACTAATTACCGAATGCATGCTGAAGTTGTAATTGATTTCCTGGGTTGGTGGCGGTAGTGCCCACGGCACTGCCGCTGTTACGTAGAGGAGCCATGGGTACCTGACTTGGGTCACAGTTGGCTCAGGGAGCTCACCGTATAACTGTTAATGCTTCTGATCATTTATGGAGCACTCAATACTTCACTGACCAATACAACTTATATAATCGATGAGTTACTGATTTGACAGCGGAGCGAGCGATGTTGACGCTACAAACGCTCGGCACTTCTTGCCATTACGTATGGCGACGATTTCAATTTTTTACTTTCTGTGATACTGCTTACGGTGTGCAGAGAAGAAATGGTAATGTTGCAAAAAAGGCAACAACAGGAAAAAACTCTCGTCACCTGGCCCTGGTGACGAAAATGTGAATACATGTTGTTCCTCTATGTAGTAAATCACTTCCTCTAACAGATTGTGTAGTCAAAATTCATGTTTTGTGGGTCCTTGATACCCAAAACTCGATTGACGGAAAAACGTATCTACGCCCCTCTCTGGTAAAGCGCTACCGCCTTAATCGATCAAACGATTTTCTCCAAATGTATATTCCCCGATCTATTTGAACGAACTTGAGGTCCTCAGAGTTTGAAATATAATTTGATTTTTAGAGGCACTTTATAAGAAGCCTCAACAACGTTTTAAACATTTTCTCAAAATGGCTCCAATTTTTTTCTTACAATTTTCTCGTCTGTATAAAATTCGTAGTCCGATTTGTCCATTTTCTTCTATTTTCGACATACTTGCTGTATTTTCGTAAAATTGCAAAAAAATGAACATTGCAAAAGAACAATATTGAAGATATAGATGTTTGTATTTATTGAAAATGTTCTAAAAAATTAGACATAAAAAACGGTAATGAATAATTTTTTAAAAGAGCTAGTAGTTTTAGTGTAAATTGAACTTGAATTTAATGCTATTAAGAGAATCAAATATTATCTCAAGTACGGCTCCAAATTTTTTTTCTTTACATTTTCTAGACGTATGTAGCAAATAACGGTAAACAAATGGAGCTGGTCTCATTTTCTAAGAACTGCATTTTCGGAAATTGACAAAGTACATTATTGATGATAGAGATTGTTTGCTTAATAAAATCAGCTCTTAACTAGTGGTGCTACGATTTCCATTTTATATTCATTAATTTAAAAAAATCGAAATTTTGAAATTTTCGAAAATTTAGAGTTAACCGTGAAAATCAGATTTATGTTACAATAATATGTGTATTTTACTCTATTCTTACAAGAAATTTTAAAAAAAATTTAGAGCCGTTTTGAGAAAACTTTTAAAAAGTCCGGGTGGCTTCATGTAAAGTACATCCAGATTTTAAAGAATGTTTTTCAAAATTACTAAGCTTCAAATAAAGCGAGATGGACAGAGGTTTCTTAAATTTTGAAAAATCCTACGCATGGTTTGGGCACTATACTCCGAATAAAAGAAGAATGTGGTTGACATTTCGGTGTGGAGGAGGGTGGCGTTGCCGCGTACTGCGCGCTCTACCACGTGCTTTGAACAATAAGACAGAAATCGGGAAAAATCGTAACACGTAAAAGAAAGAAAATAAATAAGGAACTTACATTTTCTCATCCTTCACCAATTATTCCCAAACGTCGACGCTCAGCCGATAAACTGTAGCACTCCGGATACGCGATTCATTTCGCAGTTCAAACGTGACAACATCGGGCAAATTATACTTCTGATTCGCCGTTGTCTAGGTTACGGAGCTGACGTCACCATGTTACCGGGAACTGTCAACCACATTCTTCTTTTATTCGGATATTAGTAGTGTTTACAGACGGACGGATAGACATACAATCAGACAGATGGACGCACGGACGGACGGACGTTTTGAAAAAATACACTTTTTCGGTATCAGGGGACCCTAAAACGTATATTTCTGTTGAAATATCGAAATTGATTTTCCACAGCATTACATAACTTCCTCTTTACAACGTATATTACTCCGTATATATCTATGTAGACGAGAAAGTAAAAATCAGTTATTTACAATAGATCATGAATAATATTTTTTTAAATGTGAATTACAAATTTTCGATCTTGCAATTAAAATTTCCCCCACTTCTTTTACTATAATATTTCAGGAGTTATCACGCTGCAATACAACGTGATATCCGCGACACGCCAGTTTTTTTTTAAATTCTCAAGTGATCTCGGTTTTTGGCTGCGGGTCTTGATGTATGGAACAGAGTTTTGGTGTGGCGTATTTGTGGTAATGTACTACCTTCATATCAATTCAATTTTCGCATCTAATCTTTGATATTGAATTTCACAAGTGTTGATTGACATGTGTTAAAATGGTCAGAAATTGTTGCTTTATACTTTCACAGAACCGGTACATACTGACGCGAGAAAGTATCACATTCTGTACCACTTGTTTTTGTGAACATCCGATAAGCGATGAAAGACGAAACTATCATTAAGGATAAGACAGATTCGAATGATAAAAGTCCCAAATGATCAGACACTATGACCTTACCTAAACAGAGAGGGGGAAAACATCGTTGACCACAACCTATTCGTCTGCGTTTTACCGTTCATATTTTCATACCATATTTTTCCAAAAAGGCTTATCTATTTTTTCTTGTATTTTTAATGTGTGTACATTTTTAATGTTATTTTTCTTGTCGTTAACAAAATACCCCATTATTTTTATGGAATTTTGAACAAATATACGTCTTTTATACATTTCTATATTTGAACTAATATAAATTTTTAAAATTATTTGGAGCACCTATCTAGCGGGCATCTTCAGCACATTCCTAACGTGCGTATGTATTATTAATTCACTCCTGCGTATCCCTCACCCTACATTCCACTCTACAACCAACCGACAAGTGTGGCACAGGACATCAACTGATGTCACTGCAGTACCTCTGACAGGGAGGTCCTGGGTTCGAGTATCGACGGCGGCAGGATTTTCGACACTAGCTAGATGGTGAGGTCGGATTCAATCTCTGCCTGAAGGAGGATTCTAGTGGCCGGCAACACTGACTAGTAGTTTTCCGTGGGTTCTCCGATCAAAACCAGGTGAATGCCGGAGCAATATACAGGCCACGGACCACGCGCGATCATTTCTTCCTCTTCCTTGTCCTAACCTCATCCCTTAAGCACACACGCCCACGCACTACACAATCACAATTATCAGGAGACCAGTCGGGAGTTTAAGAGCTGGTCTCGGATGGGGCGGTTCCACGCTGGTGAGAGATACCTGGTTGGGGAAAAAATCGCACGTCGACGTAAGTCGGCACTGGTTCTCACCAGCCAGCGATAGAAAATCACCGCCACCTCCCGCGATGAAAATATGCACTACACTTAAAGACTAATGAACTCAGCAGTTGCCAGGCCCAGAATCACTAATCAATCTCTACATCAAGACATTTAGGTATTTAAAAGAGTCGTTAACTTCCAACTGAACCCCGCTCAAGCCAATTTTGTCCGTTCTTCCTCGAAAACGATCAGTTGCTTCCTTCACCCCTGGCGTGTCTTGAGTTCGATTGAGGAAATGTCGGGGGACGCTGCGCTTTTCCTGAGCTGGGGGAAGGGAGAGAGGTACGGCAGCTGCTCGCAGCGAATGGGTCGGTCGGGTCGGGTCACTTTTACTTGCGGTTTCACAGTCTCACGCGCCATCTTCCGAGGCGATATCGGAGAATTTATTTAGCGAGAAAGTCTGTCTGTACGCGCCGAAAGAGCTGTGCCGAACAGCGGGTGCGCCTTGTCAGGCGCAGCTTGGAACGAGATGAAATGTCTGTGAGACATGCGACGGAGAGTATCCGCAATTAGGCGGAAAGATTCACGAAGAGGCTGCGGGGATTTTAACCTTCGTAGTCAGGTAAGATACATATCGTTTGCAGCGTATACGTTGCGATTGACAGTACAGTATATTAAGGTCATAAGATTACAATAATACATAGATTTAAGATCATATTTGTTCATTAAATAGTGTTCGGAAGCCCCTGAGACAAAAAAATCACATATACTATGTAGAATTTCATGAAGAGTGGCAGATTCAGTGGTTCAAAAAACTGTCTTCGAGAAAATTGAATTTAAATATCACTTCAAGGCCCGCAATTCAAACTGGCAACCGCGCCGTTTTTTGGTAGTTCGCGACCTAATTGTCATTGGTTTAGCTGGTAGCTCGTGACCTTATTGTTCCAAAAAATTCTTCGTATGCGAAAACATCCTTCGTACGCCTTCCTTTGGAGGCGAAGTAGAGTCGACTGTCCAATGTTGTAGATTTAATGCATGTACAAGATCCTCGAGCCTAAAAGAAGCCGCTGGGCAAAATTTAAATCGCGTTTCATTGCCCAAGTGATACCTTCTTTCTCCGCTTGATGGTGAAATAAGCGTAGCGAAATTTGCTTGGTCAGAGCGGCTCTGATGGCCTGAGTTTCGTCACGTAAAATAAGTCTTCATTCATTGTTTTATTGACCTACCTCCTAAATCCTACCGATGATGCTCGAACCAGACACCTCGGTACACATAGATTAATTGTTAGTGATGACGTGCGCGACAGAGGTTAAGGTCATTAGTCCTGTAGTGCATGTTTTTTGGCGCGAGGTGTCGATCTTCTCCCGCTGGATAACGAGATCCAGTGCCGACCTACCATCGGGTAGAGGAGGGGTTTCCACCATCAAGTATCTCTTACTAGCGGGGGACCGCCCCAGCCGGGACAAATTCTAAATCCCCGACCAATCTCCCGGGATGTGTGGTAGTGTTGTGCATGTTAGTGTGTGTGTGTGCAAGGGGTGAGGATAGGACAAGGAAGCGGAAGGAAAGATCGCGCGCGGTCCGTGGCCCGTTTGTTAGGGTACTGCTCCGGCATTCCTTAGGTGTTCAACGGAGAAACCAGGAAAAACTACTGATCAGAGCGACGGCCACTAGAATTCTCCTCCAGACCGCGACTGAATTTGACCCAACTGACAAATCAGTGTCGAAATCCAGTCACCGTCGAAACTTGAACCAAGGACCTCCCGGTCAGAGACACTGCAGTAACATCAGTTGATGTCCTAAGCCACCTCTCCCGATACAAAGCTTATGTTAAGGGCTCGTATCTACACACAGTAACCCACCGAGTGTTTCATGACAATAAAAAAATAATTTTCGAACAGCCCGTTCAATTTTCGAGTGCGTACACCTGCCGTGACAGGAAGCGACGCAACCGACAGTACTCTCCCCCACGTGGCGAACGCGCTAGCAATTGAGATTTAATCCGGCTCATTGACGGTGCGCATTCCTAAGCAGAAAAACCCGTCCGGGGTGCATTAAGCGAAAGAAAGCGAGTGCGAGACTGTAAATCCGGAGAGCGCCGCCGAGCGCCGCTGACCCGCGCTGCACTCCCACGCTCCTCGCATCAGGAAGCGACGGCGCGGCGCGGCGCGGCGCGGCGCGGCGGCGGACGAGGAAGCTCGCCACTCGCCCTCGCCTGCGCCTCCCGTCGCGACGCCGCGCCGCGCCGCGCCAAGCCACGCGACCGCGCGGCCAGGGGTGCCACACGCAGTGTCGTACTCTGGCCTCTCCGTTGGGGAGGGTAATCTCGTACGGTAATCTGTACCTTATCTATTTATTGGTGAATGGGGTATGTTGGAGGGGACTTGCTGATTATCTGTACCTTATATATTTCATTTATTGGTGAATGGGGTATGTTGGAGGGGATTTGCTGATTATCTGTACCTTATCTGTTATATTTATTGGTGAATGGGTTATGTTGGAGGGGGCTCGCCGGTAGTCTGTATCTTATCTATTTTATTTATTAGTGAATGGAGTATGTTGGAAGGGGCTCACGGGTTATCTGTATTTTATCTATTTCATTTATTGGTGAATGGGGGTTGTTGGAGGGGACTCACCTGTAATTTGCACCTTATCTATTTTATTTGTTGGTGAATGGGGTATGTTGGAGGGGACTCGCCGGTTACCTGAATCTTACTTATTGATGCGTCCCATCTTATACCTTTATTAATTGGTATTGGTGTTTTGGATATACTGAAGAGACCCACCGGTAATTTGTACTTTATTGTATTTATTGGTGAATGGGGTATGTTGGAGGGGACTCGCCGAATATCTGAATCATATATTGACGTGTCTCCCCTTACACCCTTATTAATTGGTATATTGGATATATTGGAGGGACCCACCGGCAATCTGTATCTTATCTACTTCATTTATTGGTGAATGGGGTATATTAGAAAAGACTTGCCCGTTATCTGTACCTAATATATTGGCGCGCTCTCCCTAATACTCTTATTAATTGGTATAAAGGATATATTGGAGGGATCCGTCAGAAATCTGTATCTTGTCTATTTTATTTATTGGGGAGTGACGTATGTTGAAGGGGAGTCGTCGGTTATCTATACCTTCTCCATAGACGCGTCCCTTAATATTTTTATTAGTATATGGGATATATTTACGGGACCCGCTGGTAATCTGTACTTTGAATCCTCTCAATTAGTTGTGCTAGTGACGCCCACGTGCAGTATGCGAACGTCGGAATTACTTCTCTAAGATACTGAAGAAAATCAGCAATGTGTTAATAAAATTAGTGCGGCTGCCTGTGATTTCGAAACATGTATTTTTATTCATTTATCATCCCGTCATCCTATTGAATAAGCAGGAGATTTTTATTCGATTCACGTTCGTGCTTAGAAATTCTTTAAACAATTTTAATTATTAAAACTGCATTTTTGTTAACTTATTGGTTACGTAATACTTCCTATTAGTTACTTAATGTAGGATAAGATAATTGGATGACAAAATTTCTATTTACATAAACCAAATTGAAGTGATTGTATGTCATTTTAAAATAATTTCATTATATTATCGCATACGATAGTTTACATTACAAAAACATATTTTATTGTTTTTACATTTTTTGTCTACGCCTTTCTGACTGTCTATATTTTTCCGAGCTAATCCCGAGAACGGATAAAACTATTTCGATGAGTAAGATGGAGTATTTCGTTCGACAAAACACAGGCTACCACTTTTTTATACTATTTAAAGGAATGGGTTTGTTTTTCTACACAAATCTGCAGTTTTATTCCGTTCTTAATAAACATTTTTACAATTCACATTCAAAAGACGAGAAAAGTTAGTATCTAAATGAGATTTCAATCTCATCCCAAAATACTATTCCATAAGGCCCACTCATTCAGATGTTTCGCGAGTATCTAAAAATGGCAAGAAAATCCGTCTACGTTGATAAGAAGGTTCTGAAAGCCCATTAAAGTTCCTATTACATGCATTTTGATAGCTTCCGATAGCGCAAAATTGACAGCTAATTGCGATCAAGAGGGACTGTAGGCCTGGAGTAGATAAGGAAAGCGAGCAGAGCGAGGCAGGGAGTGCAGAGCACGGCGGAGATGATGGGAGGAAAGGAGCAGAGTGAGGCGGGGCGGAGAGGAGCGGGGTGGAGCGGAGTGAGGGGGGCGCGATGGATAGGAGCAGTGAGGAAAGGGGTTGGCTAGGGTAAAGAGGGTAAAGAGGAGCGCCAAGGGGGCGTAAAGAAATTAATTTTCATATTTCACTATCGATATACAGAATGTCCTAGAATATATGTGAGAAACTTCTAGGATATGTAGACGGGTCGAAAATGTTCACTTTTTGACAATGATCATGAAGTGTGGCTAATGAATGCATGTAAGAGAGTTCCAAGCATTCAAACATGTGGTATTTGCCCCTGAATTTTAAAAAATCTGCATGTACAGATGTTCGGCAGGTCATGTTCCAACGCAAAGAGAATTCATGAACCCGCCGAACATCTCTGCATATGCGGCTGCCTAAAAATCTGGGGAAATGCCGTATGTATCAATGCATAAGCCCCTTTTATATGATTTCCCTTTATATATTTGTTGGCAAAAACCGATCATTTTTGACCCCTCTACATACCTTAGAAAGTACTAACATTTATTCTGAAAAACCTGCATTTCATTCCTTTTCTTGTTTAAAATATGACAATTAGCGTAATGAAATGCCTTAGGAGCGTCGAATTATTTTTCTAGAATAAGATAAATATAAACAGTGCTCTTTTCAATAGTTTAGTATATTGTTCATGAATATTTGTTGCTACTTATTGCAGAATATCGTTTAAATTTACTTTTACTGTATTAAGAAGAGTACAATAAAATATTTTCCACCACTGAAATTTCAAGTCAGCACGTTCTTTAATTTAAATACGTATCTTCATTCCCTCATTGATTTTCAAGCTAGAGATTTCGATTATAATAATGTTCTGGAAATATTAACAATTTTTCTCTTCTATTTTCTCACCCTGTAAGAATACCGGACGGGGAAAATACTGGTATAGATATTTTGTCATTCTACCACAATGAAATATTGATATACAAAATCGTGTTTTATATACAATTGTTATTTTGGTCACACTTTGTCAACGTTTACAAAACTTGATCATGAAAACTCTTCGATGAAACTTCATCAATACTTTAATGAAACTTTTTTCAGACCTTTTTCATAATTTACAAATGCCTGTTAAGGGCCAGGGAGTTTTCAGGTCTTCAGATACATGAGACACGTTCTCACCACCTTCGTGCATAAAGGATACCGTCAGAATGATATGTGGATAAGCCAAACGCCACATAAAATATCTGGGTGGACCAGCTTTTCCAGCTCGAGAATCATCTAGATGATAACCAAAGAATCAGTTATTTTACTATTAGACATGACATGAAGGAACTTGCATATTATGTTGAGTATAATTAACCAATGAATGTTATTATAATTAATGCATAAAATTAGATATTACCAACTTTCTTCAGCAATATGCAGTCATTATCGTGGTTTTGTTCTTTCACAAAAACAATGAAAAACCCTGGCCTACTATTGCACTTCGATTGATTGATTTTTTCGTATTTCCCGGCGCGTCATCTGCTTTGGTCGTTAGTCCCGTAAGTGTACTGTATGTTTTTTCTCGGGAGATGGCGGTGATCTTCCCCCGCTGGATGCCACGATTCGGCGCCAACGGTAGTCGGCTAGTGGGGTTTCCCCCGAACCAGGACTCTCCCACCAGCGGGGCAACCTCTAAGCTCCCGACCGGTCTCCCAGAATATGTGGTTGTGTAGTGCATGTTAGTGTAAGTGTGTGTGTGTAAGGGGAGAGGATAGGACCAGGAAGAGGAAGGAAATATCGCGCGCGGTCCGTGGCCCATTTGCTAGGGTACTGCTCCGCCATTCGCCTGGTGTTGATCGGAGAAACCACGGAAAACTACCGATCAGAGCAGCCGGCCACTAGAATTCTCCTCCAGACAGCGACTGAATTCGACCGAGCTGGAAAGCTAGTGTCGAAAATCCTGCCGCCGTCAGGACTCGAGCCTAGGACCTCCCGGTCAGAGGCGCTGCAGCACCATCAGTTGATGCACTGAGCTACCGCTCCCAGTTTGCACTTCGAAACAATAAATATAACTTCCAAATATAAATATATTCATTCAATATCTTTCAATGTGTGTTATATTTCAATCACTTCTTTTCAATCCAAAATGGAAAACCGGGTTTGAAAATTTTTAAAGTTGACGATTAAATAACAAAAGCACCATTTTCAAATATTCAAATAATTTGTTAATTAAAAAGGCCTTGTCTCGACAATAATGCAATTCTAAAAGCAGCTGGCAATGAATCACTCCTAAAATACAGAATTTTATAGGTTCTAGAAAAAGAATGAGATTTCGCTAACAATAACTTTTAATAATTCCCAGGAAAACACAAATGAAACTTTTAAAGTTAACGACGATAAAATAACAAAAACACCATTTTCAAATATTCAAAAACATCCGTTAATTATTAAGTTCTCCTCTCGGCAATAATCCAATTCTAAAAGCAGCTGGCAATGAATCACTTCTAAAATAGAGAATTTTATATGTTGTTGGGAAAGGATGACGTTTCGCTAACAATAACTTTTAATAATTCCCAGGAAAGCACAGATGAAACTTTCAGCACTTGAGTATTAATGGCTTTGTGGGCGACCGCCGGTCGGAGGCCGCATGCGTCCCGCTGGCTACCAGTTTGGAATCTCCAGTCCTCCCGCCGTGGACATTGACGGGTGTCTCGTCCAACGACGTCCTCAACCGCTCCGTCCGCGAGGCGGTACGTGTTACGCAACGGTGATCCCAAGCGCGGAGGGCTGTTCTCTCACCAGGGAGCCCGCGAATTATCTCGTAATGCACGAGATTAAAGCGGAGAAATGAAAGCGACGAGGAAGGGCCGAGCCGGTCGGTCGGGCCCCGTCGGGCCTCGACCCCGGGGCCGCGAGGGCAGCGGCGCCGCGGCGCGCTATTATTCTCCTCCTCCTCCTCCTCCTTCGCCTCGTTCTCTTCTTCGCGGCTTCTTTCCGCGTGCGCTTGGGCCGAGCGGAAGAGTCGCGCCGCCAGATGTGAAAGTGGTCGTCTGCGGATAGCGCGCGGGTACGGCACATTCTAATGCGAGGGACGACCCGGCGCCCTCCCGCCTCGGAGGCGTCTTCGCGGCTGTCGCGCGCGATGCCGTCTTTTATACGACCTTTCGCGGCTCCTGAAGACGATTTTCGACTAACCTGTTCAACAGTTGCATCAATTTTTACTTTCTCGTTTAGAGCGTATTATAGAGGAAGTTATGCAATATTGTCTGAAAATCAATGTCCAGGTTGTGAAGGAAATAAATATTTCCAGAGTCTCTGTTATGGGACATTTTTTTCACAAAACGTCTGTCCATCCGTCAGTTTATGTTTCTCCGTCACAAAATGTGACAAATTGCAGAGCAATTTCACCAAAGCTCATATTCGTCGATCGATGTGAATTATGTCGCGGGTCCTAGAATTTTAAATGGGTCTTTTAATTTTTGGGAGGACATTACAAGGGCGCACTAAAAATAATAAATAACAGCTCTGTTCTAAAAAAATAGCCTTGTTCTAAAAAATAGCCTTGTTCTAAAAAATAGCCCTATTCTAAAAAAATAGCTACACTTTTGTTCATTGATTTTCAGATACTCAATGTACTTCGAATACTAAGAGAATGTAATGAATTATGTATAGGAATAAGACTTTCTTGATATCCGAAACACATAAAACATTTTTGGGGTAAAAAGGATATTTTCTGCAGCATCACACAGCTTTCTCTCTACTACATATACGAAAAAGTAAAATAGATGCAATTTGTAACTCGTTGATTCCATTCATACAATTCTCATTTTCTGTACGCATGATTTTTGGGTTGTTGAAGGTAAATAAGAAATAAAAGATGGACACATTTGTCACCGTCGTTTATCGTCTTACATTTCCGTCGTTCCATCTTAAACAGGCTATACCTGTGAAAAATTGCAATCACCAAATGCTTTGCTTCCAGGCATCTGGTTAGGAATAGCCCATTATGGTGGTGATTTAATAGATTTTAATGAAATAATCGACTTGACGTATGAATTTAAGAGAGTTGATGTTATCGACTTTCACAACATGCTGGTAGCATTCCTTTCCCTTTTCCCCTGCAATTCATGCGACTAATTAAAGAATATTAGTCCTATGCAGTAATTGAAAACTGACAATAACTATTATAATAATGTTGTTTAACACTAGGACAACAAAATGATTAGGAAGTCAATAAATGTATAGGAGAGAGTGAAACAAAAACAGTAGCACTTTCCTCTACGAAAGACTTAATTTAATACTTGCATACTGCGTACTTGCTCCCACAGACCAAATAAGAGAACCAACCCTTACTTACTCTATTCACTTCTTCCATTGTCTTTACCCCAAAATTTCTATCTTTTCACTCTTATGACAGAATTTGTATTGAATACATTGCCGTACTGCTGTTATAACCAATTATTGCAATGATTGTGATTAAAATATTGGAAAAATTATTGAACGAACAGAAGAGGCAATTGATGAGTTGATTGCCATAAGTGCATCTACCTAAGACTGCCTAAAGCCCGTGACGGGCTCTACTACATTATTTTTCTCTTCCCTTCAGTCACTTTCACCTCTACTTCCTTCTTATTTTTATATCCATCATTATTATTATTATTATTATTATTATTATTATTATTATTACTCTATTATTATTATACGTATTATTATTATTATTATTATTATTATTATTATTATTATTATTATTATTATTATTATTATATTTTTATTATATTAGAGCTTATGCCAAAATATTGAAGCAATTTTAAGAATAATACAATTATAGGAAGTCATTCAAAGTAGAAAGGAGCCGCTTTATATACTATTCCTGGAAGCAGGTTACTTATCACATGCACACCTACTATGGATGGGTTCTATGTCTATTTCCTCTTTAACTGCCACATCCACTACATTCCTTTCCCAGCTCGCGGATGCCTCTCCTCAACCCTCGTCTCCCTCTTTGTCTGTGCAATTATCTCGTGAGCCTCGTCAGCCCACCTTCACCGCCGTCTTCTCGTTCCTTTTCCTCCTCCACCACCCCTCCTTCTCCTCCCTCCTCCCGCACCCATCCAGCGTCAACCCGCCCCTCCCCCCGGCCGGTCTTCCTGTTCCAGTAGCCCACTCCGCTGGGGCGCCGCTAACCAGAGAGAGTATCTCCGCGTGGCGCCGCGCGGCAGGACGTGGCAGGGGGCGGGGCGGGGTGGAGCGGAGCGGGGCAGGGCTGGGCGGGGCGGGGTGGGGCGGGGCGGGGCGGGGCGGAGCAGCACGGGGTGGCGCGGGCGACGCCGGGGCGCGCGGGCAACGCGGGTCTGCGCGGGGCAGCGTGGCGGGGTACGCGGGGCAGCGTGGCGGGGCGGCGCGGGGCAGCGTGGCGAGGCGGCGCGGGGCAGCGTGGGGCAGCGCGGGGCAGCGTGGCGGGGCGGCGCGGGGCAGCGTGGCGTGGCGGCGCGGGGCAGCGTGGCGTGGCGGCGCGGGGCAGCGTGGCGTGGCGGCGCGGGGCAGCGTGGCGGGGCGGCGCGGGGCAGCGTGGCGGGGCGGCGCGGGGCAGCGTGGCGGGGCGGCGCGGGGCAGCGTGGCGGGGCGGCTCGGGGCAGCGTGGCGGGGCGGCGCGGGGCAGCGTGGCGGGGCGGCGCGGGGCAACGCGGGTCTGCGCGGGGCAGCGTGGCGGGGAGGCGCGGGGCGGCGCGGGGCTGCGCGGGGCGAGACGGTGCTGCGCTGCGCAGACGAAGAAAGTGGGAACAGATGAGACTCCGCGCGGCTGCTGCTGCGCGCCGCTATGTCCCGTGTTTGCGCAGACACCTGAGTCAACACGCGGACGCGCGCGGCACGTCGTCGGCTGTTTGTTGGGACGCTGCCTGACAAGCGAGGGTGGGGCGGCGGGTTCGAACCGCGCCCTCTCACGCGCCCGCTGCCGGGTTACGCCCGCGCACACTGGCAGATCTGAGAGACCGCAGTCGGTAAATAGTAGGCGCAGGCAGTTGTCTCCGTAAAAACGAACGCTCTATCTCTTCGTTCAACGGTATTGTGTACTTTTATTTCCTACGTGTTCTGAAGCTAAAGGTAATAATAATAATAATAATAATAATAATAATAATAATAATAATAATAATAATGTCTACTGCGGCTGGGCTCAAGACCTTCTCTTGCGCTTTACGGCGGAACTAACTAACCTTAATGATAATAGTTAGTTGAAAATATTTTAAACATCAGTGATTGTTCCATACGATACACTGGATCGGATCTTCCTGTAAGGCTATTACCAGAGAATAGACAAATGGATTGACAAATAGAATAGTCTTCGGTGAAACCAGGACTTCGAGGAAACTGTCGCAAATTATTTTTATTATCTACAAATACACGTAGAATTACGAATTGGAGTAAGCAAGTAGTTTTGAGGACATAGGTACCTCGAGATTAATACAAGATATCACACAAGGTCCACATGTGTGAAGAAACCCATCTCTATACGTAATAAGAGGGGTGGGTAGTCGTGCCGGACACCTTGCTGTGCGCGGTCGCGTCTCGAAAAATGATTAGGAAACGCGGTGCGGCTAAGTGCTGAAACCCGTCGCAACGCGGTAAGAAATCGGCAGCACCATCCATCTCGACAACATCCGCCTCCACATCCGGTCCCTCTCCGATGGTGTCTCCACAACACCAGACTATCGTCCCGGAATTTACTTCACGCGCGAAGAGTATTGCCCAAACCCTGAATCAGCCGTCATAACCGACCTAGCTTCGTCCCATCTAGGCGCCTTCCAATAACTCGCCGTGCCAGCCGCTGCGAGCAACCGACGACGCCCAAATTGGATTGATTGATTGATTTTTTCGTGTTTCCGGGCGCGTCAACTGCTTTGGTCATCAGTCCCGTTAGTGTAGTACATGTTTTTTTCTCGGGAGATGGCGGTGATCTTTCCCCGCTGAATGGCGAGATCCGACGCCGACCTACCGTCGGCTACTCGGGTACCCCCCTAACCAGGACTCCTCCACCAGCGGGGCACCGCCCCATCCGGGACAAGCTCTAAGCTCCCGACCGGTCTCCCGGAATATGTGGTAGTGTAGGGTGTGTGTAAGGGGAGAGGATAGGACAAGGAAGAGGAAGGACAGATCAGGCGCGGTCCGTGGCCCGTTTTGGTAGGGTACTGCTCCGGCATTTGCCTGGTGTTGATCGGAGAAACCACGGAAAACTGCCGATCAGAGCAGCCGGACTCTAGAATTCTCCTCCAGACAGCGACTGAATTCGACCTAGCTGGAAAGAATCCTGCCGCCGTTAGGACTCGAACCTAGGACCTCCCGGTCAGAGGCGCTGCAGTGACATCAGTTGATGCACTGAGCTACCGCTCCCGGTTTGGATTTATTCACAGTACAAGAGTGGTAATTGGACTCTCCCACACTACCAACCCGGGATCGAGTGAAGATCGATTTATTAATATATCTCTGACAGGGACCTGAAGATCGCCAAGCAAACAATTCGCGAGAAGGTGAAGCTCATGCTTATAGCTCTTGATTATTAAGTGTTTCTGAGCGCATCAACTGCTATGATCATTAGTATCGTAAGTGTAGTGTATATATTTTTAAGAAGAATGGTGACGGTTATCATCCTCTGCTTGATGCACTGACCTACATGACAGCTTGCGGGTTTTCCCCTACCGGTTATCTCCCACCAGCGGAGAACCGCCGCAGCCCGAACAATCTGTAACTTCCCTACTAGTGTTACGACATGTGTTGAAATATACTTCCTGAAAGAGTATGTGTGTATGGGGTGAGGATACGATAAAGAAGAGGAAGGAAACATGGCATGCGGTCATTGGCCGCTTTGTTAAAGTACTGCTCCGGCATTCGCCTGGTATTATTTGGAGAAACTACGGAAAACTTTCGATCCGAGCAGCCAGCCGCTAGAATTCCTCTCGAGACAGCAGCGGCTAAATCATCCCAAAGGTCTAACTAGTGCCATACAGTTCTGCCACCTTGCGACTCGAACCCTAGAACCTTCTGGTCAGAGGCAATGCAGTGTCATCAGTTGATGCCCTGAGGCACCTAAACCGGTATTGCTTGCTTATAGGAGTCAAGCACGGCTGCCGTGTGTCGGCGTCGAATGCTCGAGATTACGATGTATCCGTAATCACGGTGGAGCCGCCGTCGCCGCCGCGCACTTCCAGGCGGCAGGAGTCGGCCCTATCGTCACCGGCATATGCGTGAAAAGGTCAATTTTCATTGTATTATTAGTTATATCAAGTTGTTATATATATATATATATATATATATATATATATATATATATATATATATACAGTGGTACTACAAAATGGCACAGACTTTCTCGTATTATTTTTCTATTTATTTTGGTCTGGGCTAGCTATTCGAACTTGCTACATACTCTTGCCAGCGGACAACTTACGCCGCCCAAAGTACACTTTTTGACATTTTCGTCAAGTTTTCCCTTTCCCAATAGTAGAACCCAAATATTATTTTAAGAGTATCCAAGAATAGTAAATCCTCATCCTAAATGGCAATTTTCATTGAAAACTTGGAGCCCTTTTAAACAAATGGCGTACCTGTGTTACTGTAATTGTGAAATTTGAAGCTCTTTTTCACAGAAAATTTTTGAGGTTTTGAAAAATTTCATTACAACTCATTTGAAGCACTTCTACTCACAAATGAAGTAGCAAATACAAATTGATGGAAATGTGCATCTTAATGGCATGAAAGATATTTCAAAAACTGTACATTTGTGTAATTTAAAAGAAAACAAAAAGATACCCTAAATTTAACTTTCTGTCACATTAAACAGTGCAATTAGCACTATCCGTTAGAAAAGTTTGAAGAAAAAAATTGTAGCCATTTTTGAGAAAATGGCGTTTGAGCTTTTCTCAAAATGCAAAATTTTGAGCTCTATTTAACAGAAAACTCTTGAATTTTCAAGAAACTTTGTATGCCATTATTTAAAGCACTTGAACGCACAAATACAATAAGATCAACAAATTGCAACTAACGTAAATATTAACTACATGAGAGACTAGATAACAATTACATTTTCGTGATTTTTGAAAAAACAAGAGGATCCAACAAAATTATGTTTATGTCATCTCATAGAGTACATTTATCACTATCCCTTCAAAAAGTTTAAAGAAAAAATTTGGAGCAGTTTTTGAGAAAACCTTGTTTTTGTTATCTTATAAAATTGCACACAGTGCACGGAAAATTCCGATAAAACTACTAAAAGTTTCAAAAATTGTACAGGACCTTAATGAAAGAACTAAATATAAACAACAAATTTCACTTAAAGGAAAAATCTCTATCTTCGATTTTGTAGTTGTAGAAAGTCGCCGAAATTTTTTTTTTGAAACTTTTACAATTTTTGAAAATTCAAAGTTAACCGTGAAAAACGGATCTATGTCATATTTATAAGTGTATTTCAACTCTATTCTTAAAGGAAATTTAAAGAAAATGTTCCAAGCCCTTTATGTAAAGTACCCCCAAATTTTAGAGAATGCTTTTTAAAATTTCAAAGCTTCAACTAGAGTCAGACGGACATGAGTTTCTTCAATTTGGCAAAAATTCTACGTATGGTTTAGGCGCTAGTAGTGTTCACAGACAGACAGACAGACAGATGGACGGACGGAGGTTTTGGCGTCAATTGACTTTTCGGTATCAAGGACCCACAGAAAAGGGATTCTGGCTACACCACCACATGTGTAGGATTTTTTCTTAATTTAGCCACTGAATTTATCTACTTTTTCGTTATCACGGCCCGGGTATGAAATTTTTATGCCGAAAATCCGCCATTTTTTGCGCACATTACATAACTTTCTCTGTACTGCGCATAGTACTCCATAGATACGTACGTATACGAGAAAGTAAAAGCGGATATGTATAAGAGCGTTTAACTCCGACATCGTGTGACCAGTCTCCATGAAAGTTGGCACATCTACAGGCAGGGAAGGAGAAAGAGGGAAATGAAGGGCAAAACAACGTCTCCCGAACTCCGCTAATTACATGACTAACATGTTTACAAATAATACAGTGAAGTTTAAGCCTCGTGAGAGAGGCGCTTGAGCCAGGTGAGGCCAAATGGATACCAAGGTGGTGTGTTTGAAACCCGTCTAAGAGGTGAATGTTTTCAATTGTGTTCGTGGCGTGTGGGACGACGTGTACTACAACTACACCCTTACCATTCTATGATTACTTCGTCGGCCAGGCAACTGCTCATGAAATATTAATCCAATCTGAGTAATTGAAGCTACACCCCTACATAAAAACGGAAAAGCGCCGAGACGGTGCCAGGGGATACCGTACGCAAACATGCAAAGGTACAGGGCAGAGATGGGCATATATGATGTTCAGGAAGCGCGTGGGTGCTCTTTACTGGGAATATCTCCAACTGAGAGTAGTACTGCGAGAGGCTCTGGTATGTCCTTTATGTGCCCATAACAGCTGGAAAGAGAGTGAGGAAAGTCGAATAGTTAGCCCAGACTAGAAAGAAAACCTATGCCATTCAGTAGCGCCTCTAATTCTAAAAGAATCCCTGGAGGATCATTTTAGTCGAAAGCGGAAGAACAACTGAAAAATACAGACTACTCATTGAGCAATCTCTCCATTTACTTAACTTCACCTCGATATTCAACGCATACATAGGACATAACATACCTACTTGAAAACACATTCACTACTATGGTACATTATCTTCATACTCCTAGGGTTAGGTGAATAGTACGTGGAGTCCGTTGCGCCACTAACAAAAGGGGTCTTCTCTAAGTGTAACTGAAGAACTTAGTGCAAGCTGTGAAAGTTGTAAACTTCTAAAACCACCAGAGAATCTATTATAGATTTTGTGATTTTGCCCAGATTCTTTTCAAATCTTAAACATTTGCATTTTTTAATGTTCTTGCCTTCCGTAGTCTAATTGTAATAGAATCTTCTGCACTTTTCCTTCTAACAGACCTGCAAAATACTTGTATTAACTATTTTTAAGAAAAAGATGTTGAGTCACTTAATTAAATATTAAAGTGGGCATTCAAGACTTTCAAAATCTCAATGCAAGCAAGTACTCTTCCTGAACATTATATTTTAGAATCTTTATATTTTTCTATCATATGCTTCTGTACCAGTTCATCTTTTAAAAACACGTTCATACGAGTTGCTTATGCATTTTTTGAACGAATTCATGGAATCTTAAAAGTGGAGGTCGGACTTATATATGCTAAAAACGGAAAATATATATTTTTATATATTTAAAATAGTGAAAAATATGTTAAAACGACGAAATTATTTATCTATTACCCATATGAAAAACAGTAACCAAAATCGAGACATGTCTCGATGTAAAACGCGACGTCATCCTTTTTATGACTCATTTACATTTTGTCAGTGCTGATCGTGTTGAGAGTGTGTGTTATCGCTCAGTGTCATGGCATGAACCATCAGTATTATTAAAAATGCCACTCAGACGTTTTGATAGGTCGTGAACCAGACTCACTTCACTCAACCCCGAGAAGAGCCCAATCATTTCTTTCCAAATCCGTACGTGTTTTATCAAATATCTAAAAACTCTAAAGTATTAAATTAAAAATACCCATAATATTCATTTATTCACACAAAAATTAATGAAATATGTAATAATATTTTTTTCGACGAACATCTTTTTTATATAACTTCATCATTTTTTTTTTTGATATGGAAGTTGATATATGGAAACCATGGGGCGCTACTTTAATTTCAACGCTCAGGATTAAAGAAAAAATTATGTATTTACTCAAAAGTCTGAGCCCTTGGTCTGAGCCCCCCTTTGTTGTGGAAAAAATTGGGTGAGATCTCATACCCCACGGGGATGGCTGTGTACAATACTGCACAGATCATCACTCATAGGTTGTCTCAGCGCCTCTTACGCGCTGTTTCCCATTCGTCAGCTCCGACAGGTCCCTGCATCTGTGTTACAATATAAGACAGCATTCGCACAGTCTAAAGCACGTCGGTGGATTGTCAACCACACTATAATCACCCATTTGTCATTCATTTTAAATAGAAGGAATTGAAAGTGCGAGGCAGAGGTGCAGAGTAGGAATTCATCCAGACAATAACGCTTTACATCCTAACACATTTCGCTATTATTGTCATTTGTTCTTCACTCAATAACATATATGACCCATTGATATGAAGAACAATCCAGACTAAAAGTAAAATAAATCATGATTTGTAATAGAAATATATTTCTACGGTCATAGACAACATTTTTACATTTAGTGAGGGAAATTGTTTCTAGCAAGACCTCTGTTGCGGCTGTATAGCCACATTTGGAGAGCGCGCCAAGGTGGCAGCGCTCAGCGGCGACCGAGGAAGTCGGCAGAGGCGGCGAAGCGGAAAAGGCGCCGCCCGAGCTTAGAAGGAAGGCTGGCCGGAGAGCCAGGAGCGGTGCAGCGAGTCTGCGGCGCCGCCCGCCTTAAAAGCAGGCGCCGCCAGCCAGAGACCCAGAGCGCTAGTGACTGTGTATCGAGTAGATTTGAACGAGGAGTTTGTACCGTGTGGAAGCGAGTGTAGGCCCGGCAGTAATCTTGGTTATTCTTGTGTATCTCTTGGTTCGACATAGCTAGTTTTTTGGTACATCTCCCGGACTTTTGATTTATGATTTTGGCGTGTGACCTGGTATACTCTTTTGGGTTCTGGAATTGTGACCAGTGCACTTTCTGTGATTCATTGTAATAAATCTGTGCTTATGAAAAGCGTGCAGTTATTCTGAACATAACAACCTCAATTTGTACTTTCATGCCTTACTTCGTAAGAAGAGAAAATATTATAGTCGTACGCTAAAAATCAGCGATTTTTCCATAGAAAACTCTTATTGCCGGGCCTTGAAAACAAAAAAGTGAATAAATCTTCTTCCTATACGTAGTAAATTTCTTCCTCTACATCGTCAGAATCCATTATTTGTGGATCCTTGATACTGAAAAATTGATTAGCAAAACTTCTGTCTGCCTGTCGCTAACACTAGTACCTAAACTGCACAGACTATTTTCTCAAAAATTGGTATTCTCTGATTGATCTGAATGATCCCAAGACCCCGCGAGTGTGAAAAGTATATTTTGATTTCTTGGGCTACATTACATGAATCCTCAACTAAATTTTTCAAACTTTTCTCAAAAATGGCTCCCAATTTTTTGATTAAACTTTGTTCTCGGGTAGCATTAAAAACTCTTAACATTTGGTGCGAGTCTCTTTTTCATTGAAATCTCAGATTCTTTCAAAATTGGCAAAAGTTTTTATCCTCAATAAATTTGTTGCTCAAAGACAAATCCTGAAATACGAACAAGTAAAACTTTTCAAAAATTTGAGATTTTGCGTAATTCTGCATGAAATACAGGCAATTTTTAAGTAGCCATTTCCTCAAAAACGACCCCAAATTTATCTAAATTTTCTCTTCACATGTATAAATACGTGGTTTGGCGGAAGAGCGGGCCTAATGGCCCGAGTCTCGCCACATAAATAAAGTCATTATTATTATTATTATTATTATTATTATTATTATTATTATTATTATTATTATTATTATTATTATTATTATTATTATTAGAAATGGACGGTAAAAATGGTGCTAAACCCATTTTCGGCAAACTCTCTGAATTTTCAAAAATTGCAAAAGATTAACATTGCAAAAGAACTGTATTGATAGTAGAAATGTTTGTGTTAATTGAAATATGTTCTGAAAACAGATATTTAACAAGCTCGTGTACGATTTTTTGAAAGAAAAAAACAAGTATTTTTGCGTAATTTTTGCTGTAAGTTAATGCAAATTAAAAAAACATTTTCTCAAAAACGTCTCCAATTTTTCTTTACATGTTTTGCACGGATAGACAAAAGGACGCTTAAAAAATTGTGCAGGTCTAATTTTCGTTCAACTCTGAATTTTCGAAAATTACAAAAGTTAGAAATAATGTGGGAAAGTATGTGCTCGTTTTCTGCTATTGATCACTAGTGACTTGCTATTGCTCTCTATTGATCTCAAAATAAAATGATATTGCGTGATCAGCAGGTATATAATATAATCTCAGTCGTGCAAACGCAATCGTTATACGCTCTTAGTTTACGAATAACTTTCGAAATCAGCTAAAATGGGACACATAGCACGCGACACAATATTAAATAAGCCCTGCATACACAACACGTTTTATTACCAAAGACATAAGAAAATAACTACTGTTAATCAGCACTAACTACAGTAGATAATATAACTGATGCCACTGCAGTGCCTCTCGCCGGGAGGTTCTAGGTTCGAGTCCCGACAGCGGCAGAATATTCGACACTAGCTTGACAGCTAGGTCCAATTCAGTCGCTGAGAATTCCAGCGGCCGGTTGCTTTGATCGGTAGTTTTTCGCGATTTCTCCAAGAAAAAACAGGTGAATGCTAGAGCAGTACCCTAACATAGGGGCCACGGCCCGCGCGCGATCTTTCCTTCCTCTTACTTTCATCTTTACCCCTTACACACACATACACGAACATGAAGTACACTATCACACATGCCGGGAGATCGGTCGGGGTCTTAGAGCTTTTCCCGGCTGGCGGGGTGCCCCGCCGGTAGGAGATACCTGGTTGGGAAACCAGGGAGATACCTGCTAGCCTATGGTAGGTCGGCGCCGGATCTTGCCATTCAACAGAAGAAGACCACCGCCACCTCCCGATGAAAAACATGCACTACGGTACTAATGACCTCAGTGGTTAACGCGCCCGGAATCACTAACTATCAATCAATCAATCAATCAATCCATTAGATAACTATTGTCGCTGACTTTGAATTTTGCCCAAAATACCTAATTATTTAAATCATTCTTGGATAAACGAAAACCACAGAATGTTGAAAACAAATAGCACAATGCGAATCACCCGATGAGGCTATCGGCTTCAAGGCGCTTAACAACAGATCGATGCGGCTCCTGGCGAAGGACCAAGAGACGCTGCGCATCCGAGAGAGATTCGGGAGTTTTAGCCAACCTGCTGCCGCGGTATCGAATGCAATCGACTTCTCGAAAGGTAGCATTTCCCATATGAGCATGTAGTGCAGCAGTTTGAAGTTTGAAGGAAAGATGTGCAATACCGAGGAAATCGTTCATTATATCCTGTACATTTTACTTGTTGGTTAATATCTTATGTTATCTAAATCTCTATTGCAAACGTTAAAATATCAATAGAATAGAATATTACTCAGATCAGAAATAAAACTATATGCAATTTACTATGTATCACGCCCTGATCTCAAATATAAACTTACTTCTCTCGCACGTATCATTTTGTGATATGATGGTTATGATATTGCGAATGTGGGAATTATTCCCCAAAATAAGGAATTGCCAACAATTAAAAATCATCAGAAAATAAAAGGTGTGAGATTTGCTTAGTGTCACGTACTGATTTAAAGTATGTGCTCATATTTTCTCTAACATGAATAGTTTTTAATTTTTTTATTCATTTATTTTATGTCAAAAACAGTTAAAAACTGTGTGTGACGTGATAGGGGAGAAGCGAATTCTGTGCATGTTTTTATAATTCTGTGATCCCTACCCTAAGCCATATACTACTTGACTATTGAATACAGAAAGAAATGTGCGTTTTTTGCCAGGATTGTTAACAAAAATATTTGCTCCGATGTAATGAAATCTATTTTCAAGGGTAAATCAGCTATAATTTGAGCTCTTATTCATCATATCCTTTGTGAAGGAATAATACTTCCCGCCGCGACAACATGGAGAATGAACATTCGAATAACATATTTCCCACTGAATTCTAGAAGAAGTGCACAGATAATGAAGTTACATTTATTCCAGAAGCAAAACAAAGGGACATCTCAGCATTTGCTCAAAGGATCAGGGAAACTGGACGAAAAACCTGATCGATATGGGGGTCATTGCTGCTGTACAATACTTGTTACAAGTGTTTAGAATTATACAGTCCAAATGATAAATAACATATTAAATATCAGAGTTAAAGTAAATGTTACTTTCCTTTTGATGCTCACTATAGTCACTAATTGAATAGAAACAGTTATGCAGCAGAAACGAATTCACTTGGGATTTAAACTTTTGTATGGTATTTAATCGTTTAATATCATCTGGCAGCTTATTGTAAAATAATGTACATGAATTGTATGTTAATGTTTTGTAGTGAGCTGTTGTTACTGTCACCTGATGAATTTGATACCTACGTCGAGTACAGTTATAGTTAAGACATTGGCATTTTCTGAAAATGCATTCCCACCCTTAAGCAATAATTTTTTACAAAAACCACTGATTTGTAAATCAACATACAAGGTAATGGTAAAATTCCTAGATAAATAAAGAGAGGCTTACAAAAATCACGTGGGTGGGATTTGCTTATTATTGGCACAATTCTTTTTTTGTAATCTAAAATCTTGGAGCTTTAAGATGTATTTCCCCAGAATATAATGGCGTATTTGAGGGAATGTTGTGTATATTTCGGGAATGAAAATTCCCAAAATATACACAACATGCCGTATGAATGTTGACTGATATTCAAAGAATTCTGAACGCGTAGCATAATGAACTTAGTTTTGTGTTCAATTCATTTAAATGGACGTTCCATTTGAAGTTTGACTGAATTGAGAGACCTAATAATTTTGTTACTTTAACATCAGTCAATGGCACTCCGTTCATTTTCAATGGAGTAACGAGTTATTTGAGATGGAAAACTGCATTGAAATCGTTTTCTTTTCGTTTACTATTAATTTGTTATTACGGAACCAATTTTAAACATCTGAAATTGTACTATTAGCTTCTGTAATGGCTCATGGGCAGCATACTAGCTTCCCATCCTGTGATTCCGGGTTCGATTCCCTGTAGAAGCAAAAAATAGAGTTGTAGCTTTCCTTGAAAATCGTCCCAGTTCCTGTAGCTGTGTGACGAAGAAAATCTCAAGCAGGCGGATCTTGCTAGTTACGGTGAAGAGAATACGTCATGTTTGCCTCATGTCACTCTTACCCCCAAGCATGGGAAATAGGATTAACTAGGCCCAGGCATTGGGGACACCGGCAGCTGGCTGGCAAAGGCGAACTACCGACCCAATAACGCCAAATACTTACATACATATTGTACTATTTACGATTTCTTTATTACATAGAAAATTTTCGTATCATCTGCAAAGATAACTGTTCTTCCCATTCGAATCGTCGAGGGCATATCTTTTACGTATAGTAGGAAGAGAATAGGACCTAAAATTGATCCCTACGGGACTCCACGGGAGATTAGAAGAGTCGGAAAGGTGCGTATATAATGTTCCATCATTCCGGTAAGGTATTTCTACTCTCTGAGATCGATGTTTATGATACGAACGTAACCAGTCTAGGTCAATATCACGAATTCCTTATGAAGGTAATTTTGAAAGTAAAATATTATGATCAATGACGTCAAAAGCTTTTGAAAGGTCTAAAAATAATCCAATAGGTGCTTGAGCCAAATGATGAGGCGACATCATTTTGGCTGTTTCCGTAGATTTTGATTTTAAAAATCCATGTTAGCAATCTGAAAACGTGTCGTATTTACTGAGACAAATTTCCATTCGTAGGTAAAAAAGTCTCTCTAATATTTTTGAAAAAACTGACAGATACATTGGACGATAATTTTTAATTTCATTTTTGTTGCAATTTTTGAAGAGCGGCTTAATCTTAATTGTTTTGAAAATATCTGGAGAAGTTCCAGTGCATAATGATGCATTAAATATTCGAATTAACGAGTGGCAGGCGCACAAGTTCTTAATAAACAACCAAGAAATTCATCTAAACCGGCCGAATATTTATTTTTTAGTGTACCGATTATTTTGCGAATTTCATACGAAACGAACATCGTGTCTAAAAGTTTTGGGGAAATGTCTGATGTTGAATTTTGTGGCTGAAGACTCTTAGTAATTCTCGAAAAGTATTGCTTAAAGAGACTAGCCACTGTTGTCGGATCACTCACATCTCCATCGTTATATTTTAAAACAACATCCTCTACAAGGTTTCTCGTTGATTTGGTCGTATTTTTTATTATATTTCACTTTGCTTTTTTTGTTGTTGTTTTTTAGTTCAAAATATACTTATCGTGTTTCATGATTTTAGCATGTCTTATGACTTTTCTTAACAATGATTTGTATTGTTTAACGTATATGAGGAATTCTTGAGATTCGTGATAATGCTTAGAAATGAAAGAGAGAATTCTTTTGTTTTTACATGATGTCCTGACCTCTTTTGTTATCCAAGAAAAGATTTTAGTGAAATATTTTATTTTATTTTTTGAAGAGGAAAGCAAGCGTTAGTTTTTGAGATAGGACGGTTTTCGTATGCTGACTGCGAATCTCCATCGGCAAATCCGTTCCTTCAGGAACTGCTGTTGCTGTGGATGGAATGAGCTCTTGTTTCGTCTAGCGTGTCTCAAGACACACAAAGAATAGACTGAATCCGAAGAGTCTATATATACACACAAATGGATGTTGGTATATATAAGAGAGGTTAACTCCGACACCGTGTGACCGATCTCGATTAAAGTTGGCACATCTACGTGTTTTTTTCATCCAGAAGGATTGTGTGCTTTTGATTTTGTTGTAACTCCACTAGATGGCGCTATGGAATAAAACTAAATATCCATGTCAAATGCAACTCTCAACACTATAGGCAGCATTTAAAAAAAATCTATATCGTTAAATAACTCCTAAACGATGTGTTCTAGGGAATTAAAAAATATAAAAATAAAAAATAAATATAAAACTGGCCTCAAAGAAACGTTTCTCATGCAGTATTCTACAGATCTTCTACATTCTATTACATTTTTTGCTGGTCCGGCGCTTCTCGATGTTATGCCACCTGCTCAGATACGTACAGAAAATGCAACTAGGATGGGTAAGGCAAACTGTGAAGCATTCCAGTATCTCTGTGGGGAAAATCCACAAATCAGCGCAATAAAAATGAAGGAAAGAATCTTCCCAAAGCCGAAAGATTTTGAAAGATGATGAGTTCACACAAACGATGACACCAGAAGAACTAGATCCGTGGACTAGTTTTCATGGGGTGCGTGAACATTTCGTAGATAAAAACAATTTTTCAGATTTTTTAATGGAATCAAGAGACTTTTGCGTTTCACACATCAAAAACTGGACGGTAGAATGTCACTTAAGTTACACTTCACACATATCCATTTAAATTTCTTCCCTGATAACCTCGGTGACGTGAATGATGAACAAGGTGAGCGTTCCACCAAGACATCAGAACAAAGGAGCAACGCTAACAAAGATTTCTGGAAAGACTCCATAATGGCAGATTCCTGTTGAATGTTATACAGAGAATATCCTGAAGCAGTGCACAAGAGGCGTGGGAGTTTGTCATATTTCTGAATAAGCTTTACTAAAACCATTTATAAGAAAATGGAATGTAGCCTATTTTTTGTATAATAAATGGATACGCATTTGTAAAAAAAAATGGTGAGTGATCGCGCAAATCTGAATGCAAAACCGTAATATGAGTGAGAAACTGAATTAGAAAAATAAACTTATTTTTATGATGATTACAAGTTTCATTTTGTACACCTGTGTTATTATATCAGAAGTAGAGTCTCAGGCTGGGGAAAGTAATCCAACCTCCATAAACTACCAAACTTTTGCAGCATTCTTCTTTAGAAACCAACACCTGTATCTTTTACGCAAATGTGTTCTTATTTTTTACTTTCTCGCTACTCCGTAGCGAAAGTTATGTAATGCTGCACGAATAATCGACGAACTTTCGACAGAATAACTCTTATTACAAGGCCCTGGTAACGAAATAGTGGATAAATCCAGTTGCTAAATTTAGACAAAAATCCTTTAATGCGTGGTGTAACCAGAACCCATGTTTTGTGTTTCCTTGATACCGAAAAATCGAATGACGGAAAAACGTCTGTCCGTCCGTCTGTAAACAACGCTTGCGGCTAAACCGTTCAGCCAATTTTCTCCTAAATTGATATTCCCCAATCGATCTGCATGATGTCACGGTCTCTTGAATTTGAAACTGATATTTTAATTTGGGTGGTACTACTATGATTATGTGTACAGGACGTTTAAAAGAATGGCGTAGGTGCAATGTCCGTTAAAAAGACAGGTTTTTCGAAAATTGCAAAATTCAAAATTTTTCTGGCATCTTCCTACGACTATTATTATGAAGATAGAGAGTTTTCCCTTAATGAAATCTGTTTCTTAAAAAGATAGATTGAAATAAGGTCATGTACAACAATATTTTGAAAATTTGAGTACTTTTCGTGTGATTTTGCGAGAAAAGTACAGTACGAAAGTACGAAAAACAGTTTTGTGTAAAGGACGAAAATGACGTGTGTAGCGCCTCTTACTCGGACGAAGTTTCCGAGGTCAGGGACCGCGTGGGGCAGAATCCCTTATATCCCCCCCCCACAACAATAGCGCTCTAAACGATCTTTGACATCCATTAGTGCTGCATAGGAAGCATGTGGAGGCCAGTGCAACTCTGGCTTCCTATCACCATCAAGTACGGCATGAGCTTCGCGAGGTCAGGGCAGAAGGTCACTTCAAACCATGTACCCATCATCAAGCAGAATTTTTTAAAAAAACTTATTAATTACTTCCCTCTAATTTCCAAATCATGAATTGCTGAAAAATAATGGAGGTCTCAAAATCACTAAAAATATCAACAATTAACTAAAATCATAAAACTATTGAAATCAAGAAATAAAAACAAAACCAACATAACTCAAACTCAAGGAAGGACATAGTATAAGAGGCAACAAACTTTTCAAAGAATTGTATAAGAGCATTATAAAGACAGAAGCCTCCTACAATCTGTATACAAAAAGGAAAACCAGGAAAAATCTGTTTCGTACTTCATGCAGTGTTGAATAAAAGTAGTTATAAAGGAATTAAAATGCCAGAAATGCCCAGGCGAAGACAAAATAATCAACGAATAACTGAAAATAGGAATAAAAGAAGTGGCCTCACTCCTCACAGATCTTCAACAAAAACTCGAAAAACCAATAATTCTAGAACATTGGCAGAGTATCACAACCATTTTATTACACAAAAAAGAAGATAGGGTTGAATTAAATAATTGTAGACCAATAAGTTTAATATCAAACATCCACGAAATCTTTTCTAAATAGCAAAAAGGTTCAATAACATTTTTTAAAAAAATCAAACCCCAGAACACACGGATTTCCACAATAGACCATATCTACTCATTAGTACACCTTATAGAGACAGTTCAAGAATACAGTATGAATCTGTCCCTTCTCTTGATAGACTTCAAGAAAGCCTTCAATTCTGTGGAACATGAAGCAATTCTGAAAGCATTACACGTTGAATGAGTACCACCGAAGGGATAAAAATCTTAGAAAAAATATACCTAAATAGCAAAGCAAAAGTGAGAACTGATTCAGAGGGACAAGAATTTGAACTACAAAGGGGAGAGTAACAAGGTGACCCCATTACACCAAAACTTTTTATAAGCATTTGAGAAATAATTTTTCGTAAAATGGAGGACATACGGCATAAAAATCAATAGAGCATACGGCATTAAAATCTACGATTTGCTGATTACATAGTTCTTATAACAAAATCAGCCAAGGAATTACCCAAAAATCCTAGACGACCTCCTCAAAAATAGCAAAGCAGCAGGACGGATAACAAATATTATGACCATCAGTCCGACAACACCGATAATCGCCCCCCGCATTAGATTGATTGATTGATTTTTTCGTGTTTCCGGGCGGGTCAACTGCTTCGGTCATTAGCCCCGTTAGTGTAGTGCATGTTTTTTTCTCGGGAGATGGCAGTGACCTTCCCCCGCTGGATGGCGAGATCCGGCGCCGACCTACCGTCGGCTAGTGGGGTTTCACCCTAACCAGGACCCTCCCACCAGCGGGGCACCGCCCCAGCCGGGACAAGCTCTAAGCTCCCGACCGGTCTCCCGGAATATGTGGTAGTGTAGTGCATGTTAGTGTAAGGGTGTGTGTAAGGGGAGAGAATAGGACAAGGAAGAGGAAGGACAGATCGCGCGCGGTCCGTGGCCCGTTTGTTAGGGTACTGCTCCGGCATTCGCCTGGTGTTGATCGGAGAAACCACGGAAAACTACTGATCAGTGCAGCCGGCCGCTAGAATTCTCCTCCAGACAGCGACCGAATTCGACCTAGCTGAAAAGCTAGTGTTGAAAAATCCTGCCGCCGTCAGGACTCGAACCTAGGACCTCCCGGTCAGAGGCGCTGCAGTGACATCAGTTGATGCACTGAGATATCGCTCCCGGTCCCTGCATTAGATTTGAAATATGAAATCATTTACTGTTGTAATGAAATACCAAATTGACTAATTATAAATATGTTTATATTCAGGGTGATTCCAAAATTAACACACAAACTTTGAGAACTTCCCAATAAACTACATTCGAAAGAATCCTGGAAATAAATGTCCGAAAATGCATATTGGATTATTAAATCGAAATTCACTTTGTCACACCTGCATAAAAGCTCGTGGTATATTTCTTCAGCCATTTTTTTATCATCTGAATAGGGCATTTGTCAGCAGATAGATCGATTTCATAGGGCTTGTGTAATTAGGGGTTTATCTGCCTCTAATTTTACCTGTTTCTGAAGAGTCAATCGTGCAACGCGAGTTCTTGTGTTGTACGATTTCAGTACGACAACAGGAGGTTTTTTTATATTTTTCAAGAAACGTTCTGCATAGAACATCATTGTACGAGAACCAATTCATGCATTCGGGCAGGATTTCTATTAAGAGGAGATCTCATATGTATTTTCGGACATATAATTACCATACATTTTTTAAATACTTTTCGGTTTCGAATATTCTGAGACTTCGTTATGATTTTAGAATAACAGTATAATTGAAGTGCTTCAGAAACAATAACCAGAGTTCCAAATATTGCATTCATCATCCACATTGTTAACAAGTAACTTGAAAAAGCATCTTAGATGCTCATTCACAAGCGCTTTAATATCTTATACACAACACTCATTCGTTTCGGAGTATTAATGCCCAAAAGATCATGCCACCATCTCATTCTTGGTGCTTATTTAAAAATTCGTCGATAAAAAATAGTTTTAAATGTTCGACCAATTACGTTTCATGAATAACTTTATATTAATTTCGTATCAGTAATTAAATTTGACAGTTTGGCATTCAAACATGTGAACATAAATTTTTGGCTTTCGCCAGTCTTAAAACCAGAGATTTCAATTTCATGTTAGATTCCAGAAAACAGAACAGAAAACAAGTGATTTCAAATATACTCAGTAGATGTTACACAAATTTCAATCATTCATGAATGAGAATGTAATTTAAAGATGCTAGGTAATGGTTCTGAAGCATGTCATAATCAAGTAGAGATAAAATAAATGTTATGCGATTTTTCTTCTATTTAAAATATATCAAGTGCATTATAGTTATAAATAAAAATTCAAATTCTTGTGAAACATGTTAGTAAATGAAGCAACATAAGTATTTAAGTGTACGTTTAAAACATGCATGTCCTAATAGTGTATAATTAAACATTTATTCCATAATGTTAGTCCCGCATCGATATATTTTAATTAGAAGATACTCGATATCGAACAATCTCAACCAAAAACAATTTTCTTACCTTTCAAAGGCTAACAGCAAAATAAAACAGCGGTATAAAATGGAGGTTTCCGGGATAAAAAATCTTCCAAAGGAGACATATAAAATCTTCCAAAAGCGTGTTTAAACAGCGTTCAAAATGATGTTAACTGAGTATCAAAATATAAAATCTTCCAAAACGGGCGTAGATTTCAATAAAAAAGGTGTAAAAAAAGAAGGCATCCAATATAAAAAATCTTCCAAAACAGGCGTAGAGGGCTATCAAAAATGTGTAAAAAAGTAAGCTTCCAATAAATAAAATCTTCCAAAAGGGGCGTAGATGGCATTCAAAATTGTGTAAAATATATGAGTATCCAAAAATATAAAATCATCCAAAACGGGCGTAGACTGCGATCAAAAAGGTAAAAAGTAGGCATCCAATATATAAAAATCTTCCAAAACGTGCGTAGACAGCTATAAAAAAGTAGGCTTCAAATATAAAAAATCTTCAAAGACGGGCGTAGACAGCAATAAAAAAAGCAGGCATGAAATATATAGAATCTTCCAAAACGGGTGTAGACAGCAGTAAAAATGGTGTAAACATAGGTGTAGGCATCCCATATAAAAAAATCTTCTAAAACGTGTGTAGACAGCAATAAAAAAGCAGGCATCAAATGTATATAAAAATCTTGCAAAACTCGTGTAGACGATATTAAAAAAGCAGACGTAAGTAGGTGGTCGGTGTAAAAAATCTTCCAAAACTGGTGTAGACGATGTTAAAAAAGCAGGTGTAGTAAGTGGGTGGTCGGTGCAAAAGTCTTCCAAAACTCGTGTAGACGATATTAAAAAAGCAGACGTAAGTAGGTGGTCGGTGTAAAAAATCTTCCAAAACTGGTGTAGACGATGTTAAAAAAGCAGGTGTAGTAAGTGGGTGGTCGGTGCAAAAGTCTTCCAAATCAGAGTCCGGGTGGCGTAGGCCCCGTGGCGCGGCGCCAGCTGCAGACGATTCCCAAGATGATTAATCGTTATATAATTAATATATTATATCGTTAATTTATATATATATATATATATATATATATATATATATATATATATATATAGTTTTAATTTATACATACGTATAATATTATATTAAAGTTATTTATATCTAGTTTACATATAGTGTATAGTATATTATCCCGAAAAGCGAGAATAACTTCAGTGGTGTACATCGTAAATGTAAGAGAAATTTGTTTCATTTAAGAATGTTGTGGACTGTTATTCCAGTATTCAAATTGGTTACTGGATTTGTTTTGGTGTAGGCATCATAGTCTACGTTCTCGTTTACGTTGCTATGTTGGTATTTAATTTTATGCTTCACATTTCTGAAGTCTTTCTCGTTTTTCTGTGCTAACAATCCATTGAGGATTAAAACAACAACAAACGACTGTGTGGTACATTATTTGGCATTTCATTACAACAGTCTTCAAATGCATAATTCACCATATCGTTATTTTTTCTTGATAAATGTATGCAGAATACTGAACTTGATTATTCGTACTGGCAAAATATATTGACAAAAAATAGAAATCCAAATAATAAAAATAGTCAACGAGGAGTGTTGAATTAAACACTTAATCATAATCAATCTTATTTTCCCCATCACATTTATAAAACCAGAAATGGTTGTACGAGCATGTCATGTTTGTCATTCTAAGATCGCAAAATCTAAGATCGCAGCGATAAAACATGCAAAAAGGCGTTTTCTTAGAAATTTGTTGACCGGATCCGAAAACAAATGTTCAGTTCCTCATCAGGGGACCGAGACGCGTCGAATGACACTCCATGTTTCGATTGGTGCTCGGAAAGTGGTCTAAGGTAAGTGACAGACGCACGGGCACTGGCAGTTATTCAAATACTATTGGGATATCTCAAGTGCGAATGAACTTTTGCGAAATACACACAACGAGCACACAAATATTCACAAGAATTTATACTGTTTTTACACCCAGTGGTCAATTCTTCACACTGTGTGTGTGTATAAACATACAATGAGTTGAACTGAAATATACGCTTAATATGTATATCAACTGCAAATTTGATTCTGACTCTTCTGATAACATTTTTTATTCAACTTTGGGTTGGCCTATTGAATGCACAGGTCCTTCACAGACTCTAGCACTTGCACCTTTAGAATCTAATATTTCTACAATTCTTGACACAAGTCTCTATTAGTGCTGCAAGCAGCAATTCCTTTTTTCGACAGTCCTATTTACGAATGACTATTTTCCAACATCAATTCTGTTTCCACTTCTCGGTAGCTTCAAAGTTTACAATATTCCTCATAGAAGAGCGTCATCAATTTAAAAAATCGATTTTATTACGTGATAATATACAAAATGAGAAGGAATTGTCAAAAGTAGAGAAAGTAATTCAGATCCGCTTTGAGGAATAATGTTCCCAGCATCCTGGCACATCAGGAGAAAACTGTGACAATGACTATATGTGAAAAGTAATAAATACAAATCATTCAAATCTTCATTAAGACAGTCTAAAATGCGTGTTTTATGGTTCAGGGTAACTTCTCCCGAACTTCATGATTTGGATGAATATTAGTTTCTCTGTTTTATATAAGTTCCCTGAAGAGATCAAATCTAATTTGTCGAAAGGAAAGAATAGAAAAGAGAAAAGGGAAGACAATTACATGAATACTGAGAATTCAATATACTCGATCCACTAGTGTTTTCCATCTCTCCTAATCCTCAATTATCATCCATCTCCATTCCTCTATGTTGATTTGGATTAATGAGCTGCCACATTAACGAAGAACATTGATTTTAAGATTCTTTTTGCAGCAGAGTTACTAAACGTTAATTTTTTCGTTGAAACACGATGAAATTACATGTATCTTGTGTTTTTCCTGAAGGAAAGTTTAATGTAATCTAAGGATAACCGAACTGTAATCTGTTTGTCCTTAGGAAACCCTTCAAAAAATTTCATTTTAACAAGAGAACGTCTACATCAAAATTGAAACATTATTATCTGTAATTTTCATACACTAAAGGACTTAATCAAAACAAATGTGATTATAATAACTTATTTTTTATGTGCAAATTTGTAAGGAGATTTATTATTTTCTGTTCACTACTACTTCTCTCAAATCCTAGAGTTCGTGTGAGAACACTGAGAAATTTATAAAGACTGAGAAATTTATATTTTTTTAGCAATTATCAACTGCGATACATCAGACTTATGAGGTGACGTGCACTGAAAGCGTTTTTCATTAACATAATTAACCCTTAACTGGTACAATGGGTTTTTCTGACATATGTGGTACAATGGGACCTGCAACACACCGCAATATTTTGGTCAAATCCGCATTATCGTTCTGAATGTAAAATTTTCGCGCCCCTTACCTTCAAAGATAACTCCTAAATATCATTATGCAATAACATCCAAAGAAATGTTTATGAGTGGAAATGTGAGTAATCAACTATAATGCTATTCCAAACTCGTAATGATGACTGATTATTTCAGTAAGATTAAGTTACTATATTTTATGTGACCGGTTCTCATCTTGTGCCGATTTTTCAGTAACAAGTTTCTATTTTATCGGTACCGGTAGAAGTAAATTTAATTAAAAACTTATTTTTATTTATTAAAATCAAAACATTGCTAGTATACACTTTGTCTCTCTAAGTCACTGCACAAGCAGAGAAATGTACAAACTTTGGGCAATGTAACTATTATTCGTTTTATAAGTGGTTCTATTACATTTTAGTGACTAACGAAGGTGATTTTGAAAATCACCTTCGTTAGTCACTAAAATGTAATAGAGTACATCATTCACAGGACCACTGAACTTCTTGAAATTCTTCTCATTTCCACTAACAACTGATTTTGACAGTGCGGCTTCATTTCAAAAACAACCACAACTATCAGTCATCGAATTCTGTTAAAAATAAGTTTCAGAGTTTTGTATAAAGACTCAGAAGAAAACTTGGTACCTAAGGCATCATAAAGACGTGAATAGTTCACAAATCACGGAGTTCACGAATCACGGAGTTCACGAATCACTAATCACGAAGCAAGATCACTAACGTATCTGGAACGATACGTCTGTGAGACCCATCCGTAAATATAATCGATTGTCAATCCGAGAAGTTGAGAGCCTTTGATGTGCCACTTCCTGTGAACATTGATAGCCACTCAAATTAAAGGGAGACGAAATGGCTCATCTCAGTTTCGAAGATAACGTGAGTTCTGTGAAAGAAAAGCAGTTGCGAGGGTCTCGTAGACCCCATCGTACCAGTTCAGGGTTGGTATTAGCGCATTCTGAAATTCTGTCAGGCATAAATTCATTCGTTTAAGAGTCTTAATAAGTACCATTCGTGTATTGGAAAAGCCCAGATACATTCACTCCACCAGTCCCAACTCAAAAATTTATCAAAAATGTATGCATGCGTGGTATTACCTGCGATAATTTTTCCCCGTGAAGGAGTCGATTAGCAAAATGAATTGGCATAGGGGCACGCAGCCTAAAACGAGTGGGATCAACTACGTTTCTGGGCACCTCCGGATCGCCTTGATCATTTCTGGCATATTTTACTAGGAAATAAATAAAATATAATACAAGAAGAAAGCAAGTATAACAAACTAAACACTTAATAAACATGATTTGTTCTATGTTGTACTACTGACAGGATTAACAGATGGTTTGGAGGCCCCATTCCTCAAATGTCGTTTACCAATTCCCCAATTAGTGAGTTTAGTAAGTGGAAAATAACGAATTGATCATATTTATGGAAGTCAAAATGTTTTGTTATTGAGCTCCCTCCGAAATTTTCAGGGGACCCACGGCCCTCCGTGTACACGCCTGTGGGTATTGGGACTCCCGTGTTAGGAACTCCGGCGCAATGACCGTCGGCCTCCCACCTCCTCCCGCGTCGCAGTCCCTCTGGCCACCGCTCTGCACCTCCTTCTGCTGCAGGGGTGGCCGCCCTGAGCAGGCCCTGCGCCCTCTGCGATGAAGGGCAACTAATGCAGGGGCACTTGAGTCACTGAGCTCGACCACTGCATGGTGCCGGTTGAGGCGGCGGCCCTCCGCAGAGGCGGCAGATGACCCAATGAGACGTTGTTCCTCTAAAGGCGTTGGCGAGACTTGGTGCAGATGTCAGTTGATCCACATAACCGCGCCCACTGGAGAGGTATGTCCGGGCATACACTAGTCTCAACGTTGATCGCGGCTAATTTAAAATTCTGTTAGTTTCTTTCTCAAATTTCATTTTGCACGTCGGAATAAATAGTATCTGAATCTGTAGTAGATTGACGGTCTTGGTATCAAGACGATCCTTGATCCAACTAGCGTGTCTGCTCTCGGAGAGCACTATGTAGAGGAGTAACCCCAGAGACGGCTCTTCCTTGTTGGCGCACAACAATTCCCACTGAAGAGCTGAAGCAATTATGGAAAGACCTGTCCACTAAAAGACCAGTAGGATCCGGCGGGTCACTACAAGCCAGATAATGAAATATCTTCTGTTGGACCTTAAAACATGTTATATGAAAAAACTAGTATGTTTGTGTTTATATGTTATTTAACTAGAAATCAACTTAGTCTAAGTTATACATTTAGAAATGAAGTTGAATTGTATTATTTCATGAGAACTGAGGGGGACGCGAAAGCTCTCGAAACGTCGTTGAAGACTGGAAAAACATAGACGTAAAATTATATTTGAATTGTTATGAAATTAAAATAATTGAAAAAAATTGTCTGCTGTCTAAAATTTTAGTGGCCTGCTCTTAAGATAAATACTACTAAAATTAGACAACATAAAATTGTATAAAACCAATGAGTCAACTTCGCAACTGAGTGGACTCAGAGGCCTCGATCAAACTGGCCTCACAGAAAGTGTTATTCATACTCTTTGCTTTTACCATCTTTGTAGAAGTAGGAGAAATGGATAAACGAGTCTTTCACAACCATCGCATGTAATGTAATGAATCTGTTATTTAACGGCAAGATCTGTTGAAGGACCTGCTGACCTGCATAGAATAAGTGAGATAGTTATGCTTGTCATGACGACAGCGGTAGTAAGTTCGAAGTTGAAAATCAACAAGGAGAACATGTCGAGATCTTGTAAACTACAGATTGAAAAAATTGAGAAATATGAGCTCATTAGTAAAGAGAGTGTTAGTTCTTAAAAATTATTTAATACAGACGATTGAGAACACTGTTGTAGGTGGATATAAAGGGATTGGACTATCAAAGAACTAAATTGATAACGAACATGAACGGACACTGACGGAAGATCAACTCACGCAAGATTTCACGGGATATAAAATAACATTAAAGAAAACCAGGACTAAACTAATTTTAAGAACTTTGGAGAATAGTACAGGTACTGGAAAAACTTTTGGGATGATTTTTGAACACTTGAAGAAACCCAGTTAAAATGAAAATCGTGTTCTTCAAGACATTATTTTCGTGTCTATTTGATTATTTCGCCTATAATTTTAATTAATTCACATTTTAGCTGTTAACGTTCAAGAATTCAGTTAATTTATTATTAAATATAATCCTTCTTTGCGAATCTAATCATTATTTGTTTCATTTATAAGTTTAATTAATTCACTTTTGTTTGTTAACGTTCAAGAATTCATTAAATTTAAGTTGTCATAATAGATTTCGTATTGGCAAGAAGACATCAAATAGTAAATTGTGTAGTGTATTTCAAGGTTATTTTTTGTAAATAAATGGTCATTTGGTTCAAATTAACTTTTGATTTGTTTTTTATTCAATATTACCAGTAAGATTATTATATTTTATAATGTACAGTGTATACTGTATTATTATCAGCCCTAAATTTTGTTCTGATTTTATACTTTTTTCCAATCATTACTTTTCTTTACAAATTTTAATTTTATAAAGAAAAAGGAAAATAGAACTGTAACTACCCGTGTTGCTTTAAATAGAATTGATATACCAAAATTTTCTCGCCAAGTCTGAATACCGATTACACTAATAAACCAAAGAGACCTCTGATCCCGCAACTATCATTTACACAAAAATACGAAGGGAAATAATAATTGTTCTGTTTCCAAAGCATGCAGTTTCTAAAAGTTTAATAAAGGTACTCAAATTATATTATCTTTAATTATAATATTTTTTTATTTGTCGTAAAAAACATTGGAAAATCTACATGACGTATGGGGTATAAGTTATAATCTATGCAGGTTATACTTCCAAAATATTTATGCCATTTTTAAGTGTGGTACATCTCAGGTCGCTTACTGTTTTACGAACGTTTTTGTCCAATATTAGGATCGTTGGAGTGCAATTCGAAACCATTTTACTCTTTACTCATAAATTCTAATACGAGATTAATTCAAAATGTTAGTATTTTCTAACGTGTTTTCTGGATTAAATACATTTCTCTCCCTGCTACTGCTGTCGTTCCTACGTTATATTGTAAAAATAAGTCAATGCTTGATTTTTTTATATTATACCATAGTTTATACATTAATATTAATAGTGGTATAATAGTAATACTGCTTTATTCCTGATATTTCTAATCTTCAATTACTTCAAGTTAGCCCTCGTACGAAGCATAATTTTTAAATAAATAATTTCTTTACAGCAAACTTCTGATTGTTGCCAGAATTTTTTAAAATTATACATTTAATCTGTTATGACATGGAAAAATATGATATTAAAAACAAATTTAAATGTAGAAAATATATTCCATAATTTAAGGACTCAAATAATTTTAGCTGTAAAATGAAAAATGTTCGACTTTGACAGGTCTCACGGCTCGATCCGGATTTTGGATTAAAGCTTCCAAAAATTGAATAGATTGCAGAAAAACAATGAATCTTACCACACTGGTATTGTTGTCATGCACTAGCGCCCTATTGTTGCCATGGCGTATTCAATTATTTTAATATTTGACCAACAAAATCTTTTTACTATTATCAAATTAATGAAATACAAATGTTTTTCATTATGGACAAGAAAAAATCAAAATCATTATAAAAATTGAAAATTAATATTTTTTTTTTCGTATGTTCTAAATCTATAACGAAAACGTTCCGAGAAAACAGAACGACATTCTGCGTCATTATGTTGATTCCCATTTTTGTTACCTCACTTTTACCCCAGTCCGTTTTCCCTCTCTCGTTTTAGAGAATCCTCAATTCAAATCGCCGCCGCAACAATGTCGACGTAGTTCGAAGCGCCGCCGCTAGTGAGCAGCACCACTCAGAGTGAGCGGCGGCGCCAGCTCAGCTGGTGCTCCGACGTGAGAGGCAGCAGCTCGCCGTCTCCCGCGCCGGCTGTTTATTTTTAATTCTGACGCTCTTCTCGTAGCGCATTCTTCTCGGCGCGAAGTGCGGTGCCCGGCAGTTATTTCGGGCACGAACCGGCCGGCGAGTGTGTTAAGGTAAGTGCACATTAAATACCGAGTGAATGACTCTTCTTGAATGCATGGTATACAGTATAGATGGAGAGTTGGTCATTTCGTGATCCATTAGAATGTGCGATTTTCTGTGTTGTTTACTATTTAAACTCGTTAACAAACAGATGAGAATTACTTCTCCCAAGAAAGTATTGTGCTTATTATACGATTTAATGAGTACATTTAAAGATGTGTTGAGTTATTTCCTCAAGGTTAGGAATCTACTTGTTGATAAAACATAACAAACTACTGGACACATGTGTTGGGGCTGAAGCTTATTGTAATTTTCCCTCGCACGTGCTGTATGATTCATGTCTCGCGATTGGCCAACGAGTGTCCCCCTACTTCTAGAGGGGTTTCTCTTCTCTTGTTTCTCACTGTATTGATCAAATCGGGATTTTCTGAAAGGGAAGTGAACCCGTGAGGACCGATTATATAAACGTCCCACCACCTTTTCAAGGTCTTTGGGCGTGGCCCCTCCTGTGCCTGTCAAGGAGTCTGCGTTGGCGCAGCGCTAATACATTACTGCCACCCCGCCGCCCCGCGCCGAACGCTGACCGGCCTTCTGCTGCCGACTGGACTGGGCTCGCAATCGTTATCGCTAGTGCTTTTTCACTGCCCCAACGACCTCGTTACTTTTCCTTTATAGAGTGCGACTTGCGCTGAATAGTTGGCGGCCTGGGGCACATTATAGTAGGTTCGTAACATCTTCGCCCAAGTGATTAGAGTCGGGTTGATGAACTGGTAGTATCTCCTACAGACATTATTCTTAGTTATCATGCAAATGACAAAATCCAAACAGTTGTTGATTTCCGGAGTTCATGTTCATCTAGTTTGGAGTCGATGCATATTAAGCATGTGATAGTGGTTCATGAGCGCTGGCTGATTCAGTTGTTGTCGAGGCATTGAGCAAACAAGAGGGCACTCGTTACATGGAAGCATGACGTTCCAGAGTAAATATTTATCGCATGACGTCTGCGAGTCTATTCAAAAGAATCTTCGGTTTTCGTTAGTCAAAACTTTACATAGATTCCGTTCTACATTGTATCAAACATTTTAAAAAATGAAATAAAATTCTTCTATTTCTTCAAGATTTTAACTACGTCAAATTAGAGAGAAAAGATCATTCGTGTACTGATACAGTGCTTACGTAACGTAAAAGGTAGAAAGTTTTACTTACTTATTACAACACAAACATTTCCTGACAATCTTCCAATGTAAAGCAGAAAATTTTGAACTAATGACCAACTGATCTTGTTAACTGTACGTCATGGATATCAGAGCGCTATTTCCGCCTTACCAAAAAATTTCTTCAACTTTTTTTCGTGTAGTTTGTTTTAAATTAACTTCATTGATCTATGTTCGATGAATAAGCAAAAATAAATTTTCTTGATTATATATTAGTAAACAATCGTCCATCCATTCGGGCTGAATATCTGGTGTTTAGCCTTTACCGACATTTAAGATAACTAAATAAAATAGTTAAGCAATACTCAAGAATTGTCACTGAAAATAATGTTCACATTTTTTTGAGTGAATCCTTCAGTTGATATGTTTAGCACTCTCTTCAACTCTCCATCTCTAATATCTCTCGTGTAAGATGTAGAAAAGATAAAATTTGCATTCGGAATTTTAAGAGTACGACTTGAGGGACGTAAAAAATATAGTAGTAATTTCCAAACATTCACGAAATAATCTTTTAAGAGGTAAAATTTGAAAGTTAAAATGGGACCACTGTACATTCTTAAGCAAGTGAGGGAACAAAGAAGGAAGGTTATGGGAAAGGGAGGGAAGAGGGTAGGGGAAGAAGAGGAGGGGAGGGAAGTTGAGAAGGAAGGGAAGCGGATGGGGGTCTCCTTGTACCATCCCTCAAAAATTATGAAAAGCGCTTTGAAATAAATGAATAAAACCTACCGATGTACGAATTCAAATTTCATACAAGTTGATTACATTCTTAAGGAAAAGTAAAAATATTTCGTACTTATTTTTACTTCTCGCGACCCCTTTCGCACAGAAGACTTAAGGCTAAATGTACCGACACTAGTTCAATTTGCCACCACCACGTGGCAGCACCAAAATAAGCAAAATTTACTAGACCGATAACGTCTGAACAAATTGTCCGATTTTCGATCTGTAAACGGCATTGGACTCCTTTTTAAAATAGAATTCACGCTACGATGCCGTTTTTTCAAAAAATATTTCCAAAAATTTTTTTTAATGATTTCTCATAGTTTTGGGAAGAAATTAAAAAATGTGGGCTTATAGCGCGATGACGACGTGCTTCCTGAATCCAACGCCGTATCAATCATGCAAATCGGATGAATAGGAGCGGCGTAAAGTGAAATTTCGGAAAATATACCTGATCCCCCCTTCCCCCTTTCCCGCAGTGAACTTGGAGTGAGCATTCGCAACGATATTCGAGAACCACTGTCCCAGTGCCATATCGGATTTGGAAATCCCGGAACCCCTCCCCCACGGCCACTTTAGCCTAGCCCTTCGCGGTGGGCGCTGAAAGAACGCCCGCCCGGTACCTCCATAAAGTTAGAATCGCAAAGTTTTCAAAAATTATTGAAACTAGGCTCAAAATTTGTCGCTTTTTTGTCGCTAATTTGTTACGCAAAAAAAAATTTGTCGCTCTTCATTTGACCCTGGTATTAAGATTCGGCTAACTTGATATCAACTTAGCATCGCAAACGCAAGAAAACCAACTAATTACAGACATAAATAAAAAATAACACCATAGGAATTTGTCGCTTTTTTGTCGCTCCAGACTTTACAAAAAACAAATTTTGTCGCTCTTCAAAATAATACCAGAAATGCAATTTTTCGTAAACCCGGTGCGTTAGTCGTGTCAAGTTGATAGAATGAAGCTTTATTCGAACACATGTATTGACAGTGGTATAATGCAATATTATTTCATATTTTAACTTTTTTATAAAATTGTGATTATCGGTTCTTTTCATTCACAACAACTCATCAAGCACATCGATAATAAACATCAGGTTTCATAAATGTTTCATTTTTTTACGAAATATGTTCATGTGTCTATACAAAATCTGTTTTGAAAATATCAACATCAATGTTGCATCCCTATTCTCGACACCTAGATGAGGATCGCCGATTTAATACGTTTGCATTCTGATTCCCTAATATGAGGTTTATCAGTGACTGGTATGCTACGTTTTACTAGTAGTATATAAATCTTATAAATTGAATTGCTACCCGATTAAATGTTATTGATAAGCGTGTACGATGTTTAGAAAAATGGTATCTTAATGTAGAAATGTAAAAGTTGCCGACCTGTATAACAAAACATAATTTATCCCCCTCATAGACGGATATTCCTCTTCTAGTGTGGTGTTCCTGTCTAAGGGTTAAAGTTATATTGCTTTCATGACAATTTAATGCATTAAAAAATACATTATATATGTAACAATACAATGATTTACACTACATCCTTTTACATTATCATTTACGTAGTTTGTATCAAAATGACGCGCCGGGAATTACTTATTCCAATCTTCAAGTTTATACAAATATAACAGAATCATTTTATATCAATATAACTTACTAAGTAAGCTGGGACATGTCACGATTCTTAATATTAGATTTTAATGTTTGTTACAGTGTTGGATTCAGGATGCATCTCGCCTGCGCGCTATTTTACCACTTCTTCAATTTTGTCCGAAAGTACGAAAGTAATTTTAAAATTTTACTCAGGAAAACAGATTCATCAGGTGAAGTCTATCAAGGAGACAAACGCCGTTTTGAGATCAAAAATCGAGTCGCAGGATAAAAGAGCTCGTGCGTAATTTCGGCTCATTCTTTCTGGTAGTGGAATGATAACGGAAGATCTTAGAAGTAAAATGTATGTAAACTAAGATGTTAGGACATGGAATATTGGTGATATCTACACAATTAGTTCAATTTTCTTTTTGAAATCAGTTTCCAAATCGGAATTGATATTTTGAGTAGTGCCTCAAATAACTTTTTGATGGTATGAAGACGGAAATATGTGAACAAGATATATAGTTTTATTCGACTATTACAGATGATATGAGACCGTTTGGTTGTGTTACAGCATCACTAGTTTGATAAGTGAAGAAAAATATATTGAGATTGAAAGGGACGAAACCATACACTGACTGCCCGGCTTGCCTGCCTGTGAGCACGGCCTCCTCCCGTGTCGCAGGCCGCCGCCGGGTTTGGCTGCCGCCGCGCCGGGTTTGGCCGTTCGGCCGCGTCGAGGGAGCCCTCAAAAGGGTCGGGTGACACGACACAACTGGGGGGGGGGGGTCAGGTACTTTTTCCGAAATTTCACTTTACGCCGCTCCTATTCATCCGATTTGCATGGTTGACACGGCGTTGGATTCAGGAAGCACGTCGTCATCGCGCTATAAGCCCACATTTTTTAATTTCTTCCCGGAACTATGAGAAATCATTTTAAATTTTTTTTGAAATATTTTTTGAAAAAACGGCATCGTAGCGTGAATTCTATTTTAAAAAGGAGTCCAAAGCCGTTTACAGATCGAAAATCGGACAATTTGTTCAGACGTTATCGATCTAGTAAATTCCGTGTGATAGTGCTGCGATCTATTGATTTTTCCTATAAGTATTTTTCGGTGCATTTAGCCTTAAGCGTATGAGTATCCCCTTTTCTTACTACCCTTCCACTCGAAATTCGCACAACTCCTTCCGCCAGGCCAAACATATAGGAAACACGGAAACCGTAAAAATGCCACAATCAATCCATGGTTTTGAATCTACTTAATCACAGCCTAACACCTCTTTCGTCGCAATGCTTACAAACTTTATTATTCTCAGCGCACCAGCCTGTGACCGGGAAGCCCTGGGGTTCGAGTTCCGACGGTGGCAGGATTTTCGACACTGGCTACAAGGCTAGATCGAGTTCAGTCGCTGTCCGGAGGAGAATTCTAGCAGCCAGCTGCTTGGTAGTTTTCCGTGGTTTCTCCGATCAACACCAGGCGAAAGCCGGAGCAGAACCCTACCAAACGGGCCACGGACGAGCGCGATCTTTCCTTCCTCTTCCTTGTCTTTTCCTCACTCCCTTACACACGCACATACACACACTAACTACTAACATGCATTGAACTACCGCCGGAAGAATAGTCAGGAGCTTTGAGATTGTGCCGGCTGGGGCCATGCTCCGCAGGTGGTGGATACCTGGTTGGGGAATAACCCCGCAAGCCGACGGGTTGGTCGGCGCCGGATCTCGTCCTCCAGCTGGGAAAGAAACATCCACCTCCCGATGAAAAAACATGTACTACACTTACGGGACTAATGACCTCGTCAGTTGACACGCCCGGAATCACTAAAAACCAATCAATCAATCGCCTAGTCTCCTCCACCGTGGATTTCCCCCTCGCCTGTGCGTCGGGAACTGCCAATGTAAACGACTTTCTTAATTTGTACTGTGTACACTACTTCAATACGGGGTATACTATTATTACAACAGAGACAATACAATTGCTATATGCAAACAAAGGACCAAGAATTAGCAAGTCAAATTACAGAATAATTCTCAAACCAGAAAATACTATACATGTCCGACAAACGTAAATCATGAATTAATTGTTTGCACACATTAGGAAATATAATACAATTTCGTATTATTCTGACAAGTAAGTCATTTTTATTAAGTATTGCTTTGCATTTTAATTTTTTTGACATTCCCACAACATCATGGTGATGGTGTGGATACTTACGATAACCACAGTATTAGTATAAGTTAAATTCTTAGAATAATAAATTCACAGGCACTTTTATGTACTGTGGATGGATCCAAGATGTTCAAATGACTAATAAAAGTATATTAGTCCGAATTGTGTATATTTGCGGCTTACTAATCCAAAAACCTTAATCCAACGTTTCCCTTGCTGTTAGGGACTCCTTAAATTACTATGCCAACATTAATAATTATGTTCGCTCACATAATTGAACATTGAAACTATGATTATATGTTCACCTAGTTCACGATATTTCGGATTTCATTGATGATGAGGTTTTCTAATATGTTATTTCAAGCTTAAACGTCTCCTATAAAGTCTAAAATAATACAAAATTACTCACAAAACATCATTTCCTAACATTTCTAAACATATAATGTCACAGTCGAACCTGCCTTAATAGCTTCAAGAATAAAGTAGAAAAGGAAAAAAACAAGAGTTTCCTAGAAGACAATTCTTGAAATGATACGTCATGACGTCTTGTTTACGCAAGTGACGAGGCCCGAAAACTGCAGTTTCTCCAGTGTCCTTGTCGACAAGAGGAAAAGTCCATAGGTCTCATCGTGTCAAGCCAGTTTAATACCAGTATTCGACTGGGTCTGTTTCCTGTTCCTTCGAAGCCGAGCTATTACGAGATCTTGTAGTTGGTGAGTAGATCACATGGGGACAAGAGTTGGTGAGTAGATCACAAAAGGAATTGATACACGAGTGAGGAAGGAGCGTATACGGTATCAGCGTGTTACTAACTAAATAGTTTACAAATAGAAAAACAAAACTGAATTTTTCCGCACAACATTTTTAGGAACTTTGTCACATGTTGACAGAAGTTAACAATTCAGTATGAGAAAGAGAAGAGAGTGAGATGAAGAATTGAAGGCATTTTTGTTGCAGCTTCTTGTTAAGAAAGGGTGATTGATTATATTGTCTACTGATAGTGTATATATGTGTACGTGTGGGGAGATGAAGAAACGAGAAGAAGAAGAAGAAGAAAGGAAAAATCGCGTGCGAACCGTCGGCCGTTTTTAAGGTACTACTCCGGCTTACGACTGGTATTGATCGGAGAAACCACGGTAAACTACCAATCGGAGCAGCCGTCCACTTCAATATTCCAGACAGTGGCTATACTGAGAGAGGGAGAGATTATATCTTGGGATACCAACGAATATGAAACCGCTGCAGCTGTGGTTGCTGATAGCGAGTGTTCCCGACACCACTGTTGCATTTTGGCTCGCAGGCGCTGCAGCAACCGAGCGGCGCCTTGGAATGTTGGCATCCGGTCGTCATCAATTGACGCTTCAAGAGACGGAAAATGGCAATTAGTACATTTAGTTGGCACTAGATGTGTAGTGTCTTGTGTACCACATCCGAACCTGACATTGCAGTAGATGACGCTATGAAACAGTCGATCAAACAGTTCGACCTCTGTATTTATCAACGGGCAATTCGTCAGATTCCTTTAAATGTACTTTATAGTGGTATGACTACCAGAGCTATTAAAAGGAAATACGAAGCAAAACGCTTTTGCTGTAAATATAATATTCGCTGTAAATAAACTTTCATCTTTTAACAATATTTTGGCACTTGTTACTAGAGACCGGATTTTTATGTAATTACATATTTTTTGCCTTTCTACTTACCGTTCTCAAAATTGAAATCTTGGAGAACCGTCGCCATCCTAACACAATATCAATTTTTTCGTTTCATATTTAAATATTTTGTACTATATTACATATTTTACATATTTTGCTATTTTCAGAAAATATTTTTAATCTATCAATTTTCCTCAATTTATTTCATTTTTTATGAAAAAGGTATTTAAAAAAATCAGAATTTTTCCTACATAAATACTATGTGCTGCCGACTCGAGGTGTGCTACATGAAGACGCGGTCGGATGACGTTACAATCCGGCGCACCTGCTTCAATTAGCTCAGTGATGGAAAGTGCGAAACTGAGATCATTTTCACCTTCGGGTGTGAAAAGTATTATGGACGTCGCGTTTCGTGAACATCAACCTTAATTTACGAAATACTTTGGCGATCGTCGGCGCGTAACATTTCGATGGGAATGCTTCACGATGCAGTGATTGTTTGCTAGTTTTAGGTATTGCCAGTTTGAACGAGGGCTTTTATTGCGTCTAGCTTGGCTGCTGAACTATGGTCCTGGATAGCGATAGATAAAGCTTTTATTACTGACAGAAATGTTGTAAAGTTGAAAATGTGCATCAACGTGTGCACTCCAAATGATTTTTAAAACGTTTGAATTATTTTTAAAATTGGTTTCGGAAATTTTTTTAATAAATGTAATTTTGAATTAGGTTAATGTGTTTTATAATTTGTGTATTTTAATATTACACATAACTTATTTTACATATTTATTACATATTCTTACTGTTTTCATTACATATTTATGTAAAGATTTTGACGTTTCATACTATATATTTTTCCGGTCTCTACTTATTACCTTAAAGAGAGAATTGCTTTCATTTTATTTTAAAGATATTACGGTGAATGCGGGTGGTATCTACTCCATATGAATCTAGTATGAAAAAAAGAGTACGTACAGATTTACTGCTCGTGTGTAAAATACTGTTTTATTACCCACTGAATCAAATTACCTGATCTTCTATCACCAATGAACAATTCAAACGATTAACCACACATTCATGAACTTGCTCACCGGATTTCTTGCTTGGTGAAAAGCCCGATGCGCAATTTCGTAAAAACTACTTGCTAGTTAACTCCATCAGTTGCACGGAACGTTTATTGGGCATACCTGATGCATTGTTCGCCAGTCGCAAGACTGCAACCACTGTAATCTTGGCTCTCGTCAATCGTAGTCTTGTCGTTAACATTCGGTTCAGCTGGAATTCATTATAATGTTCTATCTATGAATATCAGTGTTTTAGAGTGGGTTAGTTTTAGAGTTATAATTGTGAAGTGTTGAAAATTTACATGTCAATACAGCAGCTGTGAGGAAAATACGCATTGAGAAATCGCATTATTCAATGGTATTGACTGGTGGAACAAAACGTGTGATATCAAAGAAAACGAACACACTTGAGGGGCAAATTCCAAAATTTCTAATTTGTCTTAAGGATATCTGAATTAATATGAAAAGTATGATTTGATCATGTATGGGGTTTATTAAATCTGAAGGCATTTAAAAAACGTATCCCGTATTGTTTAATTCAGTCGGTTCTCAACTAATATGAACACGAAGGCTGCTAAACTTAAGACAATTGGCCTGATATCTGGAGGTCTAAAATATCTACTGCATCAATACATGCACGAAATAAATGGAATTGATGGATGCTGTGCTCTACCCAGGACTTCAATAACGTACTGAATGAGACCTTCAATAACTTAGGTCTGTCAGAGGGGAAAATAAATGCTGTATGTTAAGCTAAGTATTAGTGGCGGATTCAGAAAGTATTTCAAAATGCAGAAAAAAACTTCAGTTCCCCCTCTCTTTCCATAAATGTTTTTGAAAGATGTTTTTAATTGTAAGCTTGAATTCAAATGTGCACTCACAACAGGAACTGGAAGTGATGCGATGAACTGGGTACATGTTTTGATTAAATTAATTTAAAAAAATGTCGCCTTAAGGGAGACGCATGTTCCCTCCCCTCTTGAATTCGCCACTGCCAGATATTGCCGTAACATGTCTCAAGGAATGTAGTCTTAAATAATGCCACTAAAGATGTTATTTTGATAACTCAGATAAAGATAATGAAGATGAATAGTGTAATTAGATAACAGAATGAGGATCTAAAACGAATAAGTAATTTATGATAATGAAATAACTTTCTTGCTGATTATGTTGGAAAAATACGTTCTAATAAAAACTTTCTTTCAACATTTTGATTCAAAACATAGAATGCGCCATATTAGCTATCAAGAGCCAGATCTCAGAGTAAAAAAACGGGTCGGTAATTACTGATGTGTAGCATTTAGCCATTACATCAGAAATGACTGAAATTAAATTATGGCAGTATGACCTTGCAAAATAAAGATTAAATCACATTAAAATGAAAGAACCACGTCCTAGTTTTAAATCTGCACTTGTGTAGTACAGATTGAGATCAAGTCGTGTTGCCGGAAAGCTCTCTACCTCGTATCTGAACATCAAGCAATAATGTGTTACGTGGGAGCCGCTTCTTTCCCGCTCGCTCCGGTTCGCGTTAGGAGCAGCGCATTTATGATGGCGTTTTATGGCGCGCCGTAAAAGACAGTCGCGTCGCGCCGCGCGCGCGCGACATCTGCCTCCTACGTCTTCCTCGATGACCTGCATCTTCGAATGAAGATTGGAGTCTCAGTTTGAGCAACCGTTGGTTTCGTGTGGTAAATGTATCGTCAAAAACAGTAAAAACAATGTGTGACGTATGGGCGAGAAATATGCGTACTTATTCTTGAGCACCAAAATCCCTAGATCACCCTTTTACTATAGGTAATTTAATGATGAATATACACAGGTACCAACAACGAGTGTTTAAGCAATATTTGAAAACTAGAGGTTTTCGTTTTAGAATAATAGAAAACTTATTTTTGCTTAGCCAAATGAACTTGATGTTATAGTATTGCTAAGAAAATAACAAGCCATACTCAACAGTTCTACTCCTACCACAATCAACAAAAGGATATCTCTACAAAACGTGCGAATAGTAGAGCTACATTTATGTCCAGAAGTCAAAAAAGGGGTCATCTCAGCATTTACTCAATGGATCAAGGGAAACTGGACAAAAAGCCTGAGTAAGATGGGGCCATCATTCTTTGCCATGGTTCACTGTGAAATCTTTCGCTCCCAGATTACAGGGTATTCGGTTTCGAATTAGGGGTTTTAGGAATGTGAAAAGTTTGAGGCGCTAGTAAAAGTAAAAGTGAAATACGAAAGATTTTGTAAATACGAAAGTATTTGATATTGCAAAGTTATTAATCTAATATGTATGATATGAAATTACAACAGGTGATGTATAATGGTTAAGGTGTTGATAATTTGCTAAGTATTCAGAACAACAATATGTTTTGTTTTAGGTACAAAAGGATTTTTATATTCCCAGCAATATTAAGACACCGTCCACATTAAAACATGGGTGATTATTACACGGTAAGTTTTATATGATTTCAAAATAGCAGTAAATGAGTAAGAAAAAATCTTGAAGGGTTGTTTTTGAAGTAATTTTTAATAAAAAGTAGAGAATTGAGGTTATTTGGAATTCAAATAATTATGAAATGAATAATTATCCAATTTGCATTGATTATCTTATTCAAAAACTTATTTTAACATGAAAAAGAAACGTGGTTTTTTCTTATTATGCTATTTTAAATGTGCGTTACAAATTGAAGACATTTTTCTCTTTACTCGAACATGAACTGCAAGTGACGTCTTACGCTAGTAGGTCTATATTATAATACATACAATTATATTACACTATATTGTAAGTGTTTTTCGTCTATTCAGAATACAGAGTGAGAATAATTTGTAATGATCTTCGACTTTCTGGCAGTGCAGTTTCTGACAGTGCCGGGTCCAAATATTATTCACTGTTTGATGCGTGATATTGAAGTAAATATCGGAAACAAAAGTCCCTGGAGCATATAACTCCGAAACTGTGATGTCACATAATCGGCAATCCTCGCTTAAAATTCTAAAGATACCTTGCTACTTACTTTTAAAATCGTATATATACTAGAAGAAGTTTAGTAGTTTTATTTTTCAAAATATAAACATCGTAATCTAAACCGTAGGTTGAACCATTTTGTAGTTAGTGTCTTCATGGTTCAGGAGTTGAACATGACCTTCATTACTAATCAGTATTAAGAAATGTGTGTGAATTTCGTTCTCTCAGGTGTAAGACACGCGAATGTCAAAACTTTAGCACTTTTAAAATAAAACAAATGAGCAGAACACCATCCAAATCCTCAACCAAAAGAGTAATGTAAAACTTCCGATATTTAAAATAAAAGAATCGTTATTCAGTAACTGCAAAAATAAAAAAAATGTGCCTTATCATTCTCTCTACAAACAATTCTTTTAAGAGTTCACAGCTTATAAGTTCATTCTGCAAGTGTGTAATGAATTTATTATTATTATTATTATTATTATTATTATTATTATTATTATTATTTCACTTCATTTACCTTTGGGTTCGAAAAGTTTTTAAGAGTTATTATCAACATTAGGTTGACATTTTCACTCGTTTTTTAATGCGTTTTGTAATATTTTAAATGCATATGTTCATTTCTTAGAAAATGAAATTCTTAATGACTAGAGCCTGGAAGTTTGGCAAACTGCCATATTGCTATAATATGTTCTTCTCTGCAGGCAGAAGGGCGACAAGGAGTTCAAACCCTCCCCTATTAGTGTCGGTCACTGGGTTCAAGAGGGGTTGAGAACTGTAATGAAAGCGAGAAAATAGCAGTTAACATTTCAGTATTATTTTTATATTTTTATTAAATACCTTTTTATGGATTTTACTTTTTAAATGTCATATTTTACTCTTTCCGCTCACTCCTGGTTTAGCCAGATTAAATGTCTGGACTTCAGAGCTCGATTAACAAAAATTCTGAACGATACAGTGAGTCAGTCACACTCATTTTTATTTAAAAGTTTAACTAAAGGTATAATAATTATAAAAATTACGAAGTTAAAACTCATACAATCTTATCCAGTTAGGGAGCGTAGAAGTAAACTTAATTCTCAACGCTCTTGTGTGAAATACGGCGACATCGAAGAGAATATAAAGAGAATGTATAAAAATACAATTTTCGCAGCAATCATCACCAGAATTTCAGCAAATTATCAAACATTTTTGTGAAACAATTTGGTCTAATGCCTTCATATTTTAGCTTTATTAGTATTATTATTGTTATTATTATTTTATTACTTTATTATTTTTTAATATTTGTTATTCAAAACTAGAAATAATGAGTTGTGGCTGCTCAAACGTAGATTTGACAGCTTGTTTACACCACATAAAATGTAATAAGTCTCCAATTACGAATTATCTAGAGGATATGATCGGTAATTCTAATACACATAAAAGTTTCTGAAATCTCGACTGGGGTTATCCGAAGCCTTGGGAGAGAGACGTTAAAGGCTTTCCAGTGTAGCATATGGTGGCGGAAGCGCACATCCGGAGTTTATTTACGCAGCGACTCCATTTCTGGAGATCCTGTAGAGCTATTATAGTAAATCCTTAAAAGGGGGCACCAGAAATCGGTGACCTGCTGTAAGTCAATAGAAAGTATTAGAACGGTAATTTAGAAATAAATATTTTTATTGTAATATAAAACCCATTTCTACAATGTAACATGTTTTAATGGAAACGTCCAGTGAAAACTTAACATTATAATAAAATAAAGTAATAATAATAATAATAATAATAATAATAATAATAATAATAATAATAATAATAATAATAATAATAATAATAATTGGAAAATATAAATCGTGATTGGATTGTAATAAGACAAGAGCAAGAAGTTTCACATTTGTTGCCGAAAAATTAGGGTTTAGTTCCTTAAAATCAGAAAAAAATTATATAAAACAAGTCGTTTGTAAATTGGTTTAAATAAATATTAAGTGAATTGTTCTATGAGAAAAATAATAATGACAAGTCGCTGTGCCCCTCGTCCGTTATTGAAAATAATTATCAGGTGTTGCAAATTTTTTCCAAAATATTTTAAACGGCTATACCATTTACAAAAATATACTAAATTTTAAGGCTTTAAGATGTATTACTCTTTTTAGAAATAAGTGCATCCCAGTAAATAAGGCACTTTTTCGGATAATCAATTTATCTTCATATTTGTGTGCTTCTGCCTTAGCCTGAACCTACTGTGTTCCCCGCATCGGGTTTCAACGCTGCAGAAGATGGAATGGCTTTAAGAACTGCTATGAAAGGCTTTGGTACAGACGAGCAGGCAATCATTGATATTCTTACTCACCGTTCTAATAGTCAGCGCCAAGAGATCGCAAAATTTTTCACTGAAGAATATGGAAGGGTAAGTTGACTATTCTTTTTATTCGGTCTCGGAAAATAATGCTTTTCACTCAAGTATTTTTTAAATATATTTTGTATTGACCCGTGTATTATTTGGTTAACAATGATAAACAAGGTTTTTTAATGCTTATAATATTTTTGCCTTTCCAGAATCTTATTGATGATTTGAAAAGTGAATTGGGAGGTCATTTTGAAGACGTTATTGTGGCATTGATGGTTCCTCATGTTGATTATTTATGCAAACAGCTCAATAAAGCAATGGTCGGAGCTGGAACAAATGAAAATACACTCATAGAAATTCTCTGCAGTAAAAATAATCAAGAAATAAAACAAATCGTTGATGCTTATGAGCGTTGTAAGGAAATTTTAAATTATCATGCATGAAATTTATTATAAGAATTGCACTAATTAATACGAAAATGTTGTCTTGAATAAAATAATGTGGAAGACTTTTTTCTGTTAGTTTTAATGTTATGAACAGTTAAATGAACTCTGAACACGAACCTATTTTTTTCTTACAATAATTAGGTGATTATCTTTAAAGATCCTTAGTATATTACAATAATACATGCTTATTTTTCTGAAATAACTTTCAATAAAAAACATTAGAGCTCCACTCGCTGACCATTCTGGAACGAAGAACCAAAGTTCTGCGAGATAGTGAGCAAAATGATGGCGCCTACTTAGGCATCACCCTTGATACTGACGTAAGGCAAATTGCCTGCCCCTCAGGCGCCAGTTTTGCTGTATCCCCCTGTTCTACACGATACTTCAATATATGATTGGTCGGTACTGTCAACGGTACAACTAATAGCCAAGTTCTCGTAAGCTTAATTAATTTTTGGGTAGGGGCGATCTAGCTTTCAGGAATCAACTCAATATTTTTGGTTTATATATATTTGGTTATCCTTTAACGACTATCGAAAAATTATCTCTACCTCTTGCTGTGGGAAGTTATTCCAGAGATGCCAAGGGTATGATTGTGAATAAGCATTAATAAAGAATGTCAAGTATTAATATGGTACATTACTGAATTCAAAATGTTGCAGTATATGATCGCCCACTGGCGGAGCATGTTTGCAGTGAAACATCAAGTGACTTCAGACGTTTGCTTACTCTTATTATAACGGTATGTCTCACAGCATTGTTTATGTATTCCTTTTAAAAATCTGAATTACACTTCAAAAATGGAAATCTAACTACACAATTCATCTCTGGTGAAGATGTAATTTTGTTTCTAGCGCCCAGACACATAACATACTTTTCCCCCAGACACACATAGTCATACTTTTTGCACGATTAAAAGTATTAGGAAAATAATCTCCATATCGCAATTCCAATTTACAATAAATTATCATAATTAAAATAAATTATTATTGAAGTACTTATGAATGAAAATATATTGTTATTAAATAAAGTTAACATTAAACAAATTAAATTTAAATATGTAGGTTTTCATATTTTTTTAATAAACGGGGTGTTATCTTCCTAGTCATATTTAATTCCCAGCTTCTAAGCAAGGAAAGATAGTGTATGCAAGGCAAGAATGACAGTATTGCCATATGGAAGTATGATGAATGTTTTTCTTAACTAAAAACAGAAGGGATTACCCGAGTTAAAGTTGATAAAGCTCACAATTTCACTATTGAATAAAATAATCTTATCCTCCTTTGATTATTCTGCAACTTAATCACATTTACTTCAAAAAGCTTTCTCTTAACAAGCTCAGCTTCACTTAAAGAGGTGCATGAGGGCTGCATGTGTATAAATGCTTGTGTAAGATGGCTGCTGACTTTCCTTGTAGGGTGTGAGGAATGACTTATCTGTGGATCGGGACAGGGCCCGAGAGGCTGCTGAGCAACTCTATGCTGCAGGTAGGTTTAATAACCTGCAGTAAATGGCTTGATAATTCTAACTAGCTGTAGCATAGCCAAAAGACAATGTGGAGGGGCTGTAGAGGAATGACTGCCTAGGTAGCATGATTGCCTTTTTTTCTGTAAATTTAATTGATCTGCTGATACTAAATTGATGTTGGAAACTACCTCTTTCTTATTTTATATTAATTTATTATTATAACAATTTTCTGTAGCCTCATAATATTTCAGTCATGTACTATCTTTGTTTAAGAAGGCCTTGTAACATTAGTCACTCTTTCCACAATCACCATAATCAACAATCTTCATTCCCAGTTATTTCCTGAGTATGATATTAGCATGACTCTAAAAGGTGAAGTAGCAAATAAATTGCATCTAATTTTTTAAATATCAAAAGACCCAACACGCCTCCCACATGGTTTTTACCTATGCTACTGTTCTGAAATTTACTAGCCTGGTCTTGAGAATGCTCTAATTTGTTCTTGGTATTTGCAGAGAAAAAATTCAAATTGCTTTTTTTTCAACAAATTACATACTAGAAATTTGTTCACACAAATTATTGTACACTAATACTTATTTTAAATTATTTTTATAAATCTTTCAGTAAACCAAAATAAATTTTGAACTAACTTCAATAGATTTGTGGAATAACCTTTCATACATTTTGGGCTTTTGGCAATGTTCTAAAATGTACCCAAGTTATAGAATGATGGAGTGTTCATATTCCTTTCTTATCTTCTTGACTAAAATATTATTTTGTTACTATCTTTTTTTATTGTTTCAAAAGTTACAATGTTTACTAGAATGCTTGTCAAAAGAAAAAATTTGTGCTTGATAAACATTTTTTATGAATAATAAAAAATTACATGACAAGATTTGAATAAAGCACACTCTTGATTTAAATATATAGCTCATATGCAATTATGAAAACTACATTTACTTACACCTAAGAAACTTAAGATAAATTTTGGATAATTTTTTACTTCGTGCATATGAATGAGAATGCATAACACTCAAAATGTGTCATGTAAAGAAGATAAATTAGGAGATGTATTTTTCAGCTAGGATACTGAGAATAAGATTCTAATAATAACAAAATTTAAACTTTCTGATTTCCTTTTAAAAATGAAAACAATTTCTTTTTATATTGGCATGCAAGAAGCTTGTTAATGCAAGTAATTTGTAATCAGTTCTTTTTGGCTGGGTGAATGGAACCGGACATTTTCTAATTTCTTTTCCCATCTTTTCTTTGCTACATCATTTGCTCTTATATTTTAAGCATTATTTAATGACTATAAGGAGCATGAGCAGCTTTATTAGAAACAAGTTTTATTCTCGTCTTGAAGAAATTATACTTTGCATTTCTATCAAATCAGTGCTTTCCAATTCTTGCAGGAAGAGCGAGATGACAGCTATCCACCTAGCCCTGCCTATGCTCTAACTATGGCAAAATGCCTTCGTGAAGCAGGCAGGTAGATTTTAATTGCTGGAAATAAAAATATCCTTTAAAATAAATACATTTTTTTGTTAAAAATTAAAATCCGCATGTTTCATTTACCCAGTTGAAAAGTGATCTCAAAGAAATGTAGAAAAGTATATATTTAAAAATGGTTATTCTGACAATCAGATAATTAAACTTAAATTCTTTTATTTCAATTGAGAAAATTCTTGTGACATCGAAATTTCAGGAGAGCTTAAGTTTGGAACTGATGAAGAAGTTTTCAATAAAATTATGGCTCATGAGAGTTTTCCACAGCTCAAATTGATATTTGAAGCCTATAAAGAAATTTCTGGGCGTACTATTGAGCAAGCACTTCAGAATGAATTGTCTGGAGAATTGTTGGACGCTATGTTAGCTATAGGTTTGTGAAAATAATCCTTATTTTATTATTAATTTATTAATTAGTATTAATTATTAATATTTAATGTATATAATATAATATTAATTATTAATATTTTAAATATATTTTCAGTTGAAAATGTACAACATCCACCAACATTTTTTGCTAAAAGAATTCATGATGCTTGTGAAGGTATGGGAACAGATGACAAAACATTGATCAGAATTATTGTAAGTCGAAGTGAAATTGACTTGGGTAATATAAAAAGAGAATTTGAAAGACTGTATGATAAAACTTTAGAAAGTGTTGTGAAGGTAAGAAAGGTGATATATTAATGAGTGAGAATTTAGTTCGTGAAAATGTCATATTCAGAAGTGACAATTTTTCATTTCAGGGAGAGACATCTGGCGATTATAAGAGAGCTTTGGTTGCTTTGATTGGTGGACCTTGAAAAAGATCACAATTTTTAAAATACTCTCAGTGATTTTGGGGGAATGTAGAAATATGCCAAGAATTAATGAAATAATTGTCACAACAAATACTATATAATGTGACAATTTGTAAAATTATTTCATGTGCCTATTGCTGTTCAGTTCAGTGTAAAATGTCAAAAAAACAATATAAAATACATTTTCATGGCAGTGTTTTATGACAAAGATTCAGCATTGCCATTTTATTGTTGTTTGCTTGTGTTGTTAAAGATCTTCAAAGGAATTGTGAAAGACTTTGATACATTATTAAATGTAAAAAAAATTTGATTGTGAAATAAAATATCCAGAAATTTTTAGTGAAGTTTATAGCTACTTCTGCCTTTTTGGCTCATGCAATTGAAGCATACTTAGTGGTAACTAATTGCAATTTAATGAAGATTTTTTTCATTAATTACTAATATAACAATTGAAATATTTTATATTGTGTGAAATATAAAAAGTAAAGTTCCCCTCTATCTTTATATATTATAAGTTTCATTAAGAATCAGTGTGTCTTTATATTAAATACAGTATTAAAAAAATTGTGAAGAACAGTTTTATTACTCAATTTCCTTTCTTGTGTCTTTTAGCAATTGACAGAAACTTCAACATTCAATTAAGTATAAATATTTTGCATCTATTCAAAGTAATTTTAACAGGTAAATTAGCTTAAAAATTGTACTGGAGAGTATAAAAAAGCTTTTTTCGTGGCTTATTCTAGTTGGTCCGATCACTAACCTGTAATTGTCTTGTGGGTATAGTAAAATGTATTTTAAACTAATCTTTTTTACTCGGTGAAAGTTTTCTTGAGCTTAATTGTTAAAAATAAAGCTATAAGTTACATTTATTCACGCTTAATTTAGTTTCACAAAAATACCAATACCAAATTTTGTGCTCAGCAAGATAGGAAAAAGAGATCGAATTCTTTTTTTCCGCACGCCTTTTGATTTCAGTTGAACTTGACATTAGTTGATAATACTTTAATAATCATCTGTTGACATTGCAAACTAAGGCATTACATTCTTTCAAAAGTAAACCACCTTCACCGCTAAATAGCATTATATATGTCCAGTGGTGCATCCACAGGTGCATCCAGAGGGCTGTTTTTTTCGCGGAGGCCCCGAAGGTCCGTTAGGCACCGAAAAATGTTTGCCGGAAGGGACAATAGGAAAAGAATCCCGACTATCAACAAAGGGATACTAAAAACGAATACTCCTTGTTTACTATAAAACTACTTTATATTATTCTAGAATACTGTAGACGGAACTACACTTTAGTGACCCAGAACTCTCGCTGAGGGAAAAATCTCTTTGCGTTTTTTTAGAATTTATATTACATCATTAAGAAGAAAGGAAATGATGTACCTTTTGTTCTTCGAGAGGGGGAGGCAAGAAAAGGTCACCAACGGTACTAATAGTTTCGCAGTTCAGGGAGATTATTGAACCATTTTGGGGATATTCAAATTCCGGCTGCAAGATTTCTTCTGAAAGAAAAAAAACCATTTAAATTTCGTCACTACGGGTTTATTGTAATAACGAGCTTAAAGAGGCGACTCTTTGACGATAAAAAATGTCAAGAAGCTCATCACATCAACACTTCATGTTTATTGTCATTTAGCGGTGAAGTAGTAAATTAGCAACTTTATTTTGAAAGAATGGCCAAATTTTTAAAGTCGACTGATGAATAGTATGTCATTTGGAGGTGGAGTAGTACTAAAGGGAATTAATCCTTTCAAAGCAAAAATACAGCTTTTTCAGTTGCAAAACATTTGTATGCCATTAGAGACGTCACTAACCGAGCAAAATGTCCATAGTAAGCATTTTTTTCAAATTAAACAATTTAGTATAAAGGATATGTGAAATATGTATCCCTACGCTGCTCAATACAATTTATTTTACTGGAGTTTCTCTCTAAAACAAATATTGCAAATAGCTACTGATCAATCATTCCTACCCCATCTCGATTGGATTTGTTCAGTCATCCTTTTTCCTTCAAGCTAATTCTTCGATGGCCCTATCCCTTTCTTTGGACATTTAATTGTAGCGGGAAGCTTTGGATGAAATTCTTGCTCAAAGAATAACTAGTGGTGCTAAACAGCACGAACTTTCTCGCCCGTTTTTTCACGCAAAATTACGCAACAAGCACTCAAATTTTCGAAAAATATACCTGACCTTATTTCAAAATCTTTTTTTAAGGAACAGATTTCATTAAGGGAAAAATCTCTATCTTTATAATTGTAGTTGTGGGAAGACGCCGAAAATGTTTTGAAATTTTGCAATTTTTGAAAAATTAGTTTTCAACGAACATGAGACCTGCACCATTCTCTTAAACGACCTTCACAGTATCCAATAACAAAATTTAATCAAAAACGATGGAGCCATTTTTTTTTGAAATTTTAAAAATGTCTCAGGGGATTTATGTAAAATACTCCTCAAAATAAAAATATCGGTTTCAAATTCAAGGGACCGCGACATCCGCCAGATCGATTGGGGAATATCAATTTTCGAGAAAATCGGCTGAACGGTTTAGCCGCTAGAGTCGTTTACAGGCGGACAGACTTCTTGCTGTCATTAGATTTGTTGGTATCAATTACCCACAAAATATGGATTCTGGCTATACCACGTTTTAGAGGATTTTTCTAAACTTTTCAACTAGATTTATCGACATTTTCGTTACCAGGGCCCTGTAATATGTTTTTCTGCCGAAAATTCGCCGTTTTCGCTGTATAACTTAAAAGCTTTTTTTCTTGTTGAGTATGATACTTGTAAAAAACTATATGGAACAATGTTTGACACCTAAAGAAATGTTAATGGGAAAATAAATGTTAATCTCAGTTACCGAATATGCCTACATAATTCGATAACTGTCCAATTACCACCACGTCATGATACTGGATTTACTCGTATAAGTGAGAATTAGAAACATTGATACTTCTGCTTCTAAAAGAAGAACCCATCGTCAATACTGACGATGAAGATGAATGCTTTCATCTCATTCGCGCGTAAGAGCTGCCTTGCTTCTAACAAGACTTCCGCTTGAAGATCCCTGTCAACAGATCAATGAGGGTCTTTTGGCAAAGCACCAACAAGCGTTCTCCTGTTTCGTTAAAATTTTCATTTTCAGCCTGCAAATCTCTACGTCAGATTTGGAAAAGGAAAGGTTACAAATTATTATAGGAAGCGTATTTTTCGTTGCATCTAAAAATAATTAACAGAAAAAGAAACTAAGATATTTTAAGGAATTGGAAGTTGTTTTGAAAGAGTTGAAACAATGTTTTTCATATTAACAGTATTTTTGTTCTTTGGTTCCCTTAAATCTTCGGAGAAGTTGCAATTTTCGTGTTGCTATTGCCTTGTCTGGAATATGTACTAATTTAAATAAGCAGACAGTGTACCCTTTCGGGGTAAATAGCAAGAACAAAGACATTCCCTGGAACTTAATTTCAAACTTTCATAAATTGTCCCCTGTGATAAAGAGACAATTTAGAAAACTTTTTTCAATAACTAGTGCATAAGTCTATTATAATTTATTAGTTGGGGAAAGGGAGTACTTAAAAATCCTCTTCGTCTCTCTCGTTCTAATAGAAATTGAAAGCTAGAAACAAAGATGAAATAAAATTTCTCCTTTGTTTAAATCTCCAAGATCTTGATTCGATAAATTTCTGATTTCAGCCAGAAGTGTTGGTCCTTGTTACGTGATAGTTCTTATTACGTTCATCCGATGCCTTCCTAATATTTTTATCCACTTTCTTCTGAAAATGTATTACACTTATGTGGTTGAGACTCGCGTTTATCAAAAAAGGCAGGAGTTCCAAACCGACTGTGCTCATTGATAGGCCTTAAGTTCACTAAAAAAACTTGTATTTTTTCTCATATGCAAACATATAATTCAAACACAGTTTTCTCTAAATTTTCTGTCTATTTCTGAATATTTCTCTCCTATTTTAAAGAAATTATTCGGAAATACTGCGTTATTTCCTTCTCTATTGGGTAAGAGTATTAACCATCATCAAGACTGAGCGAAAGGAGAGGCGATGCTGGGTTGACGCATGCTTTCATCTCATTCGCGCGTGAAGATTGCGACCTCGCTAATACTCTTAAACAATGGAAAAGAGCGGCAGACGTGATTCAGGCGCTGGCCACCAGAGAGCAGCTGCTGTCACGCAGGCAGCCGCCAGCCTCGCAGCCGCAGTGACGTAGGCAGGACCTCCTCGCTTCGCGTCTCCGCCGTCTATTTATGCTAGTGACGTGTTCACGCTGCAAATCCTTCGGCTAGCGCACTCGTACACATTCAGGAAGAGGCTAACTGACGCTCAGACACGTGCTGCTGCCAGATTTCAGGTGAGTCTCTGAGCATGATGTCGTTGACACTGATGCTTACGTCTGCTTACGTACATTCTTGGTAGAGGTATGCCGGTGTGTAGCTCAAGGTCGTGTTTTGTTCGTCCAATATCTTCCAATTTAGTTGTACGTATTGCAATATATGTAATGATCTTTGTCATTTCGATTTTAGTAAATAGAAAGAATAGCAGACATTAACCTATTGTGACGCATGATGTGATGCAATCATTACTGAAAAGAAATATCAGTGAAACCACGATTCGGATGTCATATGAGTCACTACGTCCGTGGATTCGACCCGGAAAGTTGTTTAAATGTCCTATATACAACAGTGACCGTGTATTTGCTTATCGATTTAAATACGACCCAATACGATGTCAGGCCATATGACAATTCGAAATCAATGAACTCTAGAAATATTTGATGGGGATCGTCCTCCGGACCTTGAATTCTGACTCTGAGTCAGCTGGGAACAGAGCCATGAGCTGGGTGTGGTCCCCCTTTGTCACGGACTCATACTTCGCGCCCCTCTAATGAATGAATCGTCACGCCCCCTTGGGAAGCTTCTGGCTATGAATGTCTGGCGGTCACGCAATCTCTTAGTCATTGCCCAGTAATGCGTTACGTGATGAGAGGGCGCTTAGAGCCGAAACTGGGTCTGGGAATTTCCGGGTAACTCCTACAAATGAAAGATAAAAAAAAAGCGTTATTGAAATGGAAAACGTTCTTTAACTCTGCATGATGCCTTATTTTATAAAATTAGATTTTCTATAGAAATTATTTCATGATTATTCATTTTAACATAATGCTATGTTGACAATGTTCTATCAACTGTTAGTATCGAATGCGAAAAAACACTATTTTTCAGGAGTCTCAATTAATTGATTCAAACACGTCAATGAAATGGGAGTTTTCTCAATAATATTCAATAATTTACCGCTGGAATTTAGGACTTTCTAAAACGGTAACACATTCGCTAAGTCTTTGTACGTATCGCCATTGAAGCAACCGCCAAAAGACAATAACGAAAAACAGGGGCGGATCCAACCTACCATTGGGGGGGGGGAAGCATCGTAATTTTAGTTAAATAATAAACATATTTGGTATTATATTGTATATTATTTATGTACTCTAGATATGATATTATACAACATTAAATAATTACATGTTTCGAACATAATTAAATATTTAAATCAATTTGGCCAAATAGAGGAAGGTAAACGAAACTCTAGGCCTTTTGGAGGGAGGGGGAATGGCCCCTATGGCCCTTCCCTGGATCCGCCAATGATGGGAAACCGGCTTTTCCACATTCGATACTTTACAGTTGACACGCCAACAATATTATTGCGGTAGGAATTGAACAAGTATTTTTATTCTCTTTACCACGAATCTTCTTGGGTTTATTACTTAGTATTCAAGAAACCTTGAGCTTCATATAACAGTCACACGAAGACTTTCCTTTTCATGCATCCGTGCACGAGGAAATTAAATGTCGAAGAAAAAACTTCCCACAAACGAGTTGGATAGAAGTGTCATAGTTGACTCGAAAAATAAGTCTTCTGAAAGAATTATTCGCTCATAATAGCTTCATAAACACATTTGTTTTCTTAAATGTTTTTTTATTAACCTACACAAAAGCATGAGAGAACACTGTGGCAAGCACAGAAGTGTATTGGATTATTACAAATTACCACTGTGGTAAACGAGACCGGTACATAAGGATTTGTTAATTCCATGAGTCACCCCAAAAGCAAGGCAACCACAGTCACGAGGTCGTTACGAGTACTTGCTGAATTACGTCACGTCACCTGCTTTGTCTTTAAATGATTTTCGTTAGCAGATATTCTTAATTTCACGAAACATTCTCAGTTTTATTGCCTCACAAACACTTGAAGTTTTATTTCACAGTGTAAATCGAAAACGAAATACAATTTCCGAGTCAGTTTAAACTACAATTCCTCTAATGCTATTATTTTCATTACATTTTAATCTAAAATGATGAGCACTTCTATAAGATTTTCAAAAGTTCGTCTTTAATCAAGCTCGAAATCTGAGTGTTCCTCTTAACAATTTTTCGTTCCAGATATAAATCCTTCTAGAATATGGACTAGATTTCGATGAGACACGAATTACGAGCAAATAAACTATATTAATTAAACAATCGATGAATTAGAGAAAGGAAAATGTTTGCTTCTCTAATTCGTCGTTTCTTCTCTAATTAGAGAGGGACACATTTTTCCTTCTCTGCTTAACTTGAAATGCTCGTTCATCTCTCGTTCTCCATCCCCTATCTCAAGTCTAAAATATACTCTTCGTCGTCTTTAAATTGAAACCTTGTGTCCTTAGTAAATGTTTATGTGGACGAATAATATTATGTTTGCCACGAGAATGTGAGCATTTGCATTCTTTAAAAATAGATTCCTGAAAAAGCAAAAAGCTTCTCTATCTTCGCGTTTCATTCTTTCAAAGCCTGTTCATTAAGCTAAATCAGATAAATAAACTTCATAATAACTAGATAGTCTCCATCTATGTATTTATTAATACATGGCATACATCTCGTAACTATTTTTTGCAAGACAACGTACATGGTTCGATATAAAGCGTTCTATAGGCTCTGCATCCTCTTACAACTCAACCCTCAGTGTTCAAAAAGACAGTAACATTTTAGGATCTGCGGCGATTTCTCGCTGAGAAAGAGCAGTACGATAAAAGTAAATGATTGGTAGCATAGGTCTGTCCTTAGGCTTATTTCTTTAGAAAAAACGTCATTTTGATGTCATTAGGCGCTGGTGGAAGATGCCGAGAGAAAAAATACTTCCGAGCAGTTTAGTGCAACTAAAATGGATTTAGCGCGTGGTTTCAATATCTTAAGATGCCACGACATCTAAATACATTTCTCGATAGCGATCTTAATATTTCTGAAGAGACATGGATACTTCATAGATAGAAAGGAATACTTTGCATAAGCAGAAGAATGTTTGAATTAAATATAATAAAAAAAATTCCCTTCAGATATATATTTATTATATCATTTTTTTCTCTCGCCATCCATTGACGTTAACAATAATACTTTGCGACATTCACCAGTGTACCCCCCCCCAAAAAAAATCCATTTTCAATTCAAGGGGGCGAGACATCAGCCAACTCAATCCGGGAATATCAATTTTGGTGAAAATCCTTCCTACGGTTCACCCGCTAGTACTGTTTACATACGAACGGACGGACTCATGGATAGACTGGTGGATAGAGGACAGGCAGACAGGTGGATTTAGCACGAACACACGGACACACAGACAGTCGGGTAGATAGACAGACGGATAGGTGGACAGATGGACGGACGTTTTGCCGTAAATCGGTGGCGGCCGATACAGAATTATTTTAGTGGTGCCAGTTAGTGATGCGACAAAACAACGATGTTGCCAATTATAGATGTTCAAAATTACTACATCGATGTTAATAAAGCATCGCTCAAAAACCACGTACGTTTTTAAAGCTAGATGCGATGTTTTAAAACTGGTTTAGTAGTCTCTAAAATAAAATTCGTGGGCAACAAAATTTAATTTTACAGTGACCGTGTTTATTAAGTTATAATGAATATTAAATTGAAAACAAACTCAATGTAATAAGGACAAATAAAAATACCCAGTCTGAAAGTCAAAGAGGCCACAGTTTCCTGAGTTTGCTGAAGATGGGTACGGGAAGAAGAGAAGAGGCCTTACGCCCACGGTATACGCCGCCTCTCCATGTGCGAAACAGAAGGAAAGACGTACAAAACACCACGACATCGGAGTCATTCCGAGCGAGAGATAGTCTGCTCGATGAAGATAGTGCCATTGGTGCACTCTATCGAACAGAATGTGAACTACTGTGTCAGTTCCATTTTGGCATCGTCTCATTCATAAGAGCCGCCTACAAATTTACACAGCGTTCTTTATACAGCGGTAAATGGGCTGAGATGGTGCCAATCCGTAGATGGGTCAGAGGTTTAGGAGGAGGCCGATAGAAAGCACTGCGCCCTGTGCGTTTGAAAGTATTGATAGAGCATCGGATGACTAAGCGCTCGTTCAAATTAATTATTATAAAGAAAATATTTTGCAGAAACGATATTCTATGCATAATTGTGATGAAAAATGTATTTTCCTTCCTAATTGTAAGTAGAGTCATGGCATACTGGCACTACCTACAAGTCGTCACTATCAATTTTTCGGTAGCAGGAACAAAAAAGAACAAACAAACGTGGATTCCAACTATACAATATCCTAGAGAAAATAATTTACTACTAGTCGTATTACTTTTTCTCGCGAAAAACACCATTTTCACCGCATTATTGTAAAAGTTTTCCTATACTACGTAAGTACAATGCGATTAAGTAAAATACAAATGAAGTAACGAATTAATTTTACAGTTTCGCGAGCAGCGAATAAAAAATGGAGTTATACGAACGCTTCATATTAAAAACTTAACGTTTTGTCTTATCCAATTGAGTATTTTACTGTCGGTCAGTTAGCGATAACGCGAGTCATAGATGATATATTGAGTAAAATTTCATTGAAAAATATGTTTGGCCGTGTCGTCTACAATGGATACATGAAACCTCAAAATTTTCAAAACTTTCTCAAAAAGTGCTATTTTTTCTCAGATATAGCAAATTACACTAAAATGGCGTTGGTTTGAGTTTGTTGAATTCTCTAAATTTTCGAAAATTGCCCAAATTTAATTTTTTTTTTAACGTCTTCCTTCAACTACAATATTGAAGATAGAATCTGTCGTTCTTCGAAATCTGTCGTTCAAAATAATATTTTGGAATATGTCCATGTACTTTTTTTTCAAACTGCGAGTCGTTATTGCGAAATTTTGCGTGAAACAAAGACAATTTTAAAAACAAGATTACCTCAAAAACTGCTCCATTTTTTTCTCTAAACTATTGAGTAGCTAAATGCACTAAATAACATGACATAAACGTTATAGTAATTTTTCGAAAATTACAGAAATGTATTTTTAAGTTAAATATTTCTTAATCGTTAGACATAATGCGACAAAGTACGTGCTGTTGTGGCAGCACTAGCCTGAACACTCTGTTAGAATTATCGGGATTTTCTGAATCATGGGTTTCGGACTTGTAAAAGCTTATCCTGAATCTAGTTTTTAGAGTAAAGGGCATGAAATTCATTTGACTGATCCACCTCACGGTCGTTACCTGAATGAAAACATCTTGCTTGCTTGTGGTGAAAGATGAAAATGCTCACTGTTTAAAATAAGAATGTGCGAGGAGACAGATGTTTGGGTTAGTTTCAAAGGACGCAAATGTATATAACACTTCATTAACTTTATTCGTCGTCCTTTCTTGAAACAGAATCGTCCAAAAGCGTACTTATCTATTGCACGAGAAGTCATTTAATACCCTGTTTATAATCATTTTGAGTTGTTTTTGTGAAAAATCCAGTGAGGGAGGAGTAGCTCTTCGTATCAACTCGGCTACATTACTGATATTGTGAAGTGTTCAATCAACCACAATTCCGCGTAAACATAACGTAAACATCGCAACAAGCGCAACAAGTGTAGCTCTCCGTATCACTTTGCTACATTACTGCTATTGTGTAGTGTTCGATCAACCACAATTGCACGTAAACATAACAACAAGCGCAACAAGTGTAGCTCTTCGTATGAACTCGCTACATTACTGATATTGTGTAGTGTTCAATCAACCACAATTCCGCGTAAACATAACGTAAACATCGCAACAACAAGTGTAGCTCTCCGTATCACTTTGCTACATTACTGCTATTGTGTAGTGTTCGATCAACCACAATTGCACGTAAACATAACAACAAGCGCAACAAGTGTAGCTCTTCGTATGAACTCTGCTACATTACTGATATTGTGTAGTGTTCGATCAACCACAATTCCGCGTAAACATAACGTAAACATCGCAACAAGTGTAACTCTCCGTATCAACTCGGCTACATTACTGGCATTGTGTAGTGTTCATTCAACCACAATTCCGCGTTAACATAACGTAAACATCGCAACAAGTGTAGCTCTCCGTATCAACTCTGCTACATTACTGATATTGTGTAGTGTTCAATCAACCACAATTCCGCGTAAACATGACGTAAACATCGCAACAAGTGTAGCTCTCCGTATCAACTCTGCTACATTACTGATATTGTGTAGTGTTCGATCAACCACAATTCCGCGTAAACATAACGTAAACATCGCAACAAGCGCGAAGTGCCGGGTGCAGCGGGACGTCCGGTCAAGCCGCGCGATTGCGTTCTTACCACGGCTCTTTTTCCACCGATGCGTGAAGGCCGGATGCCGGCGCGGCGCTGCGAAGCGGTTTCACCCGTGGCCTCGAGATAGAGCCGGGAAATGCCTGCGCGCGGCGAAGGGACCCACTGAGCGGAGCCAGTGTTGGGTTCGTGCTCAGAGAATTCGGTCGCCCGCAGCAACGACCGGCGCAGGCGGTTAGTGGGTGGGGCCAGCGCAGCTCAGACCGGAAGAAGACACTACTGGAGCGTCTCGATCCATTTTGGTATGTTTGCCCTTCGGAGGTTTTCCGCGCCCGGCGAGTGTGGCTTGTTTAAACGTTTCGAAAGCGCCCGTTTCTGTGAGCAGTAGATGTTTGACTTGGAATTTTAGATGTGCTTTCCTTTCAAAGAAAATCGATCGTTATGTCGTGAAGGCTGAGTTGACGTTATTTCTCTCCTTTGATGGTTTGCTCATTCTGGAATGAAATTAGTTTTTAACAGTTTAACTATTAATTACACTTAATGATGAGCAGTAGAATACGTCTTTAAACTTCGAAACTACTCCCTTTAGAACCAATTTATTTCAGAAGTGCATACTATTTTTTTTCGGCAGTGAATATCAGAAAATTCAAACAGAAATACAACATAATTTGAATGTAATACTTTCAGAAATACCGAAAAATCCTTCCTGATTGTACTATAAAATATTTTTTATTCAATTGACAATCCGTTACACTTAATAATTTTGCTTAATAAGATTACAAATAGTATTTTGGTGTGTCGTCACTCTGGAGGACTGTAACTCGTGAATTTTTCTTTTCTTTCCAGCCTTCTTTCGTCGGAAGAAATTAACATACAGTATTCCATTTACAATCAGGCGTAAATATTTTTCCGAACCCTTCTGAAAAAATTCTGACCGCAAATTATTTTAAGGTGGGGATATTCATCAAGGAGTTCAATCCTGCTTCAAGAAAACGTCTGTGGTTTTGTGTTAAGCTCTTAATTTGCTAAGGGTAGTTAATGATACTGTGCTTAAAAGGCTTCTACTGGTTGTTCAGAAGGGAGTAATACTAATTTTAACCGATGATCTTCTAGATTTTTGATGAATAATCCATAAAATCCATGAAAACTTGAAAAACAACTGTAATTTTAAATATTTTTTAACTGAAAATTAATGACTTAAGTTGAAGTTGCTTTGCAGATACTTTTTTACGGTATTCAGTAGAAAAGTTTATTTATTACTGACACATTATTGCCTTTGATATGGATCTCAATATACACTGCATAACTTATCTGGATCGAGAGGATTGTGGTTACGAGGGAAATATGAAAATAGCTGAATGTTCCCTTAGGGAGGGGAATTATGAAAGGGAATTATCGGGAGGGAAATACGAAAAGAGAAACCGAGTCGAGTTAACATCTAGTTAATTAGTAAACAAGTAAATCTGAATCATTAGAATTGGATGAAAAATAAAATATTGTATGTACCACTGGCGTTAACTGGTTCTAATGATCGAGCAGCGAGATAAAACCTGAGAGTGTTTGCCCCGAATGTTAATTGTATACAATAACGACGCTTAATTTAAGCAGGCGATCATGAAAAGAAAGAAAAGTACACATTTACAAAAGCGATGGTACTGGATGTCAACACAACGCACTTATAAAGTTGTCGACTTTTCGACTGTGGTTTGGAACCTTCATCAGGAATCGAAATGTAGAATCAGATGACGGAAATGAATAAATGAACTTGAGATTCTTGATATATAACTCTCAAGTTCTTTATGTTTATTTTCGTCATCTGGGTTTACATTATTATATTCCTCATTAAAGCTCCCAACCATAGTCGAAACGTCGACAACCGTATAATTACTTACGTTGACGTTCAATTTCATTGCTATTGTAAATATGTAATTATTTTAAATTTTCTGATTTCTGGTAAAATGATTAAATTAGGGTTTGTGAACCTATACAGTCACAGTTACTTAAGTTTAAAAATTTATTTTTTTATGTTCAGTAGGAAAACAAATTACAAATCAAATCTTTATATTATAATATGGAATTTTATACGGTAATACGAATTTTATAAGGAACTTGAGAGTTATATATCAAACCCTCATTGACCATTATACCAATGATGATAAGATGCTGGCTACCTGTTGTATGGAATCGGAAGTCTCAGAACTTCTAGATAGGTCTTACGGGTGTTACTCTGCTCTTTGTGTGGGTAGAACGAATGAGGAGGGAAATATAATACATTGAAAGAAATTATACAACGGGAAGAAATACTGCTATTAATCCTTTCTTTGGCGATCGATTACGGTTGAATGTTGTTTTTAATGATTACGAGACTTAGTAATATCTTGAACATTAAAAAATATTTAATAAAATATATTGGTTCCAAGCTGTTCTGACAAGGAAATATTACGTCACACTGTCTCAAAATCTGAACAGTCAACCAACGTGTTGACAGACAATCTCTTTCCGGAAGTTACTTTTTGTTACCTACACGCCTGTGCATTCCTGCACACTATAACGCGTGACAGATCGGCCACGTCACCTATGTGTGTTGGATTGTAACGTGATGCTAGGGGAGGGAGCAACGTCATGAGATGAGACAGATGTTTGCTACACGTGATGCACTGAGTTAGCTGTTCGTGGAATCGATGAGAATTCTTCTGATATCACAATCCTGCAATAGATTTCGGAATTCAATGTCAGAAAAAAAAAGTATTTTCGAGCTTATGTAAATATTACTTCAAAGACTTATCACTGTGGAGGGGGCGGATTTTAATGATTTTTTTTCTTTTCACTTTAAATCAATGCCTTTTACTCGTAGTATATAAATTCATTGTATGTTACGAGAAAAGGAAATGATCCATTTTTACACGTATTTTTTTGCATTTTTTTATCGATTTCGGTTAATAAGTCATTTTTTAAACTTTTCCGTAATTTTTAATGCATTTTTTCTGATTTCATAGATTTTAATGTCATTTTAATGATGCTTCAAATAATATTTAAGAGATGCAACAAATGTTCTCCACAGAATTCCTGAGTACCTATACCTGGTAGCCTATTCGATTTCTTCGCTCAGAAGTTGTAATGTCAGCCATTGTGAGTATGTAATCTAAGGTTCCGGTGACACCTATCAGCGACATTGGCGGTTCAGCCGATTTCGGGATAACTAAAGACAGAGATTTTCTGATAAAGAACAGTCCAAACTAAAAGTTTGAAAGCTAAGTTAACTTGAACGAATAGAGGAAGCCTTTATTACATCAATAACATATCCAACAGCTTAAGTTGTTCGTCTGATCTGGTTTTGATCACATTTTTTACTTCATTTTTGTTTGCTTTTAGGGCATTTTGAAAAAAATTTATGAGCATTTTATTGATAATTGAGGTATTTGGATTGGCCACTGCGGTTTTGTTCTGAATTGTCAAACGTTTCTTGTTACTATGCTTTTGGTATTTTGATTGCACACTCTAGTTTCCGTTACTTCCGTTAACACTATCGATATCAGACTGTACGGCTCATTTCCAGAAAGCAGTAATTGGGCTTGGAAACCGCAAGAGTTAAATGACTAGAATACTTCCGCTAGATAAAACGGTTGTATTGTAATAGCACGTTTGCTCAATTTTTCTTCTTTCCTGCCTGGATACAGTTAAATTAATTTTTGTTATTGTAATTCGTTCTTTTTCTAACAAATATGATATTGTACGCGAAACTGTTATTTTTCGGCAAGTTCTTCTGCCAATTCTACATTCTGCCTTGTTCTATCAATGCTTGTGTACATGCAAAGATTCTGTGGATAGAGTGCCCGTCCGTAATATAAATCTAGATTTACGCCATCTAGATTAATAACCATCTAGATTTACGCCCGCGCACTATTGCGTGTCAGTTCTTTCACATTTGTAGATATCAGTAGCACTAGCCATTAGAAGCCTCTAGCTTTAGTGGCATTTTTAATTTGTGATTTTCTAGAACAGATATAATATGTGAAACACAAATATTTTATGTCGAAAACATAAATAAACTGCATGTAATGTTTAGGAGAAATACAAGCTATTTTTGCTTTCTAAATGCAAGACGAAATCATCTCAGTAGTCTCTGAAATGATCAAATGGCCGAAGAAGCCAATCGAGTCTACTTTCATTCGAAACTTTTCTGAAAACCATTGATAACCAAGTTACACTTGATTTAATTATTCTTTATTATGTTGTGTGTATTTTGTTTAGTTAATGGTAAATAATGGATAAATACATGCTTTGTTAATCATTTTTATTACCTGACGCCTCCTTTCTAATCAATTCTGTGAACGTTCACTCTTGCACTTTCGTACAAATAGAGCGTAGAATATTATAAGAAGTTGTTGTTAATGATCAGTTTTTGTTTGGTATTCTTGTTTCCTTCGTTTGTAGTATGTCTCAACCTAAAATGCCACTGAAGCTAAAAGCTTCTGACAGCTTGTGCTACTGATATCTACGTATGTGAAGAAACTGACACGCAATAGTGCACGATCTAGATGGTGGTAATATTTCACGGGAGCATTACTGTGTTGAATTGTTTCCGACACTCATTCCATCTACTTTTATGCCTTAGAGGGCAAGCATTGGTAAATGCCCTTTTGTCTCGCAGTATGTAGCATCTGGAAAGATTATTTCCTGCTCTTGCATGTACTGCACTGACAGCTCTGGCGAGCAATATTGCGCTAAATGTTTTCGCAAAGAACCTAGCCGTACAAACGCCAATAGAGTGACGTTCAATCGGAAGTATGTGTGTCCATGTACTACGACTGTCTGCCTCACTCAGCCTTAGGGATAGATATGGAAGTAGGTTTATTTTGACGTACTAATTATTCGAACTCGATATACAATTCGGTGACTAAACAATTTTTTAAAATGTGGGAACACTATAGTTAAATGTCATGATTCAAATGAGCCCACTCTTCATTCACGAAACACTTCGCATTTAAAGTTTTTACAGTTCCCATTAGTTTCTTTCATTAATATTTATAAGAAATCGAATGCAATTTTCAATATTTCAATAATAATTTGTTGGTAATTTTATTTGAAATTTCAAACAATTCATGAAATATATCGTCGATTCATTAGTAACATATTTCGCTATTCAATATTAACTTGAATTACCGTTTCTTACGAGCGACTTGGCCATATTGCAAAGTATTTCTTCGGCCCAATTACAAACATGCTAAAAACCTTACAATGCAGTTATCTAAATAAACGCTATTTTACATTTCAGTTCGTTAAAATTTGTAGAGAGGAAAACAACCTGAAATGAATTGATTATTATGCGACTACTATTCACAGAATCATATTTTTTCCGCCTTAAATTAACAAGATCGCGACGTCCTTCAATGCTGTTAAAATGTTTCTCTCACTGCCGCCTTCTCGTTTAAATTTCACTGCACCATTTCCCATTAATGTTAATTAGTACAAAACAATTAGCTTAAACATGTAAGATTCGTGAATAACACTTTAAAATTAGACACATTTATTTATGTTAATTCTCGAATCAATATTATTATCCAGAAAATTCAGAAATGTGTCTCTTACTTTTCTGCGAGTACTGAAATACCTCCTGTATCTCAGTATTTTGTGTGAATCGGCATGTCTTTAAAAACAGTGGAATTCCAATTTTAGTCTGTTGCCATAAGACAGACACATCAGTCATGTTTTTATTATGAACTTCATTATACCCGAATTTAAAGTTTTTAATAATTCAGTCCGTGACGATGTCACATTATGCAATGCAGATGTGAAATACAGTAAACAGAAAATAAATCACATCCAACACATCATTCGATTTCGAACCGAAACGGGAACGTTGAGTTCGCCATTGTATTAAAACGGTTGCAGGTGCACGAAATGCATTCCTGCCTGCCACTGCGTGGGCATTCTATTAACGACCTACCTTGACAAAGTCACGCGATGCGAGCAAAGACGTTACAATAAGTCCGCAAGACATTGCTCTCGAATAGAATACTTAGCTTCACAGCTGGCGTAACATCTTTGCATTTTCTTCCTCTTGTTTTTCAGCACGAGATTAGTGAAGGACGTGCAACGACTGAATCGCAATGGTTGTGAAGTGACGCACCTAGTATCTGCTGCATGCAGCAGCAAAATTGTTGCCGAACAGAACCACACAAATGATTTTCCAAACAAAAGCACGCACGCTGCTCAATAACAACAAGAAAAATACTCTCGTATAACATTACAACAAATTAAACAAAAAATTCTTCACAAATACTGTAATAAAATTGTACAGTATAATTATACAGTAGAACAGTTCTTTACAACACAATATCAACTTATACAATATCACAACTTACAGAGTATCAAAAAGTTGCTGTTTCGTAACAGCACCTGAATAGCACGTGTTTAATGGCGGGCGGCCTCTTCCTTGGGGCCTTGCTGCCGCATGACGTCAACTGCGTTGATAACAGTGACGCTCTGAGTATTAGAATTTAGGTGGTTTCTCGGTATGAGAATTTGCGAAAAATAACACATATGTGCATTTTCAGTCCAAACCGAAACGTCTCTTACGTCCGGAGGCTCCATCATTTTCACCAATTTCTGTACGCATGAAAAAGTAGGAATTTAGATAGATTGTGAACCTAGCATAGAGATAATATTCATTTTCTAATGAAACTCGCCATCTTCGAAAAAGTCTTGTCATTTGTAACCTTCGTAGTTTTATTTATTTACTTAAAAAGGTAAATATTCTATTCTAATTTTAAGGAATATAAAAGTTATATCTACAGCTACATGGGAAGCAAAACTAAGGATGAACTCAGTTAGTCTCAGAGTAAAGGAAAACAGGACGAAAACCCGATGAGAAAAAAATCCGATGTAGACTTCGAAGCTGTACCTACTTCGGAATTTTGTCACCCATTTTAGATAAAGTGAACATGGATAATTCTTGAATTAGGCAGATATGCTCTTAATCATAAACACCGAAAAGTTTTTATAATTTTTTATTTATTAAGATTGCATGAAAACATGGGCTTTAATGACTATCTTACATTACAAAAAAATAAATTGGCATATCACAGTACAGCCAAAACTACTGAAGCAAGAAAAGTGAAATTTGACATGTATGTTCTATTACGATGCATGCAAGATCTAAGAATTTGCTTTCCAAAATTCACTCCCTCCATAATATATTATTATTATTATTATTATTATTATTATTATTATTATTATTATTATTATTATTATTATTATTATTATTATTATTTGTCCAATCTGGGACTACAATGTGGTCGCAAGCGGCGACCAAGCTGCGACAGAGGGTGCAGGTACTTGAGCATTGCTCCCACCCATGCACCAACTCCCTCCATAGTATACAGATAAAAGTGTTTTGTACAATTTTTACTTTATCGTGACGGAGTACAGAGAAAGGTATGTAATGCTGCGCGAAAAAACGGGGAATTTTTGATAGAAAAACTCTTATTACAGGGCCTTGGTGACGAAAAAAAAGATAAATCTAATTGATAAATTTAGGGAAAAATCCTCTACCATGTGGTGTAGCCAGAATTCATGTTTTGTAGGTCCTTGATACCGAAAAATCGAATGATGGCTATAAGTCTGTCTGTCCGTCCATCCGTATGTGAACTACGCTAGCGGCTAAACAGTTCAGCCGATTTTCTCCGAAACTGATATTTCCCAATCAATCTGGCTGATTAGGCCCCTTGAATGTGAAACTGATATTTTAATTTTGGGGGATACTTTACTTAAAGCCCCTGGGACATTTTCCAAATTTTCAAAAGAAAGGCTCCATCGTTTTCGATTAAATTTTGTTGTTGGATAGTGTGAAGGACATTTAAGAGAATGGTGCAGGTCTCATGTTCGTTAAAAACCCGAATTTTTCGGAAATTGCAAAAGTTCAACAATTTTTCGGAGTCTTCCTGCGATTAAAATAATAAAGATATATTTTTTCCCCTTAATGAAATCTGTTCCTTAAAAATATATTTTGAAATATGGTCGTGTACAATTTTTCGAAAATCTGAGTACTTTTGCGTAATTTGGCGTGAAAATAGGGCGAGAAAGCATGTAATGTTTTAACGCCACTAGTTTGTTTAATGCAACCCACAATTCATCCAGGCATTGCGGATAGTACGTCTGCCGTGCGAGCGTGAAGGCGGGAGAAGCATGGTCAGGGCAGGACCGTGCGAGGCGAGGAGGGCGGGGCGGAGAAGGACTGTGTCGCGAGGAGGGATGAGCAGGGTGAGACACAATGAGGAGACTGCACGGGGATGGACAAGGAAGGCGGAAGGAGGCAGCGGCGGTTGGTCAGGTGGCGGGTGTAACGAGACAGACCAGGTCGGAGTGGACCACTGACCAAACCCTCATTAACACGAATTCCAAGGGAGCGAAATTATCAGAGTTCGTGTCATAAAAATTCGTGTTATCCGATTATTATAAATGTCCGTATTGCCGTAATCCCTTGCCGGGACCGAAGTTTGTTTGTGTTTCGGTGAAATTTGTATTAAGCGAGTTCGTGCTAACGAGGGTTTTCTGTATAAAAATGGATGTTGGTATATATAAGAACAGTTAACTCCGAGACCGCGTGACCGATCTTCATGAAAGTTGGCACTCTACGTAGTTTTTATTTTCAGAAGGTTTATGTGCTGTTAATTTAGTTGTAACTCCACTCCACTAGATGGCGCTGTAGAATAAAACTAAATATTCACCGCAGATGCAACCCGCAACACACTGCAACATTTTTCTTTTTCTTTTTGAATGTATGACGTTAAATAACTCCTAAACGAAGCATTCTAGAGCATTAAAAACTAAATGTTGAATCCGAAGGCCTCATAGAAATGTTTCTCACACCATAATTTACAGGAATAGATCTTCTTGAACATTTTATTACATTTTTGGTGGCCCGGCGATTCTCAATATTATCCCATCTGCTCAGGGACGTGCAGAATCTGCAACTAAATGTGAATGAGAGGGACAGAGAGAGGCAGAGACAGACAGAGAGAGACAGACAAAGTCAGACAGACTGAGGTAGAGACGGAGAGAGAGAGAGAGAGAGAGAGAGAGAGACGGAGAGAGACGGAGAGAGGGAGAGAGGCGGAGAAAGGGAGACGGAGAGAGGAGAGGGAGACGGAGAGAGACATAGAGAGGGAGAGAGACGGGGAGAGAGAGACGGTGAGAGAAAGGGAGAGAGAAGAAAAAAAAGTAGAAAGAGGGAGATGAAGGGCTGAACAAGGCCTGCCGGGTTTCGCTAGTTCATTATAATGTTAGAGCATGTCGTGACCCGCCATACAGATTTCTTTCCTGGCCTATATTGTCAAAGAAAAAATACTTGTTATAAATTTTGCGGGATTATTCATCATGAAGTAAATTTATTACCGATATTACTTCTTTTATATTTCAAACGGTAAAAGGGTACCGTTTACCAAGAGTTTTACGATGCTAAAACCACAGCCACTGCGACTTTCATTGCAACTAATTTCATAGGGAGTTACTTATAGTCAAGTGTGTTTTTTATAACCAAATTTTCTGTACAAAAAATGAATAAAAATAAAATATTGAATATAACGCGAAATTAAACAGAGGGAGTCAAGTCTCTCGCGAGATTGACTGAGACTCTAGGCTATTAGGCCCACAGGACTTGACATTTCTTCTTCGTGGATAAAAATGTATTTTAATCACTTGTACTATAATAACTATTAGTTTGAACAGTAGCGCTTTCTCCCTCTTTCAATAGGAAATGTGCTTTCTAAATCAGAATATTGATCTTTTGTTGCAGATCTACTAGGAAAGCAATTGTAGTGCATCTTAAAGGCAGAACATGGGTGATTATTACACAGTAAGTACAAATTGTTTATAAAGTGATATTAAAAATTACACAATTAAGATTTGTCCAGGGCTGAAACAAAGATTAAATAATTTATGGATAAAAATAAATTAAATATTAAATTTATGTAAACGAGTAAATATATCACTGAATGCTGTTCTTACATAAAGCAATCGAATAGCGAAAATATTTGCAAAAATTTTAATTCTAATAACTCAGATTTCTATGCAAAATGTTTAATTGATGATTTTCTGATTCCTTTTTAGCCGGTACCTACTGTTCGGCCAGTATCGCCTTTCAACCCTTCTGAAGATGCAGCAACTCTGCGGTCAGCCATGAAGGGGTTGGGAACCGATGAACAAACAATCATCGATATTATTACCCAAAGAACAAACAGCCAGCGCCAAGAGATTGCTAAACATTTCACACAAGAATATGAAAGGGTAAGTTTAGTGATTGGCATTGCAAGTACCAAAAGTAAATATATGGGTAGTTGCTAAGAAAATGTTCATACAGTCAAATATGAGAGGGCATAATCACGAAAGAAGCTCCCATTGTATAATTGGCTCAAAACGTTCCTCTTTTCTAGTTCATAATTTTGATAAATATCAGGAGAATACCGGAGCGGTACCGTAACAAAAGAGCTACGGACATCACGCGTTCTTTTCTTCCTCATCTTTTCCCCTCTTCCTCTTCCCTTACACTCACACACGCGCGCGCACACACACACACACACACGCGCGCGCGCGCACGAACGCACGCACGCACGCTCGCTCGCTCGCTCGCTCCCTCACTCACTCACTCACTCACCTCACTCACCTCACTCACCTCACTCACCTCACTCACCTCACTCACCTCACTCACCTCACTCACCTCACTCACCTCACTCACCTCACTCACCTCACCCACCTCACTCACCTCACTCACCTCACTCACCTCACTCACCTCACTCACCTCACTCACCTCACTCACCTCACCTCACTCACTCATCACTACACATGCCCGGACCAGTCGGGAGTTCAGAGCTTGTCCCGGCTAGGACGGTGCGCCGCTGGCGGATATACCTGGGCGGGAAAACCCCGCATGTCGTCGTTTAGGCCGGCGCCAGGTATCACAGTAGTGAGAGAGGTACACCGCCACCTCCCGCGAGTAACCAGCACTTTACCTGATAGGTTTATGATCATCATAATAGACTAGCACGGAAACAAAAGAATCAACCAATAATAATGCTCTCACGGTCATGGTGAAGGGCGGAAGGGATAAAGGTTGTAAAAATTAGAGTTACGATTTTAAATGGTGTTTCATTGAACATATATTATTTTTATCTTTAAAATCTTAAATAACAGACCGTTTTGTACTTTTGCACAATGTCGAAAATGATTATAAGAATGAAACAACATTCAAAGTAGAAATGATTATTATTTGTATAATTTTATTTCCACAAGAATGTTGTGAATTATACGTGTTACATTTGTAGTGTACTACCTACTCTAATATTTTTTCTTCCAAGTGTGAGATGTATGATAAAACAATAAGTTTTATGTTGCTCTTCAGTGAGAAATGACTTCAAACAAGCTACATGCAATTGGTTCATTGAAAGAGGGCATTTAGATACTCCTTTGACACCTACCATCCAGAACATCTCTGATCCATTTAACCAGAGACGCTTCTTAAATATTTTAAGTGTAGCACGAACATAATTTTTATGTTCAATACCAAATAATGTATCATTGTTAACATTTGATGCTCTACTTTCTATTTTATAGACCAGAATTTTATATTCAGTCTCTCTTGAAACTTTCAGGATATTATTGAAGATTTGAAGAGTGAACTAGGAGGTCATTTTGAAGATGTTATTCTTGCTCTGATGGTCCCCAAAGCTGATTATTTGTGCAAAGAGCTCAATAAAGCTATGGTTGGGGCTGGAACTGACGAGAATACCCTAATTGAAATTCTCTGCAGCAAGACTAACAAGGAAATCAAAGACATGGTTGAGGCATATGAACGCTGTATGTTATTCATGATTTTTAATAAGTCTATGATTAAAAACGGACAAAAAGTTCTTCTTGAGTTATAAAAAGAATTTTTGTTTTGAAAAATATTATGTATATTGGAATAGGTATTGAATATTTAAAATATTAAATTACTGTAGTTACAATGTTTACTTTCTTTCAGATAGGTTTAATTTTGGTACTTTAGGTAATTTTATTTCAGCAATTAATTTTTAATTCACCTCACTATGATTGAACACATGAGAAAGAGTTGCTCCTATTTTTATATGGTTAATCTTTTCTGTTGAAAATGTTGTAGTATTTGACCGTCCCCTGGCAGAGCACATGTGCAGTGAGACATCTGGAGACTTAAGACGCTTGCTGACTCTCATCGTGACTGTACGTTTTCACTTAAGATTGTTTATAATGCTTTTATTTTTTTTAATCGTAATTACATATCCGTTTATCATACTATTTCACATGAATCACATTTATGAAGTAAATGAAAATGCATTTAAATCAGTGTTTAATAATAGGGTAATAATTTCAAATTATTTTTATGTCAGAACTATTTATTTCTTTGTTTATTTGGGCTCTCATATGCTCTTCCACTCATTCACTCCCTTCTTCTCCACTCTCATTTTGCTCCCATCTCCTCCACTCTTGCTCTTCTCCCCTCCTCTCTTTCCCTGCCTTCCCCTACATGCTTGCTGTATTTCCCCCTCCTCCATTCTCAATGTTACTCTCTCCCTCCCTCATAATGTGTGTAATATCTTTTATTTTGTATACAGTAAAACCTGTCTAAGATGGAACCTCATGGTTTCTTCAAAAAATTTCCATCTTGGCAGGTTTCCGTCTTATAGAGGGTTAGCAAAAATTTAGTACACTATTTTCGATATCATTGTGTTAGTGAAACAAAATAATGAAAATAAAGGATAATTTATCAATAAAAATATTGCAGGAAATAAAAAAATCTACATCGAAACATGGATAATATAGAATAAGCATTTATTCTGTATTTTACAAATAAATTTAGCATATGTACAATACGCTATGCTAGGATGACAAAATAGAATTCCTAAAATTCCACTGTCGGCTGAAAGAAACATGGTGTCGCTTTTGAGAACTAAACAGGTGCAGACAACCAACATTAAGAATTCAGAGGGACAGCGAGAGAGGTGCGAAAAGAACACCAAAGCATGAGAATGTTGCACGGAAACAGTTGCAGATTTTGTTAAAGATTCCCCAACAACAGATTTAAGAGGAAAAACTTGTTTTTCACTATTGTCTCAGGTCGTGACCCTTTGCACTAAGCTATTTCAAAGACTGTGCTGGAAATTTAATAATAAATTTTCTTCTTATACAGGTAATAATCACATTGTTCTCTAACAAACCATTCCTTTTCTGCATTAGACAGGTTTCCTGCTTATAAAACTCATTTCGTATAAAAGGTTTAAATCTGTTCTGTTCTGAGACTTTCTGATCTGGGATGGTAGGTTTCCATCTTACAAAGGTTCCACCATAGACAGGTTTTACTGTATTTACTTTTGCGTACATGACCAAAATCTTCATATACCAAAGGCCCTAAAATATATTCTTAAGAAATGCATACAGCATTTTTCCCAATCAAAATACTGATTAGAAGAATGTTTAATTCTTCTAATCAGTATTTTCTTCTTTTAAAAAATTTATAGTATTTGTGTTCATGAAGAACTATTAACATAAGTTTTCAAAATTTGATGTAGAATATCAAGAACAAAATATGAAAACACAATTCATTTTTTGTTTAAAATTCAAGCAGAGAGAATACAACCAAAAATCCTTTTAATAAAGTGTTATTCTAATCTTATAATAATTAATAAAATGCTTTTCTAATCTTATAAGAACCAATAGTAGCTTTAATTAACAAACTTAGCTTAATTTAAGAGGGGCATGTGGTACTTTTTTGCATGACTCATATACAAGGGCTTATTGACTTTAATTATAGGGGGTGAGAAATGACTATTCTGTTGATGCTGGAAGGGCAAAAGAAGCTGCTGAAGAGCTTCATGCAGCAGGTATGTTTAGAGATTAACAAGATGTTAGTTGCGTAAACAGTTTTAGTAGAGTTGATTGAGATTAACAGGATGTAGCAATTTTTTGTTTTCCTTTTATCTTGATCTACTTACTATTTTAATTGACATTTGTGTGAAGGTAGCAGTGTCCCTTGCTAGTAATTTTGTGATCTCACCCCTCTTTGCCAAAATATTGTGAAAAAATATTAACGTTGTTATATTTTCTTGACAGTTGAGCATGAGTATTTTCATGCATTTTGTTTAATTTGTGAACGTACCCCTCTATGCACAAAATAATTGTAAAAAAAATTAATATTCTAATATTTTTTTGAGAATTGTGCATGAGTATTTTTGTGTGTTTTGTTTAATTGTTTTATTATATTTTACCTAATAAGTTACACACAAGATCACACATGACTTACATTAATGTGGCTAGTTCTACAAACTTCATTGTATCAATGACAGCTTATGGCTTATTTGAAGGACATTTGAACAATTTTTAAGATTGTGCATACATACTGATTTAATATGAATGACACAATCAATTTTGAATATTACAAAAATCAAAATATCAGAAGTCAATTATTCATGTTACTTTTCACAAGTTCAGATGTCCAAAGTAAAAGTTTTCAAAAGAAATTCCCTCCATGTTTTGAATCTTCAAGTTAATTAATTACTTCTCATCATTTAAATAAAGTGCATTGCTTTGCTGAAGTACAATAACCCTTTATAATGACTTTGTGCATGATATCTTTTGTAATCTGCATTAGAATGTACTCTTTGGCTGTCTGTGACACATTATACCTTCTTGAATGGGTGAATGAAAGTGTAATTTTCTTTTGCTATCTTTGCAAATCAATTTCTTGATTTCCTTGATTAGTCAACTTGCTTGAATTGTAAAGAAAATTGTCTGCTTCTTCAATTTCAGTAGGTCAACCTTGACCCTCTTGACCAAGCACTTAGAATATTATATGCATCATGCATTTTTTCATTAGACAATAGATATTCAACATGTTGCCCAAGAGTTATGGAAGAATTACAATGAAATATTTGCCAAATAATTATCAACTGAATGAAAGTTTGAGGAGAAAAAATAATTTTATTCTCTTTTAAATTTTTGTAAAATTAGTGCCTTGTGATTCTTACAGGAAACAAGAGATGAGAGCCACCCACCTAGCCCTGAGTATGCTAAGACTATGGCAAAAACTCTTCATGAAGCAGGCAGGTAGTTTTAATTATTGCTTTAGTGGCAATATGAAGAATGATAGTTTCTCTCTCTTTAATTTGGTTAAATCTGAAATATTTAAATAAAATATTATTTTAAAATCATTTGCCCAATTCAAGAAGGTTAATAGGAAAACAATGGAACAACTTATAACACTTATCTTGCAATGAGATAATTTTCTTCGTATAACGGGTTACTTATGTCATAATTTTACCACACAGTGAAATGGCATTTGCATTATTAATGAACAATTACTTTATCTTCAAACTTCCATTGCAGGAGAGCTCAAAATAGGTACAGATGAAGAAGTGTTTAACAGAATCTTAGCTCATGAGAGTTTCCCACAGCTAAAACTCATTTTTGAAGCGTATAAAGAAATTTCTGGACGAACCATCGAGCAGGCATTGCAGGATGAAATTTCAGGAGACTTACTGGAAGCAATGTTGACAATAGGTTAGTAGAAATCATTTTGATGGCAAGTGCTACATTATTTGTTTTTGGATAATGTGAAATTCCATAAATGTTTTTATCTGATGAATATTTATTGGGCAGTTTTGTGGATAAAGAAATCCTTGACCAAAGAATTTTCAGAATAATTCTTTACAAAATTCTATTGAAGCTTTATCATTATTCCTGTTGAAGTAAAGTAAATATTTCATTACAAGCCGTTGTACAGCTGCTTCTTGCTAAGCGATGCATTAAATGTTTTAAAATGTTTCTTTTTTATGTACAGTTGAGAATGTTCAGCATCCTCCAACATTCTTTGCCAAACGCTTACATGATGCTGTAGCTGGGGCAGGTACTGAAGATAAAACACTCATCAGAATAATTGTATGCCGAAGTGAAATTGATCTAGAAAGTATTAAAAGAGAGTATGAGAAACTTTATGACAAAACCTTGGAAAGTGTTGTTACAGTAAGTTTTTTAAATAAAAAGAAATTTAATATATTTTTTTTTATTTTTAAAATTTAAAAAATAATTAAAAATAATTGAAAAAATTAATATTTTTTTTAATTTTATAAAAAAATTTTAAAAAACACATTAAAGTGCTTTAATCAAAACAATTCTCTTATGTTGCAGAATGAGACATCAGGAGATTATAAGCGAGCTTTGCTTGCTTTAATTGGAGGGCCCTGAATCGGATAAAAATTCATCCAATTTTTAATTCAGTGTCAGTAAATGGAACTATAGTAACGAAATGAATGTTTTTACTTGGAGGAAACACAACTCTCATTTATTTATGTATTATATGGTATGTCCTTTCATAATTTAATGAAATACATTTTTTTTATAAATGGTAGTAAAACTTCAATAAATAATTTTAAATAATATATTTCATAGGAGTTGTAAGGTAGTGTTACTAAATTACTGTATAATTTAAATTACTGTGTAAACTGTATAATTTAGGTAAAAAAAATTTATATTGTGAAATAAAATGTTACAAATTCTCAAAGATGCAAGAACAGCAAAGCTGTGAAATATTATTGGTTGAGAGCAGTTAAGTTAATGTATTTTTTTTAATTAAAAATGTTATCTTTAAGTATTTGGAACTCAATTCAGTTGTAAATGGATAATTCTTGTTTTCTGTCCCAAATGCTATGTCAGGAAAGTAAGGGTGCCTTTTACTGCTTGTCTTTGCTTGGCATTGAATGCTCACATAAACATGTACAAATGTATTATCAAGAGAAATTCAAAATATACTATGTGGAAAAAGTCATTGGAGTATTTTGTAATTACAAGCTAAGTCTTCTTCTCATCAAAAGATTTAATCTCGGAAAATAAAACTATTGTGAGTGTACGAAGGTAAGAAAAACTAATTTCGGTTTTTAGACAGACAAAGTGATATTATGCTGCGATCTGAGGAAATAGCCCTCTGAGTACCTGTACTTCAAAATCTCTCTCTCTTCAGTTGTGAGCACAGTGAATCAATATGAATGTGTGATGCAGTAGAACGATAGAAGTCAATGAAAGAAATTTTTAAAAAACATTCCATATACTATAGGGTGAGTTTCTATTTTGTTAGCAATACAGAAAAATCAAATCTGCAATTCATTTACCGTTGCAAATAAGTTTTCTATAATTCGAAAACAAAAATATCCAGTTTTTGAAATGTTAATCTCTCGCTTTTTTAAATTTATTATTATTATTATTACTATTATTATTATTACTATTATTATTATTATTATTACTATTATTATTATTACTATTATTATTATTACTATTATTATTATTGTTATCATTACTATTATTTTTTCATCTTTCAACTATTAATAGTTAAATTGTTGGGAAGGGATTCTGAAACTCAAGGAAGCATGTGCAGATGATTTTCTCCCCCATACGTCACGTCATAGTTTTTTACTGTTTTTTACTTAAAAAATATCTATCTAAATACGAAAAAAGTAACGAAATTCGACGTTTCCTTTACGCAAGAGAAATATGAAATCGATTATCTAGCTTTGCATTCGTGATATATTTTGCCTGCCCAATTGTAAGCCGATTATAACCCCCAACTAGTATCAACGTAGATGACGATGAGTCGATGTTATTAAATCGTGAAAATATAGAGAGAAAAAAGTTTAATATACGTCACTAAAAACGTTTAGAATTCGAAATATTCTGAAACTTTAGAAGCTATGGATCAAGCCTTATGAAGTACAGCAATACGAGTACCTACGTAGCATACTGAAGAAACAGTAGCGTGACGAAATTAAGGACGAAATTGTTCTTAAAAGAGTAGAGAAGTAAATAAATACACATGAGTAAAGTGAATCGAAGAGTTGAGCTCATTTGACATACCGTACGTTCAATAGATGGAAAACTATAAAGGGAGGCAAAGAGTGGAATATATAGATAGGGGATTGTCGAAGATAACAATTGTACTGAATTTTGCGAATAAATGAAAAAGGGAGCACTGAAGAGGTGCAGGGCAGGAGTCAGCAGAATTTGTGCGCTCGATGCTCCAGCCGCGGAGCAGAAAAGCAAGTTACTCGCTCCCAGCAGAATAGCACGCCACTCGCTTCGAGCAGTGAGGCTGACAATGGGTCGACAAGAGGAACTTGTAAAAGATGAACTAAAACAGCACGTACTTTCTCGCCCGTATTTTTACGCAAAATTAGGCGAAAAGAATACTTAAATTTTCGAAAAAGATTATACACGACCTTATTTCAAAATGTATCTTTAAGGAACAGCTTTCATTAAAGGGAAAAGTATTTATCTTTAATATTTTAGTTAGACTTCGAAAAAAAATTAGGAAGACTCCGAAAAAGTTTTGAACTTCGGCAATTTTCGAAAAATCAAGTTTTTTAACGAACATGAGGCCTGTACTATTCACCATTCATTTTAAACGTCCTTCACATTATCCCCACTATCCAAACTTTAATAAAAAACGACAGAGCCATTTTTTTGAAAATTTGGAAATTGTCCCAGGGGCTTCATGTAAAGTGCCCCGCCCTCAATTAAAATATCGTAATCAAATTAAAGGGGCCGCAACATCAATCAGATCAATTGGGGAATATCAATTTTGGAGAAAATCGGTTTAGTCGCTAGCGTTGTTCACAGACGGACGGACAGACGTTTTGTCGCCATTCGATTTTTCGGTATCAAGGACCCACAAAACATGGATTCTGGCTACACCAAGTGTTAGAGGATTTTTTTTCTAAATTTAGGAACTGGATTTATCCAGTTTTTCGTTACCAGGCCCCTGTAATAAGTTTTTCTGCCGAAAATCGCCGATTTTTCGCGCAGCATTATCTGTGTGACACAATGATTCTGTTTTCATGTCCTTTTAGTGGAGGTTTGTTTTACCACAAACAATGTTGTCTGCGTCCAGAGAAAACTTTTTTGAAATATTTCACCGCAGACCATTGTGAAAGTTTGCATAATCCAGAGTCTCAAGATTTACTTTTAGTTGCATTCTGGCAATAACAAACTTTCACGGCTGTACGTTGACCCGAATATTGACATAACTTTTGTTGCTTGCTTACGAAGAACGATTATTCAGCAGATGTACCTGATACTATAGTAATAAGCGAACTGAGCTGGCCGCTTAAACTGATGAGTGAGCCGAGATCACCCGACGCTTATATCAGCAAATATTCGTACTTGCACCTTGCACCGGCGAATAGATGGTGCGACCGCGCCGTGAGCCCGGAATGTCGAGGCCTGGTCCACACGGAAAGCTCAGATCTCTCAGCGACTCACTTATTAAAAATATTTTCGCACTGCCCTCACTTTTTCTGCCTGAACGCACCATTCTCACTTTTTAGCAAATTAAATTATTAATTTAATTTTTAAAATTTTCTAAAAACAATATTTAAAAAAAATTGTATACTATAATCGGGTAAGTATGGTTATTGTTTAAAATCTAAGTAGGAACATTGAGAAAAAATTCAAGAGAGTTTGAAAGTAATGGGGAAACTACTTAAGCGATTAGAAAAGACGTTCTAGACAAGCGAACGGGCTCGTCTGCTTGGAGACAAGGTAGTAAAGAAGGGTACGGGAAGTGCCTTTCTAAGATGGGCACACACCCCAGCAAGGGCACTTACGAAAGGAGTAATTTGGGCTTGAAGACCTGCCAATGCTGCGTTATTATGGTCACGGTAGAAGAAATCTACGACCGTCATGTTAGAATTTGACAATTTATTACTAATTTTATCGATTATTGAATGAATAGGTTAGCATTTCCTTTTAAAGGAATCGTAAACCATTTTAGGATCACGTAAATATAATTTAAAGTTTGGAGATTGCCTAGTTTAAAGTAACTGCTTGGCGATTTTGAATTTGATTTAACAGAATAAGATGTTTGCTGACTGTGACAATGTGAAAAGTAAATATTTTGAATTTTTATATGTGAGACGACTTTGGTTGTCCCTGTTTTATTCATTCAAAATACTACTATCGCTTTCAGAAATGAAAAAGGATATTCAATGTTTATATTGGCAAATTATTTTATTCTGGTATGTACACAATAACAATACAACTTCATAAAAGGAGACAATAATTTTCTTTCCGTAAGTGGTGTTTTAGAAAATTGTCAACTTTAAAACAATCAATTTAGGAAGATTGCTGGTTTTGATATTGACTTTAGTTTTTATTACAAAAATGACTTTTCACGGAGTTTTAAGAAACTTGGGTTGTATAGAAATGTTCCAATATCAAGATTAACCTAGTAACAATAAATAAATTTCAGAAAAAAGTGAAGAAAGCTGACTTTGAAACTAGCCACCTTTTACAAGAAAATGTATTTATATTTTTTAATAAAATTTTGTAATTTTGGGACCCTTTTGTTATTGTTCAAGTTTGACATGAATAAACTTATTGTTAACGAAGTAATAATAGCTACATTTCCTTCAGTAATTAATATTACTTCTTAAAACTTACGTTTTCTTCTAATCACTATTTACTATTTTCGGACAACGTAACTCGCTATTTAACCATTTTTACCTTAATCCAACGCTGGGAGGCCTGAAAGCTGCAAGCCAAACTAGCGTCAGACGATTGCAGAATGACTCGAAATGAAAACGAAAGGTCTCAAAGTCTCGAAAGGGCAGCAACTTGGGGGCGCCTGCGAGGATCAAGTTCGAACGTCGGCTGCTCTGATCGGTGATTTCTGTGGTTTCCCTGATCACTTCCCTGGAAGTGAGGTGCCACCGATTTCACCTGAGGTGAAACCCGGAGCAGCATCAGCTAAACAACGGGCCATGAATCGCGCACGATATTCCTTCTCCATCCACCACCCCCCTTCCCCTCCCCACAATCACAGCTGAGACGTCGCGTCGGGGGAGTGTGTGCGTTTACATTCTATTCTTTAAAAGCAAATTTTATTGAAAATACATTAAATTTATTTCTTAATTAAAACTATAATAGGGTTTGAAATAACTTTCGAAAGAAACTTTCAGAACCTAAGTTGGTTGACGCATCCACAGATGAGAAAATAGTCTGAAAAAAAATTAGGATGTCTTTAAACATCATATTGAATCACGAGAAAAAAATGTACTGCCTAATTTTCATACAAAATTCCAGTTTGCTTTTTTAAAATAGGGCATAAACGCACAATATTAAAGTAGGATCGATACAAACTAATAAAAGTTTCAAAAACCAACGAAGACCAAAATGCGTATTTTTTCTCTGAAATAAAATAACAAACCTGGTCATAGAGAAATGAAGTCATTTTTTAAAGGTGGAAGTGGTTTACTCTTTACAATTCATTTAGTAATATAATTCAGTTTTGAACCTGGTTAGAAGGTAATTTGTGTTTCTTATGAAAAATATTATAATAAAACTGTTTTTATAACAAACTGTAAACATGAATGTTTTACATGAGAGGAAGAGTCCAACAGCAGTTTTTTGATGCGCTGCAGATACTGTATATTTTGATAAAATAAGTTGTTGTCATATTATATTCGCATTCATTTATTTGAGCATTTTTGTTAATCTTAAACATAATGAAATGATTATTATGAAATGATAATGAAAAAAAGTTTTACAGAATTTGAACTCGATTTATTTCCAAATTTTAAATTCGCAGGATTATGCAATACCATCTGGACCTGAGCATCATTGATAGATACATCTAATGAAATGAATCGTCATTACATAAAAATGAAGGAAGTTATAATTCAGATATGTCATCTCATTTACGGAAGATTAAAATGTGATTTATTCCATAGAACTCATTCTTTCCTCAGCGAACGCGAAGAAATTTTTTAAATAATTCTGGACTCTTTTTCGTTCTATTAAAATGGTAGAAAATTTCCAAAGATAAACATTTACAAAAATCGAATGACATTCATCAATGTAAGGAACCAGACTTTCGAAGCCATACTTTCAATATGGGATCGCAGACATCTATAATGACTATTGATGTATTTGACATAATGAAGGAGGGGCGTACATTTGTTAAAGTCAATGACGTCTGACCAAAAAGATCGATATCTTCCGTACACAATTTGAAAGTCGCTAAGTTTTATTCGAGATACAGTTCTGCTGTGAAAGCGCGAAGAGCAAACATGTCGCGCAGGTCTAGCTTTTAACAAGACATCCTCTTGAAGATTCTTGTCAACAGATCGATGAGGACCGTCTGGCGAAAGGACTGCGCGGCTTTCCCTCGAATTCGCTGAATCGCTGGCGGCTGGCCTTCAAATGCCATCGCTGGATTCGGAAAACCCGACACGCATTGAAGGAGCTGGGTAAATCAAAGAGGCCTGGCGAATCTTAAATAAAACAGTGGACGCGCCGTGTAAGTTATGTTCAATGTATTATAGAAATAAAACTGAATATTCGTAAAAAATCGTTATATTCTATTCCCTTCTGTTAAGCAAATGAAATTAAATTATAAATGAAATCTGAAGATCACGATGTCCAGACATTGTATATTCCGAAACTCGCAATTTGTACATCAAAGAGCTCATTAAACGACTGGGAATTTCACAGACAAGAAAAATGTCACGAATGAAAAATGAACGAATTGTTAAAGTTAATCGCTACAGAATTGTTTAGTTCCAGAAAAGTCAGCTGAAGAGAAGAAAGATTGAATCCTGTCGTACCTACGAAAGCTTAGTTACATGTTCCGCAGTCGAAAATAAGCATCCCAGCCTAAAATAATAAGTAAAAGCAAGTGAAATTATTAAATTAAACATTCAATACATGGTTGACTCTTATAATTAAAAGCCTTCAAATTTTAATACACGTAGTATGCGAATACAAACATTATCACCGTCATCATCATCATTATCATCATCAACATCAACAACAACGCCTGAAATAATGCCTGAAATTATGGTTGTTCAATGGTCTTACAATTAACTATATTTTCTATCTATATAAACTAATAATAAGTTTTGTTTTAGCAATTTTATTGTGTCAGCAATTACAAAAATATTTTGACGAGTTTTATCACAGCGTTTTAATATGAAATCTCTGACAGGGACTTGGTACCGATGACTTAAGCATCTGCAACAATTCGTGTTTCCCACAACAATAAATTCAATCGGTGCAGTGCTTCAAAGGGCAACCGTTAGAGCGCAGCAGGGTCGCGCGTCCCAGCGGCGCCTGGCGCCTCCTCCCGCGCCGCAGATGTGACGTAGGCGCTCTCGCATTTCGACTCGCTCGCGCGGCCATCGTCCTTTATTTCTATTTGCGGCCCATTTGGCGCGGCAAATATTCCATCGTGGTGATTCGCACGCTCTCCGGAGTACTATTGCTCCCCAGAGCCTTCCTTCCGGAAACAGGTAAGTTCCAAAGACACAGATTTTAACAAAAAAGGCGGTGCGTGTTTAAGGGATGTGCTGGTTAGGTTACCTGGAAATATCATCTTGAATTTTTTTGATGATGAATGTATGTGCGTGACTTCACAGCGATTTAAATGCACGAGGCAATTTTGGAAACTGCACATCGTACATTAAAGAAAATAATTTAAAAATAAACGCGGTATTAATATTGATTAAAAATGCTTTTATAATATTACTAACACTGAATTCATAATTTTTAAAAAAAATATCTGCAATCACTGCTCGAATTTCTGATGAAAACAACTGATATACAACTGGGTCGTTATGTTTCTGAGAAAAGCTATACGACCCCACGTCATAAGGGTATCATCGACTAGAATTACAATTCAAAATCGATTGAATGTAGAAATATTTGATGCGAATATACCTCGATGAGACCGCGTTCTGACTCGAGCCATGGGCAGGGTGTGGCCCTCTTCGTCACGAAGGTTGCCTTTCCGCCGCTCTAATGAACGAGCCATCACACCCAGGGGGTTCCCTTGGAGGGGAGAACGCCAGAAGACACGCCATCACTCTTACGTACACCCCATCGTGAGGGGTTTTGTTCTCCAGGGATCAGCTCGAAAAATATATAATAGGGTTGATCTTCTTTAAATTACTCCAAAACAATTCATAGAACACATCCTATTTTCCGTTTGATCAAACAATGAAAAGATGTAATTAACTAAAAACTTAATTATTATATGTGCTAAACTTAATATCTTCGAAAATGCTATTCACAGAACTAGCAGGGGATTTTTTCAACTGAGTAATTTAATAAGTACTCTTACAGAAACGTAATCGAAAGTTCCCGCTTTTCCCCTGAAGTATGACAACTTCCTGTCCCGGTCGGTTATTCTCTGGACAATGAGAAAGATGCGCGCCAATCGTAGTATGGGAACCGGAGACTTCCATGATAAGCAGATTTGAATGCGACTTTTAAACATCCTTTTCTCGAAAAATTGCGAGGCACACGGGGTAAAATATAATTTTCACCATCCAAATCTATGAAACAAGTAAGTTACAGAGCTCTGGTGTAAAGGTCTCGTATAGCGGAAACCAAAGTAAGTAGTAAATAGAAATATTACTTAGTTGCCTGAAGCAAATGACATATCCCCAACCGGTGATAGTTCAAGCCTGAAATAGGTTAAGCGAGTAATTTTTAAATTAATGCAACATGAACAAATGCAAATAACGTTACTGCTATCAAATTTAAATAAAACGTTTAACTTTTAATTATGAAATATTAATGTTATGTACCTCTTTCAATTGCTCGCTGAACATGAATCACATCCTTCAGGAATGTACAATTCCGTCAGACTTCAATTTTTTGATACAGAAAGTTTTAATTATATTCTAACTCATGATAAATATCAAAGTAATGTAATAAAATTTTGTATCGAAATAGGTGTTTTGGATAATATTTAACCATATAAAGTAATCTCTGACTCCTTTCTGTAAAAACAATTATCATTGATGTAATTTTAATGCTAATATACTGTGTGTTTTTGTAACTGTAATCATAGAACCATAATACTGTGAAAACTTAGTAATGTTCATGCAATATGTAAATTATTATATTTAGTTAGTAGCTAGTAACCTAGATTGATGCGAATTAAAATTAAATAACAAGTATTAATATATTGTTGTTATTTACAAAAATTACTCAATGGTTAGCTGATCGGAAGCTACTTCAGGCTAATAAATTTTCGTCTACGGATGGCCATGAAAGCAGCACGCAATACTCGTATTTCTGTAGCAAAACTGAGGAAAACTGGGTCACGGGTTGCGCGCAAAATGCTTTGCCGTACTCTCGTCTCGGGTCGATCGCCATTGTAGGCCGTTCCTTACCTGCTGGTTGGCGTCACGCAAGGATTTATGATTTGCGCCTTGCATAGTGCCCGCTATTCTTTGTGGTTCCTCAGTCGTGAGGAGGAGAAAATCAATACGCGTCCCCATTCACCATTTTCCATTCCCGGTACGTTTTTCGAATCGTAAATCAACTTTGACGTATCTGAATTACGAGACTAGAAGGAAATCCGAAAAGGTCGCGTCTTATGAAATGTATATGCTAACTTATTAAGAACTGTCCACCATTAGCTTGAAATGATCGAGGAAGCTTCAAGAGTCTATCGATAGCCTAGTTCTAAAGGTCAAAAACTCAAAATTCTTCAGATATTGACGTTGTAAAGTTTAATATAGCTCTGAAAATGTCAGAATTTGAAATTAAAGTATAACAGTTCAAAATTAGTATAGTAAACTGTCATATCACCAGAAGTTCTAGCTTCACACAACTCATTGATGTGATGCATTTCCCCTACCGACGTAAGTGCTAACCTCATAAATTGCCCTTTCTCAGTGTTACCAAGAAGACCTGTAATATGTTTTCTGATAGAAATAGAAATATTATTAAATTAACATTTCAAAATGAACGACAGCAATTGAGGTTCGAAAACAATTACCAAAAAATGGAGAAAACTGTACCGACACACAGTGGTCAATTTTTGATCCGAAGCTGAACAAAATTAACAATATTTATTACTAACCATTATTTGGCGTAAAATCGATATAAATAAATGTGGACGGTTATTTTCACCCTTTTCTTTCATATTCGCGCTGTAGACTGTAATGTGCAAAAACTGGCAAGTAGAAACATGCTACAAATTACTCAACCTTACTCGATAGTTCCTGTTTTACGGCCCCTATCGTTAACGAATAAATTTTACAAAATAATCCAGATGTCTCCACATGACAACGACTCGTTTCCCAATCGCTTTTGATTTTGAAAATCACAGTCATGATCCTTCAAAGAATTTTTTTCATTTGTTTTTACTCTCGAAACCTTTTGTGTGTGCTCTGCTCGCAATATGTGTCACTATGTCTCGCGCGTGTCCGTTTTCAGAGAAGTGGCCGATCACTTCTGCTGCATTAACAAAAGAATTACGTACCATCGTGCATAAAACACTACTCATACAAAGTTACTTTTAGGTAAGTAATTTCTTTGGCATAAACTCTGGAATTTCAGAATTATCAGAGGAACCGCTAAACCAACTCAAAGGGAAATTTGTCACAATCCCTCAAACAGAATGTGGTGACACTGACACGTTTCGGAAAATCGTGAAAAATCATTAGAGATAGCAAGAATAGATGACCGCTTTATTAAAAGATGTCTACATTTTTTTTTAGTATTTTACGACTATGCAACTTACTGAAGAAAATAGGATGGTTCATATTCACTTACAGCTGTTTTCAATATAGTTAGAAGAACTTCCGTAAATTGATTAATTACTAATAAGATACAAATGCTACATTAGATAGGCATAGACATTGCAAATTTCGACAAAGCGTTTATTTTAGCCTGCAAAGTTCATGTATCTACCCTAAGTACCCATATGTACGCATTCCTTCAGTGATTCACTCAATACAACAGGAAGTTCAATGAACAAACACAATTGCAATAGAAAGAGTATATAACCTTCTTATTAAAACATTTCATACATTTTTAAGTTTTTTACTTACAGTCGCAACTTACTGAAAGAGTAAGGTCGTTTACATTCACTTGCAGTAACTTTTAACATAGAAGAATTGCCGTAAATTGATTATTAATGAGATAGAAATGCTACATTCGATAGAAAGAGACACTGCCTGACTTTCACTTATGTGCGCCCTAGGCTGTCACATGTTTTAGCACCCTTTTAATTTGCTTTTTTAAACATTAAAGCTATTTATAATATTTTGAATAAAAAATTATTGTACAATATTGGTAACCGACGCAAATATTGTGTATATAAATAATTGGTTATAATATACGTATAAATAATTATCAGCGCGACATTGATTTAATAACTATACGATTTATTTGTATCCATTCAATATATATTAATGGATATGTATTTCTTTAATTAACACTTTCTATTGTTACAAATATGGAAAGAAACATTTCTATGAAAAAACATTCAAAAGTTCGCTTTATGAAATTTTGAATCCGCCGCAACTTGTCCTACCCCAAAAATCGCGCACCCCAGGTTGCAGCCTACTCAGCATTTTCGGTAATCTGGCACTCAAAAGAGACATTATTACACATTGAAGCAAAGCATTCATTTGAACCTGCATGCTTCGTTTACCTTACGCCATGTAGGAAATACATGAACGCAGGGCATTCCTTCACTGATTCACTCAATACTCCAGGAAGTTCAGTGATCAAACACGATTGCACTTTTCCCTGGCACCGTTTTTCATCGAAGCGAGAAGGCCGATGCCCCACAGTGGCAGCGGTGGCCTCAACGATAAGGCGCGGAAACGCGGAGGAAGCCAGTTCGGTGGTGGAGCTCTGAGGTTCAGGACGGCTGAAGCATCGTCACTCAGCGGTCATCCTCTTCCTGTGCTTCCGCGACGCGCTACACTCGACGCGTCGCGTGCGCAGCCAAGACGTCGGGTGCCCCCGCTCGAGAAGAAGCGTTTAGTACGGTATGTTTAACCTTGCGTCGCTAGCATAGCGTCGCTTTTCCGGAATATTGTTGTAATTCAAAAAATTCGAAAATTAAGATTTTGAGGAAAAAAGGAATTACGTCTTTGTCATTATGCCAATTGCCGCTTGCTACCAGGTGCATCGTTATTTCTTGGACGGAGTTCGCCCTTTATTTAATAGAATAATATTGTCAAAAAAGTGAGAGTTTTATATACTCCATTTTCATAAATTAAAAAACTAGAGATATAATCATTTTTATATAACTTGAATATCGTCGGTTGATGGCAAGCAAATGAGGTGTGGGAAAATTAAATCGCGCTCTCCTGAACAAAAGTTTTTTCTAGTATGTGTGTGTGTGTGTGTGTGTGTGTGTGTGTGTGTGTGTGTGTGTGTGTGTGTGTGTGTGTTAATAAAGTATTCCATAAAAACGATTATACGGCGCAACTAATGATGTCACAACGTAGCACAAACTTTCTGTCAGAATTTGTAAATTTTATGTTAAATTATAACGATTCTATTTGAATATACCATTATTAAAAACTATAAACATTTCAAAAATAATTTTCAATACCGACTTCATCGAATTGATTCAAATAGCGCCCAAAGCCCATTCCCTGTCATACTCTAAGATCCACTGCATGAGCAAATCTAAATTTTATGCATTTTTATGGATAAATTTTTTTTAATCAACACGATCTCTACATGAGTGGCGTTAATAATTTCGTTGGCCTGGCAAAAATGCTCTAAATTTACAAATTTAAATAAAATTTACCCTCACAGTCAGAAATAAACATTTTCCTTAAAATCAACAAATTACATAGGAAAAGTAAAACACAATATTTAGAGAACATTTGAATGAATATGATACTTAAGTTTTCAGGCTTGACAAGTGACAAATCTTATGTAATAATTAATATAAATATGCATTTGATTGTAAGAATGGGATACTACATGAGTTTGGTTTATTTCATTTATTTGGACAAAAAACAGTAAAACTGTGTATGACGTATGGGAGAGAAGATTATCTACGCACGTTTTCTTGAGTTCCAGAATCCCATCCCAACATTTTAACGATAGTTGAAAGATGAATGGAACTAAAACAACAACAATAATAATAGTAATAATAATAACAATAATAATAAATTTTAAAAAGCCCGAGATTAGTAACATTTGAAAAGCTAGACATTTTCGTTCCCAAGCTATAGAAAAACATTTGCAACGGTAAACCAACTGCAAATTTGATTTTTCTGCATTGCCAACAATATAGTAACTCACCCTCAGCTCTATTCCTACCACTACAAGCAAGGAGAGCTCAATAAAACGTGCGCATAGTGAAGCTACATTTACGTCCAGAAGCAAAACAAGGGGCCGTCTCAGCTTTTGCTCAATGGATCAGGGAAACTGGACAAAATCCTGATCGAGAGGGGGGTCATTGACCTGGAAGTCGTAGTGCATTACTAGTTACAGGCATATATTTTTGTTTATTTAGTTGTGTAACTTAAGTTCAATAAATACAAAATTAGTAAACAACTTTACTACATTCGATTTCTCTAAAGGCACATACAATATAGTATTACTAGTAGTACTGGGAGATCTTTTTATTTTTATGCTCTAACCCAGCCTCTGTATCTAGCGAATCGCATGCATGAATGGAAACTTTTTTTTATAAAATTACTTCTTTACACTAAATCAAAGAGAAACCATCAAGATAACATCGCGGTTTGTTTATTTCCGTGTTGAAAATTAATGAGGTTCTAGAGTTTCGATAAAAGTGATATTTCTAATTGATATTAGTGACGTTTCGACATCTCATCGAGGCAATGTTTTCAATTCGTTAGTATCAAATTTTTCTAGATCCTATTTGAAAATATGAGCACACAGCTAACACAACCATCCAGCGAAATTGGACAATAAGAAAATATCGCCCATGACTTCGCCAAAGCCGACCTCGAACTTTTTATTTCTGTTGATAACTCAAAAAGTTACCTGAATCGACAGGTAACAAATTGCAGTAGGATCGCATTTTTAAGGAACATTTTCAGTCTTCTTAAAAATATTTGTCAAGAACAACTGGACATGCAATTTGAACAACTATGGTTTTGAATTATTTCATTCCATTGCTTGTTTATCTTTAAGAATAGTCTACTCTAGATTAAAATAGTTGTTTAATTATTTTTTCGGTTAATTTGTAAATTGCTTTTTAGAACCCTTTATGTTGTTGTTTTTTAATTTTACTGCTATTGCGTTTCTCATTATGGCAACTGTTTACATTACAAATGCATTCCCTAGATGAAAAAAACATGTTCCGTACTTTGAGACATGCCTTAAAAAATAGCATCGACCGCGCTGATATTTTTTAAAGGATAGAGAAAGATGGAAAAGATGGAATGAATATTGATCCAAACGAATTACATATTATGGGGCGAAATAAGTGATATACTTTAGAATTGCAACGTTAAATAGGGTAGGTGTGAACAACAACTCCTATAAAACTGAAATACACAAACGCGCATCTCGTTTGTATCTTCCCCAACATGCTTACTCCTCAATCAATCGATTTCAGAGAAAAGAACGACAAAGTTACTTTATGATCCATAAACGTTCCATTGGGTAAGTAATGGTTTCCTCGTCGCTGCGACTCTGTAATTTATCGGAAATTTCCAAAGCAGACGAAGTATTCTTCTTCATTCGGCGCTACAACCCAATGTGGACCTTGACCAGCTCAAGTATCCTCCTCCACTCTTTCCTGTCTCTTGCTCGCATCTTCCAATTTTTAACCTTCAGTGTTTGTAGGTCTTCCTACCTCCAGTATAGTAGTGATATTCCAGCTGCCTAATATCAAGTGTTATCTCGTGTCCGTTTAACTTCCCTGTTTCATTTTATTTTCCTATCCAGCTTATTCATATAACGAGCTTTGAAAGCGTTTAGTAGTTTTTTACGGAAATATTTTGCTGGTCTAATCCCATCCGCCATTTCTCGGAGGACCAGGATTTGCCTGGGGTTTACTTCCATTAGAGGGTTGTCTTTACCTTGACTATGGAGTCCCACGTACTCCTTGGTTTTCAGTGACAAGTAGGGAAGGGTCCCCCGCTTAGCCTTTGGGGATCCCTCCCCTCCCTGCAAGGCAGCAGGTTGATTTGTGTCGGATTTACTTCCCTAGAGAGATTGACTTCACTGCGTCTTACAAGGTTCTCTCTCCCCCCATGATTTTCGGTCGGGGTTTTCATTCCCGTATTTATTTATTTATTTATTTATTTATTTATTTATTTATTTATTTATTTATTTATTTATTTATTTATTTATTTATTTATTTATTTATTTATTTATTTATTTATTTATTTTACGTCAAAAAACAGTTAAAAACTTTCGTATGACGTGCTATGGGGAAAAGTGAATTGTGTACACATTTTCAAAATTCTGTGATCCCTACACTAAGTCATATACTACTTAAATTTTGAATTTTTGAAAGGGAGAAAAAAAACTCCCATGTAATAAAATCTATTTTCAAGGATAAACAAGCAATAAATTTTGAATTTTGAAAGGGAGAAAAAAAACAAAAAAACTCCCATGTAAAAAAATCTATTTTCAAGGGTAAATAAGCAATAAATTTATCCCAGAGCTCCCGTTTTCAGGCGCGGAGACTCATCCTCGCCTTGCTCCCATTAGCTTCTCTCCAAGCTCTCACCCCAGAGAGTACCCAGAGGCCGCCGCGAGGAGTAGAGAGCAGGACTTTTGACCCAATCCGGGCATCCTCATTACAGGAGGGCATTACTGATGTTTTAATGGGGTTCACCTACGAGCATGAGTAACCCCCCGCCAGACCCACGTTAGCCGTATGACTCCCCCCCCCCTACGTAGCATTACCATCGATAGACATTGAAGACATGCGTTACTTCATTAAATCGTTATTACTTATACATTAAACAATTAATTATTATCACTCAATAATATTCAATGCGAAAATTTCTCCATCCATACAAATCAATAATAAACTTGCGGCAATTGTGAAAGAAAAACTGTTCCTTTCATTGCATGATTTTATAATAACAGAAAATAATTAAATTTTTTCTCAAGTTAAGTTTTGTTTTGTATGAAAGGAGTAAATACAATCACTATCATTATAATTATCACTATCACAACAAATCACTAATGTATTCCAGCAGATATATTTAATGAATGGCATAAACATTAACGAAGAAATAAATTCATATACATTCTTACGAATGTAATACATTCTTCAAAGGCACTTTATTAGAATAACAGGTAGTTAATAACGATCGCACAGCAATAATTTCACTTCTTAATTAACAGTGTACATAAAGAAACTCCAACAATACTCTCTAAAGAGTATTCTTTAGATATTATACTCTCTAAAGAATAGTACAAAGAATATCTTCTCTAAACGAAACTTCTACTCTTTTCGTATATGTAAAAAATAATACAACCACGTAGCTTTTATACCTACACTTCTATGTTTCTTTTAATTGGATATGTTCTACAATCACGTATGTTCTTTCCTAATGTGGCTGGATCGACTGAGCTGAACGCTCAGAATTGGAATTTCCTTGTCTGAAACTACTACATACCTCTTTTGTTCAATAAAAAATGAAACTTTTTTATAAGCGCTCACACTCCGAGCCCGAATTTTCTCTCGGCGGTTCTGAGGCTGATGAAGATCGTTGAAACCAAGGCTACGGAGGAAAAAGGTAACATTGTATATTTCTCCATTTCAAGACGCCGAATCTCTCATACTAGCAATGCGCTGATTGCATCTCTGCGAATTCGTGCTTTGTTTCTTGAGCTTTCACTTTGCCTTACAAAATTCGTAGTCGTGTTTTTAGACACGAATTCCATAAGCGGCGCACTCTGAGTATAGAAATGAAGACTGCAAATGCGAGCTTGTCTTCTGACGTCACACTCATGTTTTTTTTTTTTTCGCGCAGCTCCTATTGCGGCTAATTGTCCAGCGAAAAGATGTGGATGATTTCTTGTTTTCGGGATCGATGTGGTGTTTTTTGACGTATTGATGACCGTAAAATCTTCAATCTCGAATGAATATTTATCACTGGCATATTTACTGCCGCTAAAACTCTATTGTTGCATGACATATCTTTATTAAAAGCAGAGACGCCCAGAGAAAACAAGAGGCCCAGGGTCGTAGATCCTTGGAAACTCCATATTTCAAACAATGTTGATCAATTGATTGATGATTCCCGACTGTTAAGGTCATTCCTGCCGTCAACTGCTATGGTCATTAGTTCCGCAAATATAGTGCTTGTTTTATTGCGGAATGTAAGGCGGTGATCTTGTCCCCGCCTTACGTGTAAGTAAGGTATGAGAGTAAGTCAAGGAGAGCAAGGAAAGATACCGCGCGGTCCGTGGCCCGTTTATTAGAGTACTGCTCCGGCATTCGCCTCGTGCTGATCGGAGAAACCACGGACAAACTACCGATCAGACCATCCGGCCTCTAGAAATCCACTTCAGTCAGCGGCTGTATTTGACCTAGCTATTATAGCTAGTATCGAAAATTCTGCCACCCACGGGACTCGAATCCTAGGTCCTCCCAGTCAGAGGCACAGCAGTGACATCAATTGACGCCCTGAAAACGATTTCAAACAAGGTTTCCCCCCCCCAAAAAAAAAAAACATAATTTAATTTATCCATGCATGAGAAATAACTTACAGCGGTAAATTTGAATTAGAAGATATATATGTTTTGAATGAAAAAAGTGTATGGGGGACCATGTCGGAGCTTGAGGCAGTTATCCCAACTCCCCCTCTCCTCCCTACCGGGTGCCGTTGATTAAAAAGCCGCCATATGTTTGCTAAAATCTCGGGTCACTTCGATGGTAGTGTCAAGGAGCTGTATTCCTCCACGACAGGATGTGAAACGCGTCAATGAAGTAGGAAACGTAACTGGGTAGAGAGTAATTGCTGGTGCTCAGAAGTATACCTACGAAAACACAAACAATTAGGGAGCATTACATTACATAGTATTTATTTTGTTTTTTTCCACCACGAGACACATTTCGCGCCAGGGCGATTCCCAGTTCGTCGTTGCTTTCCGGATCTCCAACGCTTCTAGATTTCTGAATCTTTGAAATGGGCCATACAAGGTTGAGGGATTACGCCATCGACACGGTTGGGCAAAATACTTTAAATTTAGCATTTATATACTTCGCAAAAAAACTTTATAAATAAGTATTTAAATACATTCACAAAATACATTAGGACTTGGTGTGCTAAATACATAGGTATTTTAAATCCTTCAAATACTCACAAAATACTGTAAATATATAATAATTTTGTATTGTATATTTTTTATTGCAACAATATATTTAAATGTCAATTACAATAAGTTAGTAATTGACAGTCATACAAATTTCTAAACATAATTATTGTAATGTATTGTGACAATATTTATAATCCTTTTCAAATATAAAATGATATCAAAAATATATCTAAAACAAAGAAATGGAATTTCCTTTTAAAACGACTAATTTTTCAAATAAATCATCAGTCAATAAACCCTTAGTTCACGAATGTATAAAACCTGCAAAGGAAAACAGTCATTCAACTGGCGTCGATGAACATAAACTACTGTTATAAAGAATAAATGCTCTTTTATTGTCGGATATTGTCCCGAATTTTTATAGATCTAGATTTGTCATTAAAAATTAAGAGGCTTTTAAGGAGCTTTTGTTTTTGTTTCAATGAAATGCATTCACTAATGGAATCAAACAAAAAGAAACCGTCCTCATTTTCAACTACCTTCTTCTTCGTCTGTATTCATAGTATTTTAAGTTGTTTTTTTAAATACTCCTACTTTATGTATTTAAATATACCTCTAAAATACATGTTCAAAAAATTTTAAAATACGGTTTTTCAAATACAAAATGTATTTAAAATATGTATTTCAATTACAAGTATTTATATACTGCCCAACTCTGCCCATCGATAGGATAGAAAAGAAAGAAATGTGTACATAGTCCAATGCTCGGATTCTAAGGTGTTGCGGGTTGCCTAATAAAACAGTTGACTGACGACAACACCCAGTGCTCAGCTAATATTATTAATTGATATTTTTATGGAATAAGCAATAAAAAGATAAATAAAATTACTGGCAAATTAACAATGACACACCACCCTCTCAACCACTATCAATAAAAATTATTTTTTAAATGTTTTTTTCAAAATGTCCATTTATTTTATAATTTAGATTTGGGGTGATAATAAGATCATGTTACTGTTGTTACAGACATTTCCAAGTCAGAACAAGTTTCAGTAACACCTAAAAATTGTCCTTACATCATGGGTGACTATTATACGGTAAGTAGATTACAATACATTATATTCTCTTAGAGAAAGATCGTGGTGAATTTCAGTTATTGTTGTTGTTTAATGAATATTAATGGTGTCGATTGTCCCTGCTTACAGCCTGTTCCAACAGTTGTCCCAGCATCACCATTCAGTGCTTCTGAGGATGCTGAAGCTTTGAAATCATCAATGAAAGGTTTAGGCACTGATGAAGAGGTAATAATAGGTATTTTGACTCAACGTACTAACTCCCAGCGTCAAGAAATAGCGAATGTTTATGCTGAAGAATATGGAAGCGTGAGTTTCTTTTAACAAAAACAATAGAAGACTTTATTTGTTTCAACAAAATCTGCAATGGATCAGTTTTTCCATTAAATAATTTTTTTATACACTACTTTATCTGTTTTGTAAGTTTTTTTGAAGTAGGCCTACATTATTTTCAAAATGAACAAATTATCTAACATTGTTGGGAATTTAAGTCAATTACTTCACTGATCTACATTGGAGTAAATTTCAATTTCTTCCTTGTACATTTTAAACTGAAAAAATTATCATACTGTACAGACAAGAGACATAAACATCATTCTGTTTGTTTGCTTTTCCCAAAAAATTCATTAACAAAAAATATTTTTTCATTAGTCAAAGTAATATTAATTGAATCATCTTTCATCACTAGGACATAATTGAAGATTTGAAGGGGGAGTTGGGAGGACATTTTGAAGATGTAATTGTTGCTCTAATGATCCCCCCAGCAGACTATTTGTGCAAACAACTAAATAAAGCTATGGAAGGTGCAGGAACAGATGAGCATACTCTCATTGAAATTATTTGCAGCAAAACCAATGAAGAAATAAAAGACATTGTTGAAGCATATGAACGCTGTGAGTAATTTATCAAAAATCAAAAGGCAGATAAAGCATATAATTTAAATAAGCTATGTCATGTGTTATTACTAAACACATTTACATACACAGGAGGATTTTAAGGGCTTGAGGTAGTAACAAGATTAGCCACATCTGCCACAGCAAGCCTCTCACTATTTGTAAATGTTAATATCCCGTTTTTGGTGAAATTATCTTATTATACCATATTAATTATCTTCTCCAAATTGTGAAGGGCAGAGGCAGTAACAAGATGAGACTAACTAAGATCAAAATTTAGATACTAACATTTACAATCAGCACAAGCAAAAGCGAGATTCAGAGGGTGCAAGAGGGGAAAACTACCCCCTTCCCCATGTTGAGATAAAATATATACATATCAAAAATGTATATTATAGAAGATTTACTTTTTTTGTATTATGAGAAGAAATTTTATTATAACTAAACAAATGATAATTTTATTAAGCAAAGCTAATAACATACATTAATCAATTGGTGAACATTAGTTCAGTATTATAAAATGTGGAGGATAATATTCAACATTATTCTGAATATCAATATATCATATCATATCATATCAATAAATCGTCTTTCAATTACATTTTGCTTTTAAACATTATTTTCTTAGAAATGAAACAGTTTCATACCTAAAATCATGAGTCATAACACTCGAATTAACTCTAAAAAGACAGAGTATTTTCCATTTATTGTACACATATGATACATGGTACTCACATTTCAAAATGTAAAACAAAATTCAAGCAGCTACAATATAATACTACATTTATATACTTATATTATATTTATAAGTTATGCATCAAATACATATGTGAGCAATACAGATTATAAAATAGTAATTTGTTTATAACAAACATACTGCATACTGCTCTTTGTACATATTTTAATTAAAATTAATATTATTTTAACAAAGAGAATTTAAATTAATTTTTTTATAAAACTGTAATTTAAAATTTTTATAAAAAATAATTACCCCCCACATGTGCTGCCCCCGCCCCCCTCACAATCCATAATCACACCTCTCAGCAGGAGGCTTGCTTTGACTAGTATGGCTTCTCTTGCCTAAGCACCTCAGTCATAAATAATATCTTTTATCAAATTGAAACATGATCTTCATTTTAACAAAAAAAGAACAGTCCAGATTAAATAATTTAACTTGAAGTTATGTTTCAAAATATTGTTTTATCTTATTATTTGAAAGTCACAAGAGTTTCTGCAGTTATTGATAAATTCACAAGTCATAAAGCAGTGAGTGGTTTACGTGGGAAAGTCAGAATTTTGAATGAAATTTGTGATGATTATTTTAGGAGCAAAGAGAATTTCCTTCTTGTTCTTATCATAAGTCAAAAACACCCAAATGAATAGTTAAAAGAATTTTGTAACTGAGCAAATAACTCCACACATTACTTCTATCCTAAATGTTTGATTTTAACATGTTTTGATTTGTTTTTAATATCATATCTTGTCAATATTGTACCCTACAATCTCTTCATAGAATGGTTCTTTTATTGGCTTTTCATAAATATCATTAAGTATTTCATATATTGTCTGTCTGAAAAAAAAATTCTGGAATAATCATTATTATTACTTTATTGTTATTAAATGTTACAGTATATGAACGCCCTTTGGCAGAACATATGTGCAGTGAGACATCAGGTGACCTACGGCGCTTGCTGACCCTTATTGTGACGGTGTGTAATGTAATCACATAGAACATTTTAGGAGCTGGCAGAGATTAAGTCCTCTTTAATAATGTTCAGCTCTCCTGTTCTGATGCAATGAGAATTTGCATATGTTTCTATGTGTTCCCTCTACATTCTGAGGCTTATAATATTAACGAAATATTAGAAACAGTCTTTCTCTAAATAACTACTACTTATTATTAATAACTTACTTTCAATAAAACTTTATTGTTAACTAATTTTCTTGATATTCATTTCAAATTGTAATAAAGCTTATTGAAAATTCATTGCATTAATTTATCAAGACCAAATCTACTTGTGTTTCTTTACTGTACCTACAATTAAATTACAAATGATAGAATTATATCAATTTTTCTTCCCCTTAAAATTCTTGAGGAAATCAAATGATATTATTTTATGAATGAACCAAAGTCTCTCCTAATGTGTTAATGAATTTTTAAGATACAATTTTCATAGTATTATTTCATTAATAGGTATGCTTCTATGCTTCATGTAATGACTTCCACAGTTTTCTCAATCTTTTGTATTATTTCTAGGACTCACTGCATTTCGTCCCTTATTTTCAAACTTAAAATAAATTTAAAGGTTGAAGTCTTTTTCTATCCACAAGGATAATTACCTATAATTTCAAGCAAAATTTTAGCCAATAAGATTGAGAGCTTTTTACATGCTTCTTTCTCTTAAGAAAATGTTTGAAATATCATACTTTCTTTTTCTTCATATATTCTATTATTGTTATTGACTGTCTCTGTAGGGTGTTAGAGAAGATTATTCAGTGGATCCTGAGAAAGCTAGAGAAGCTGCTGAAGAACTACATGAATCAGGTACTTCATTTTTTCACATTAGTTTTTCATTCCAGTTTCCAATGTTGAACATTCTCGTGACATAATCACTTGGTGACATAGTTATACTAAGGCTGAATAGAGAGGTTTTCTGTGGCCCAAAGAAAGTATGGTCACGAGATTATGAAAGAAACTAGTAGAGCTACAACACATATTTTCTCGTATTTTTTAAAAATTTCTCATTTTCGAAAAAGTCAGGGAGTAAAAAAAAATTAGACCAGCACTATTCTTTTAACTGTACCTTGTTATATTCATGAACAAAATGATCAGAGAAAATGTTGAGTGATTTTGAGAATTGCATTAATTTCAAGTAGAAATTATGGAAAACCTACTCTTTTTTTAAATGAAATTGAACATGATCTTTTATAAAGCTGATTTTGTAGAACAGATTTTAAGGAAAAAATCTCCATCTTCAATTCTAAAGTTTTAAATTTCTAACTTTTTGCAATTTTCGAAAATACAGAAGACTTTGTTGGAAACGAGATTAGCACCACTTTGTTTACTTTTCTTTGATACATATGAAGAGAAAATTTAAAGAAAAATTAAGCTGATTTTGAGAAATTTTTTTAAAAATTGCCTGTATTTCACATAAAACTATATGAAAACTATTCATATTTTTAAAAAATTTTACAAGACTTTATTTCAAGATCTGTCTTTCAACAATAGAATTTTATTATGAACAACAATTCTCTGTTGTCAATATTGTATATCTTCAGTAATTTATAGTAGTTGTAGGAAGACACTGATAAAAAATTAACATAAGCAATATTTGAAAAAATCAGAGATTTAAACAAAAATTACACCTGCACCATTCTTTTAAGTGTCTTTTACATTATGTGAGGAGAATATTTAAGCATAAAACTAGGAGCCAATTTTGAGAAAATTTTGAAAATATTGAGACTTCATGTTAAGTATCTCCAAAAATTAAATTATCCTTTACAAACTCGCAGGGCCTTGAGTTCTTTTAAACAGACTGGGAGAAAATTGGCTAAACGATTCAGGCACTAGCATTGACTGCAGAGCGATTGATTGCTAGGAATTCCGGGTGCTAAGGTCATTAGTCCCGTGTAGTCATGTTTTTCTCGGGAGGTGGATGTTCCCCCGCTAAATGGCGAGATCCGGCGCTGACCTACCGTCGGCTAGCGAGGTTTTCCCCTCAATCCGGCATCTCCCAGGTATCACCCCAGCCGGGACAATCTCTTAGCTCCCGACCGGTCTCCCGGCACGCAGTGGAGAATTCTGAACATTATTTCGAGTATACCGCTCTTTATGGAAGCTACCTCTACCGTTGTCTTTTATTTTGAGCTTTTCTAAAATCCCAGTAGTATGAACTTCTATCCTGAATAATAGTTCTATAAGACAATTACACAAACCACTAACTTTTGGATCATTAACACACTCCATTTTCACAAAAACTTTACAGAAGCGTAACTTACGAACGGCCAGAGAAGGACTGTTCACCGCAATATTTTGTGGTGCCTACCGACCGTCCAGACGCGCATCCTCCCCTCTCCCCATCCTTGAAACATGAGCGCTACCTTATCGCGGCTGGCATACGGTGTCTTCGCCTGCGCTAGCGAATTCTCTGGAGAGCATTAAGAACTGTTTGAAACTTCTCACTCTACTGTACTTCATAGCGGTAACTGATGCGGAAGACTGGCTCTCCGTAGCAAAAGAGTTATTTTTTCGCATTTGTTTTAAAGCTTTCAAAATCTCAATAATTTTTTAAAGGATTACCAAACTTATGAAATATTTCTTATACACTTCACATTACTAAGTATACTGGCGGTATACCCGGTGTATCGGAGAATTCGCCTCTGCCGGCACATGTGGTAGTGTAGTGAATGTTAGTGTAAGCAAGGGGTGAGGTTAGGACAAAAAATAGGAAGGAAATATCGCGCGCGGTCCGTAGCCCGTTTCTTAGGATACTACTCCGGCATTCACCTGTTATTGATCGGGAAACCACGAAAAACTACTGATCAAAGCAGCCAGCTACTAGAATTCTCAGCGACTGAATTCGATGTAGCTGACAAGCTAGTGTCGAATAGCCTGCCAACGTCGGGATATGAACCTAGTACCTCGTGGACAGAGGCACTGCAGGAACATCAGTTGCGATTTGACCGCAGATAGACTGACGGGCTGACAATTCTGCCATCAATCGATTTTTAGGTTTCCATAATATGTCATCAATAGATTTTTAGGTTTCCAGGATCCACGAAACATGGAATCCGACTACATAACGTTTTAGAGGAAGTAATTTACTACATAAAGGAACAAGATTTATCCACTCTTTCGTTACCAGAGCTCGGGAATAAGAATAGTTCTGTCGAAAATTCGTCGTTTTACGACGATACTTTCTTTTCTTATGAAGTAAGAGCGAGAAAATAAAAATATAATTAAAATAATAATTATTTTAAAATAAATGCTTTCTGTCCATAATTGACCATAATTTTGCCCTTTGAGAATGTTGTCAAAGGTTTTCATAAAATCTACAAAGAACAGTTATAAGAATCCATGAACATTTTATTTTTACTCCATAAACTAACTTAGTGACCAACAACTTGAATATTAAGTTATTTAAAAATAAAAATGCAAATTTCTCTAGCACATCAAGTAATATATCACCTTGGAAGAAAACGCTCCATGAGATTTTCAAAGAATTATCTGTGAACTGTAATAATAAACAATTATAATTTTGGTTCAAAACAAGATTAATAAATACCTATGCATTTTTGTCCACTTACAGTATTACTTATAATTCTTGCAAGAAACAACAGATCAGACACACCAACCTAGCCCTGTCTATGCTAAGCCTCAGGCAAAATGCTTCTTGATTCAGGCAGGTAAATTTTCAGTACTGCTTCAGCAATTGCATTTAATTATATTTTCATATTCTCTAACAAAACTGTGTGAGTGTGATGTAAGACCCCAAAATTTTCTTGCCCAGTTCAGGAAGATGAAATGTCTGAGGAAAAGGTGACAGTCAAAGGTTATTGAAATAAATATATTACTACAATTCTATTTCAAATGAATGTATTTTAAACCATTCTTAATAACTTAAAAATTACACTAAAAAGATTGTTCTGTTATGTTTTAAATGAGTGTTCACGATAATATGCTTTATTTTGCAGGTGAATTTAAAATAGGCACAGATGAAGCAGTATTCAATAGAATATTAGCTCATGAAAGCTTCCCCCAACTAAAACTGATCTTTGAAGCTTACAAAGAAGTATCTGGCCGCACAATTGAACAAGCATTGCAAGATGAAATTTCTGGAGAGTTATTAGAAGCTTTGTTGGCAATAGGTTTGGCATACTATTTTCAATTCTTTTAAAAAGTTATCAGTAGCTTGATGAACAATACAATTATTAAAATTCATATCATTTTCAGTGGAGAATGTTCAACATCCTCCAAATTACTTTGCAAAACGGATTCACAATGCAGTATTTGGAGCTGGTACTGACGACAAAACCCTGATAAGAATTGTTGTAAGCAGAAGTGAAGTTGATTTGGGAAGCATAAAAGAAGAATTTGAAAAACTTTATGATAAAACTTTGGAAAGTGTGGTCGAGGTATGTTTTGAAACGCTGAAATTCACTTTCTTGTATAATACATGTCTATCACATTACCAATGGCGAGGTGGCCGTTCACCGATAGTTGTGGCGATGACCCAGTAAAATAATCAAAATAAATTTTAAATATTAGTATTTACGAATTGCAAATATATTAGAGATGAATTTGATAATTAGTCTGTACAGTATTCACGTCTTTAAACGATATTGGTACAGAATCAACTGAGAAATAGATCTAAAACATCGAAAAGACCGCAAAGGAATCGCTAATATTAGCGCATCGGATTGAGCAGTGAAACCGCTCTTCGTGACTAAGCTGAGCCGTCAGCTGATCGCAACAGCTCGCATTTGTTGCACAGCGATAATAGTGCGATGATACTCGTGCGGGCTTCATCACGGAAATTTACACTGTGCTCATCGCTAATTTTGGTGAATCTCGGCTGTTCGGCGGGGCCCGGAACTCAAAGTACGAAGTTGTTTTGGTGTGCGAGTGAAACGGTGCGGTGTGTTTGAGCACGTCCCGATATTTTGTACGCCTTTACTTATTTTTGTTTGTGTTATTAATGTTTATTAGTTATCACGCATTATGGGGGAAATTGAAGAGGATATCGTGCTTCGACTAAAACAAAAACCATTTAATTCCTTGAAATTTGGAGATAAGCTTTTGACCGTGAAGAAAGGCCGACCTTGCCCTCCGTTATTAAAATTGACAGCTGAAGTTTCTGAAAGAAACAAAGTTTACACCAGACGTTTTACGGCCACCAATTATGAAATTTACAAGTGGCTCTGTGGGAGTGAGTGTTTATCAAAACTTTTTTGTTGGCCATGCTTACTATTTTCAAAAGAGACCAGTAAAAATATCTGGATTTCTAATGGATTTTGTAATTTAAGTGGTCTAACAAAATCGGCTAAAGCCCATGAAAAATCAGAAAACCACCTTCAATGCGTTGTGGACTTATACATTTTTGGGAAAGACATCGTAGAGGACGCCATAAACAACGCAGTAAAAGTTAATAATATCTTGCATAACCAGAAAGTGAAAAAAAATCGTGAAGTTTTGAAACGTTTAATTGATGTAACATGCTTTCTAGCAAAACAAGAACTTCCATTTCGTGGACACAATGAAATGAATCATTCCTTTCGTAAAGGAAATTTTGTAGAGACTGTAAATCTTTTAAAAAGATGGGATTCTGAGCTAGAAAAACATTTGGACCATACAACAGTGTTTAAAGACACATCCACTGATATACAAAATGATCTAATTCATATTATTAGTGAGGTTGTGAAGGAAACTATTTTAAAAGAAATAGAGAACTCAGATTTTGTTTCAGTAATGTTAGATGAAACATCAGATGTTAGAAGTAGATATCAGTTGTCAACTGTGTTGAGATATGTGCATAAGGAGGAAGGTTGTGTTAAGGAACGATTTATAGGGTTTTCTGATGCAACTGCTGACAGAACAGCTGATGGGTTACTTCTTCACATAAAAAATGTTGTCAAAAAATATAATCTAGAAAACAAATTTATTGCACAAGCATATGACGGGGCGGTAGTTATGCCAGGGCAACTGGCTGGCTTGCAAAAGAGGGTCCAGGATGTGTACCCAAATGCATTATTCACACATTGCTATGCACACGTACTGAACTTGGTCTTGTCACAAGGAATGAATGAAATATCTGAATGCAATTTTTTTTTTTCGACATTGAATAGTATATCCACCTTCTCTTCAGATTCCAGCAAGAGCACATTTGCTCTTCAGGAGCATTTAGAAAAATCTATTCCATCTTTTTCTCCTACAAGGTGGTGTTTTACATCTAGCTTAGTGAATACTGTTGAAAAGTATAGGGAGGCAATTATTGACTTTTTCTCTATTATTTATGAGAACAATGATGGCAATTGGAAGGGATCAGATAGATGTATAGCGTATGGATTTGTGCAATTTTTGCGAAGCTTTCAAACTGTGTTTTTACTTAACACATTTGCTCCTTTGTTTACTAGCACTGATGTAATTTTTAACATTCTTCAGTCAGAACATGTTGATATCAATAGGTGTTTAAATGTACTTAAAGGTTTTGAAGAAGAATTAAATTTAATTAGGAAAGGATTTGTTCACTGTGAAGATTGTAAAAAGAAGTTGGCAGAAGAAACAATTTTGGAAGGGGACAAATGTCAGAAATGTGAAACGATTGGTTTCGATATAGTGTGGAAGAAAAGCATTTCTGTGCTTGGCCCACCCTCCCCGACAAGAAAAAGGAAGCTTGAAGAAATGAGAGATAATTTGTATCCTGAACAAAAATACAGAAGATTATATTTTTCAATTATTGACAACCTCTTGTGTCATATAGACGAACGTTTGGCATCATTGCAGAAATTGATATTTTTCGATCTCTTAAACCCAAGAAAATTTAAATCTTATTCAGCAACGAATTGTTTTCCTGAGACTCTGCTTGCTGACTTGCTAACAGTTTATCCAAATGTTTTTGAATCTTTTTTGGGACTTAAAAATGAACTAAATGTGTTTTACAGAACTCCTACCTTTCAAAACAAAACCCCATGTGAACTGGTAACATTTTTTAAACAAGAAAATTTAGACAATGCATTTAAGGAAATCTTCCGTTTAGCAAAATTAATCTGTACTATACCAGCCACTACCGTATCAGTAGAAAGAAATGTTTCTGCTTTAAAAAGAATTCATATGTACAAAATATCAACACATGGAGAAGAACATATGAATAATTTGGCCCTATTATCAATTGAGAAAGAACTCTTGGAATCCATACAAGGGAAAGAGGATTTCTACAAAACAGTCATTGATAAATTTGCCATAAAGACAAGGCGACTTGAGTTTCTGTATAAGTAAGGTAATATGTTTAATAGTTTAAATATGTTTGCATACCAATTGATAGTACTCTCACAACATCTTCAAGTTGCTATGCATAATTTTGATTAATACTACTTGAAATGCGTTTTGCCTCTCCCAGTCACTACAGAAAGCTAGGCCTGTATATTCCACAATTCTTACAATGATTGCAAAAAAATGCCACACCTCACCACCTCACATTACTCTATAAAATGGATCCTAACATTTCTTTAATCATCACAAAATATTCATTCTTGACTTGTTCATTTATGGTTCTAATTGCAATTAAACCATTTATTTATCAGTTGGAATAATAATATTAATTCATAGTTATTAAAATTATGGCTAATTTCAATTGTTTTTATACTATAGAGAAGGAAATAAAAATAAGTTGTTTAGGGTAAGAAAGCCATTTATCGTAGTTACATTCATTTTAAGTTGATATAATTGAGCTAATGTTTGTATTAAAGAAAGTTAAAAGCAAAATTTGTCTCACAATTAAAATTATTTGATGCCTTTAACAATCTATTTATAATTTCTTTCCAAAGACTCCATTTATTAAATTCAGAACAGGTATTTTCATTCTTTTATTTAAAAATTTACAGGGTGAAACAACTGGTGACTATAAAAGAGCTTTAATAGCTCTGATTGGTGGACCATGAATAAGTACAAGATGTGCAGTTATATTCTGGGTGTTTAAGGCTTCAAGTATGAAAGAAAATGAATATCTGAAGATAAAAAAGAATTGTGTACTTTATAATATAATTTTTAAATGATATTTCGTATGCATTCCTTGTTTGCTTGATAGAAATGTATTTTAAAAATATATAATATTATTAAAATATTATGTGTTTCATATATTTTAAAAATAAGGAAAAGTATCTAGTTTAGATACAAATCCCCAATGGGCATGAACAATTAGATGTTGTGCCAATTATTAATAATGTATGTTAAATTCTTTACTGTCATGAGAAAATTTGACAATAGAAAATTATTGTGTATACAGCTACATTTGAATTTACTTACAGCTTTTAAGCATATGATCCAAAGAGATCTTTTAGAGGAATAGAAATAAGTCTGAAATATCACCAATGACAACAAAATAGTTGTTTTCCTGTTGTACTATAGAAGTGTTGTAAAGAGCAAGTCATTTATATAAATCAATGAAAAGTTGCTGATAAATTTATTGTGCCTTTACATTACCTTAATTGCTTGCATAAGTTGCCAATGAGCACTGAAACAAGAAAAGGACTGAAGGTATACTGCTTTTATATTATGTTCCTTGATTTGTTTTATAAATATTTTTATTACACAATTGTCATCTTTTTATTGACACAAAATTCAAAGAAATGTAAAATTAATAAAATTGAAAAACATTAAAAATATATTTGTTTTTTTTTACTTCAATAATTCGTAATCATTGTTCTCATGTAGCAGTTTTGTTTGTTTTAACCTCTGTAGGACAACATACTCCTGCAACACTGAAGCAAAAAAAAATTATTGTATTATAAAGAGCATAACAGCTCATAGGAAATGTATCTGTAGGGAAGCTCTTTCTTACTTACTTGTTTAATTCACAGAAATATTTGAGAAAAATATTATAGTCATCTTTGAATTCCTCTAGTACACAAGAAGACAATGGTTGACATGAGCCATTTCCTTTGTTAGGAGTAGAACAGGCTTCTGATTTTAAATCTTTTAATGCCTAGAAAATCAATTCCATCTTATAATTTGCAGAAATGTAATTTTATTTGTCATGCCATTTTATTGCCAAGAAATACATTTACCTCTAAATTGTCAACATCAAGAAGATATGTTTGCATTTGGGATTTATTATCAAAAATAATTTTAATATGTCCTGATGAGTCCAGATATTGTGACAACCAACTGACATCAGTTAATTTCAAAACTGTTTGCATTGGAATTTCTTCAGTCCCAGAAAACGAACACAAGTTGTAAAAGACACTGTACTAATTGAAATTGTAATTATTCTTGGCAATCATCTTCATAATTTACTTACGCTCTGTGTTATTTTGGCTTATATCTGTCCCATTTTGTGTTGTCGAATCTTTATTACTTGCCATGTCTGTGGGCAGGCCAAGACTTGGATGAACATGATTTGGAAATGGTCTCATAGGAATGGAAACTAAAGAAAATAAATTATTAGCAATTGTTATTGGTACTGTTAAGGAAGTACCTTGTAAATACAGTTTGTATCTAAAGATATTTTCAACCAGCTTACCTATCTTATTCTGAAAAACAAAATTATCTCCTTCTTCTGTTTCATCAATAGGTTTGGCTAATAATTTGTAAGGTAATTCACTTTCAGGTTTCACTACAATTAATGATGTTAATGGTGTTACAAACTTGTACTGCCAAAATTCAATATTTGTTATTATTAGAATAAAAGCACAATATTTCTGAAGTATGAAAATATAGTTGTAAGCATATAATATATGAATTTCAATAACTTTAAATAACAACAACAACAACAACAACAACAACAACAACAAAAAGAGTTCAAATTGAGATGGAGGGTGACGAATGAAATGGGGTGACACACAATTGATTGATTAACAACTGGACCTGATTTAATTATTAATCTACAAATTGTGTCATCACATTTTGTTCATCATCACCTTCATAAAACCAATTAGTTTAGAATTGGATCTGACCTTAATGTTAACTAACAAATAGAGTGTCACTCCATTTCATTCATCAACACTTTGCATCCCAATTTGTATCACATAAATGATAGCTAATTTGTCATGAATGTAATATTTGATTTCATAGTCATTAGAAGATTTCTGGTTAACTGGAAGTTTGAAGCTCGGATAATGGTGGAATAAAATATTTACACTTCAATACAATCCATTTTCAGTATTACACAGGGGCATATAAGCATGTTAACATCATTTTGACAAAAATTGTTTCTTAAAATGAACCCTGCTCGATCCATTTGTTAATTAACAAATTGTGAGTCATCCCATTTTGTTCATCATCACCCTTCATCCCAATTTGTATAAGATAAAAAGCGTATAAGATTGCTAATCTCTTACCAGATCATTAAATTGTCAAGGATGTAACATTCGATTCCATAGCTTAGTCGGCTTAAATATTTATATGAATAACAGAAGGTTTTGGATTTGGATCCCCGTGGGATAAAATATTTACACTTTGTGACAATCCATTTTCAAAAAATTGGATTCAACTTTGTAATGCACATTCCAATATTCTATTAAATTATTTTACAAAGTACATAAATCCAAATAATTAAAATGATATACCTTCAAGGCCATTTTCCGTGCCACATTTTTATAAGTTTGATTCTTCTTATTGGAACCTCCTTCAGCAATCTGTTGCTTAATAAGTTGTTGGATTGTCAAATAGGCCCATAATCTTTCTAGTAAATCTACTTCTTCCTGAATATTGATCTAAACACAGATCATAAGATAGGTAAAATTCAATTCAATAATTTTTCAGTTCCTATTTATGAGAAAACTATCTACACATTTCTTTACCTTCCTCTTCACTTGAATTTTTTGATGTATTTCAGTTTTCTTATTCCACCCTGTTACTTCATTATTAAAATTAAGAGAATCATCCACTTCATCTTCAACTTTATATTTACCAGCAACAATTATTTCACCTCCTTTGAAGTATGAATGGAAATGATTTATTGTAATGGAGTCTTGTAATACCTGAAAGAATTTTAAAGTGTCAATATTCAATAATTTGTATATGCATATCATTTTTCATTATACGTACAGAGCGTCCTGTATAAAAGAAATTGATATTTGTCAGCAATGGAGATGAAATTTCTTCAAAAAATGATTCTAATTGAATAGCAGTGTCTGATGCTTCATAAATCTTTCTTGCAAACCCATGATTTTGAAGTGATAACCTTCTTAAGAAACCAAAATTTGCACTGTCACCTATAGACAAACTATAGATGGAGGCCTGAAAGAGAAAACATGTACATCAGTTGATATTGATGGTTGTCAAAGGAGAAACACTATAATTTTAAACAATTATATGTGTAAATGTACCACAATAAAGATTGAGTATATATATATATATATATATATATATATATATATATATATATATATATATATATATATATATATATTGAAACATACCTCTTACTGCTACAATTATTGGGCGATTCGTCGTAACCTGTTTCCGAATTTCTAATAACATGGGCGCCAGGAAAAAGGTTACGATAATATTTTAACTATTATTACTCTGATAAAAACTAAATATTATCCCGCTAGCTGGGTCGATGGGTCACGTCAGAAATAATCGCTATTATCTATTAATAGCCGATTACCCGATCTGCCATCTATACAGAATGGCGAGGAATCTGAAAACAGAGATTATTTGATCTAGCTACTTATTAGCTTGAATTGGCCAATGAAAATCATTTATCTTTCTTTCAAAGAGAAACTTAATGTTTATTTCCTATCAAAATGCAGCAAATAAAAATGTAAAAATTTACAATGAGAAACTTTTTTAGTCATGACCTGGTTCGAACCTTATTCGGTGATTCTGGTCTTCGCGCGCTCTTGATTCGATGCCACCTCGAAGAAACGCCTTCCCTTCTTTCTTAAGGTTCCGAAGTCCCGAAGCCCAATTACCACGAATCCTCTTCTCTTCTTTAAATACGAACACTGCCGATTCACCGTTTCGCACCACTCAAATATTTGTTCTAGCTCCACTATATTATGTCTGATGCCCGTTCTCTCCGTATAATTATCCAGCGCCTTTATGATTACACAGCAAAAATTTCTCAGTTCTATCTTCCGTTTATAGCAAGAAAATATGCAAAGTCCGGTATCGTTCGTGAACCGCACACATTTATAAGTTCAAGAATGATTAGAGTTCACTCGGGAAAAATTTTCAAGTCTTATTTTGATGCACAGCAAAATATTCAGAACTCGACACGTTCCACAAATCTTAGAAAGTATCACAAGTTCACTTCTGGTTCTGCCACGAAAATATTCAGAGTCCGAATATGTCCCTCAAGTCCGATTCTTGCTCTACCACACGAAAATATTTCAAAGTCTGAACACGCACTGTAGACCCCCGAAATTTTACAAGTCCTAACATGCACAAATTAATCTATTCGCGAGCGCACTGCTCACCGTCACGACATGCGACCGAATGAATTTTATCGTCCCTTTAAAACCCACAATGCCTCGCCTTTCGACAAAATGCCCAAACTTCCGTTTTAATAATCAGTCGACCTTCTTCAACCAATCCACAAATCTTTTATATTTCCTCCTACTCACGCCGTCACCTCCACGGTCAGATGAATGTTTGTTTATCCTGACAACAACCACGACGTCGTTACTAAGGCGCCATATTGCTTATTATTTGCCCTAACCATTTCGCCCATTTACGACAAATATTCTGTAATAAAACATGTCCCCATATTGGTATGTCACTATATATATATATATATATATATATATATATATATATATATATATATATATATATTGGTGTATACATACCAGACTGTCACAAAATATTTTGATGGGAATTGGGGACAAAAATTTATTAAATTCATCGTAAAAAGTGTAAATGTTGAGGGCATATGCATGCAGGCAGGGCGTTCCTTAGCAACCAGGGAAACGGAAGTAAATAAACATAGCGCGGCAAGAAACGCGACAGAAGATTGTGATATAAGGGCATGTAGGATTGGTGGTAAATTGGTAATGGGGTACGACGTAGAAGGAAACTCAAGATTATTTTGTAAAACAAGAGACAAGAATGTATGGAAGTTATCGAGGGTTGAACTTTGTAATCTTGGAGAGATGAGCTTTAGACCGTACACCGTACACATCGTACTGCAGAGGTTATTGTAAATGATAGATGCGGGACTTGGTGGAATTTTGCGGGAAATAATTGAGCAGTGAGAACTTATAAATATTTTGTGGTCGTAATTCTATTTGGGACTTTTGAATAATTCTGGCACCGGGAGTGCGCAAATCGGACTTGAAGAAAATACGAACGTGAGAGCAGGGAAGAAAGGCTCGAGACATATCTTGTAGTTTAGGGGAAGAACTTTATATTTTATCGCGTTAAAAGTTGGAGGAATTAATTAGAGGACATAGACTTTCGTGTATCGTGGATTAAGTAAAACGTGACAGTTTTGGAGTTAGTGCCCATCCGTGGCAAAGAATAGGGAAGTAAGTGAAACAATTAATAAGTTGAGGAGGACATCGACCCGGCAGCGGAGAGTTGAGGAGAACAAGATATAAGAGAGAAGATTGGTCGGAGCGGTGGATTCTTCCTGGCCTCATCGTCCAAGAGCGCATGGATATCTAAAATAGTAAGAATAATAGCGCTATAGACAATTTTTACGATCGGTCATGACCAAGGTGACACTTCATGTTAAAAAGAATTAATCGATAAATATACCTATAACGTTCTCATTCTGAAAAAGAAAAGCTTATTATCATTTCTTTAGCATCTTGTGTAATCCACAGTTTAATAATTTCTTTCCAGAAACAAATTTCAGATTCCTCGCTTCTTCCGTATGGAGAGCGGATTGAATGATCGTTTGCTACGAAGAAAGTAAGTACCTGCGACGATTATTTTCGTAAGAACCCAACCGGCAGAGCTAGTAGGATAATTATTCTTTTCAGATGTGTTTGCGGGAAATTTAAAATCGCAACCCTTTTCCTGGCAAAATGATATAAATTCGGAAACCGGTTGCAGAAATAATTTAGTAGAAACGGAGAGCGTTTCAATATATGTATTTATTTGCGTAATAGCTTTGACCACAGACAAAAATCTTTGAAAAGTTAGTTACTGTTGTTGTTCGAGATGTAAGAAGAACACGAACTATGTTTGTTGTATACTTCCTTAACATAACAAGATTACAAACTACTACAGTGCAGCACATCATACGTCCGACATTCAAGCATTACCTTAACGGACACCAACGAACACTGACTCTCCCGCTCCCGCGCACAGAGGAAGTGAAAAAACAAAAAGAAAAGTGCGCGCAGTGCTGGTAATCAATGCCCAAAAACCGAACTTAGAATTATTTATTTTCAACAGTTACATTTCATAAAATTACCTGTTTGAATTGGTTGGGGAGCGAGATACGTGTTATGTTTAACATGCCTTTTTTATTGTACTAATCGAAAGACGGGAGGTTCGTGTATGTTCTGATAAAATTTGAAACTGTTTCACCGTCTAGTTTTTGAGAAATGAGACCGTAAAGTTTGTCGTTTTAACATAGGCTCTTACGGCGACCCGACTGAGCCGACCAGAAATTTTAAAATTGTGGGAAAACTAACTGTTGAAAATGTTTTTAAAAACTCTTCCTTAGGTAGCTAGCATCTCGAAGAATCAACATGCGCAATTTGAAGGACATCTACCGTCTCAAATAGGAGAAATACGCAAAATCGTAAGCCTAAATCACTCCAAAGAGAGACATTCGCGCGCTTTCTACAGGGACGGGCCGGTAACGCCCAACTCGGCAACACTGTGCGCGTAGCGCGCTTCATTCAAATCGAGTGACAAGTCTCCGGCAAGAGTTCTTACATTCCTCTAGGTCTTCTGGGCCTAATTAAAAGATCCTCACTCCTGGAAAACATTGCCTTTGTATATAATCAAATATTTAAATTTGATGGATAAAAGCATTTGTGCGTTCTGAATGAAAAACTCAATTCAGTTAATATTCCAAACGATCACGTCTTTTCTTTTATATTATATGAGCTATATAAACAATCTTGTATGCTATGAAAAAGTATGAATGATAGACAGGCCCGCGCACAGGATTAAGTCCTCAGCGGAATAATGTATATTTTATATTTATATTATTTGTATTTATATAGTCTGCAATAAATAAATAAATCACTTTGATCAAGTACACCTGGAGGTGTAAGCTTCCTGTTCTACTGGGAAACATGAAAGGGCCTGCAGTTTATGATGATGATTCACTGTGATTCAACTTTATGAGCAAATGGGTAATTTTGAGAGTTTATAGAAATATTTATACTTTTATTATAGCATTATTTCAGTTTGAGCTCTATAACAGCTTTTTTCATTTTAGCTCCTGAACAATGATTAATTATTTGAAAATAATTCATATTCTCTTTTTCATTATATGAGATACACAGTGGATACTGGACTCGAAGCAACAAAGTTTTGCATATGTCAGCACCTCAATCAGTAGAACTACTGGGGTGAGAATTCAATTCACAAAGGTATTAGAAATTGCTGGTGTTAATTTCAACCATGCATGGTATAAATGTAGAGCTGGATTTCCCTACTAGCAAAATATGAAAGCTTGGGACTCCTTTCCCTGTGCCTGCATTTTTGAAAATAAATATTCTTAAAAACTTCAAGAAATGTTTTTATCTGAATAATAATCAATCAAATATTTTATTGAACCATATTTGAATTTAAAAATAAATTGAATGAAACAATAAGAAACGAAACATGCATTTATAAATGAGAATTTGACAATGGAACTTTAAATTTTTAAGCTATTTGTTAATTAACATTTGTGTTTGTACATGGATTTATCTTATCATAATTAGTGATATTTAGTTAACGTTTTTTTTCTGGAGTGCCCAACACAGTATTATGCTTCAAGACCCACTGTATATAAAACCAACCAAGGGTAAATTGATTGAAATAGTAAGAGGAATTATAAATTCAATCGTAGGTAGTATTAGTATTTTAACAGAAATCCCTTTTTCTCTGTAGCACTATTTTCTCAAACCAATTGCACTCCCAATGAGCTCAGACATTGTTTACCGCGTGTCGACTAGGCACCAAACAGTACAGAAATAGTCAAAGAGTATATCTGGAAATAATATTCAAAGTGAATGAAAACAAGGACAATTTGAAGCAGCATGAGCCCTGCGCAGGTATACCAATATCACAGACATTACGGCGTTGCCTAATTTACCAAAGACATTTCGCGATATTCAAGATGAGGAGATTTCGGCAATTATTAGTGATCTCTGTAAAAAATATGTAGATATATGTCTATAATGTTACTTTTTATAATTTTGATCTTGCTAATGGTGAAATAGTGTTTTTTTATATTCGATCTTATGCCTCAATTTTTCATTCTTTGGCTACGCGATCTGTTGGTACTAGTTAAGAAACTAGTCAACGATAGGTCTTTATATAATATTGAAATATTTTTATTTTCTATCTATATAACACAATTAATTCGTATAATTAAATAAAACTCTTAATAGGAATCCCTGGTTTGTTTATACATGTTTCACAATACCCACATGTCTCACAAATAATTATTGTTGAATGTAAAATGGACTCTCTATCTACTAGGGAATATCTCGCTCTAACCACGCTAAGGCAGCTATTGCTTCTTTTTATTTATGGGAATTTCCTTCTAATAATGTACAATACTTGTGATATCATTGCTTTTTGTTAAATTTTTTTATTCAGATTACATTTGTTCAGCTGTTTCTTAAACACCATATAAGCCTACATTCAATGTTTTCTGATAATAAAAATAAATATATGATGTGAACTTTGTTGTGAATGGTATGTACAGATTGGTTAGCCCAGCAAATTAGAAAATATTTGATGAAACATGGTTGAAACCTTTCGGGCATTCTAGCGGAGACTGGCTTATGTGCTGTGCGATGTTCATTTGTCTGTCACAGAATGACGTAATGCAGGGTAGTGAACTTAACCATTAAAATGCTTTGTTATAAAAGTGAATTGATAATTATGCTGTGGATAGAGTCAAGGTTGTTTATAGTGAACGGGAGGGCCGAAGGTCCGAGCCTCGTCGTGACTTGGATCCGGGCGAGCGAAGCGAGAAAACTTGTCTATGAAAGTAACGTCACGAGGATATGACGATGCATCTTGGCGAATATCTTTGGAGACAAGACTGTGAAAGACTATATAGAGATCATTTTTGGGCAATGATAGACGATATAAGGGAGTTGTATCCTGGACATGCATATCATTGTATTTGAGACATAATATCATTTTGTCGAATATTTATGAACTCCCTATCCATTCCTGTTTCACATTTCTTACGCTTAGGTAGGTGATATGATTACAATAATGGTGGATTTGACGTCAGCGAACAAATGCACATCGCACCCCGCTCTCAACCAAGTCTGCGCTAGAATCCCCCAACCTTTTAATTTTATTATTTGTTTTTGTTTTTTTTTTTGTTTTTTTTGTTTTTCTTTTGCGTCTACTTTGACGCAACGCGTCTCCAAGTCCCTTGGGGGGCGATCAGCGCTTTGCGCTTTTTGGAGTAATCCTGCATTAATAACAGTGCTTTTGGAGTAATCCTCCGTTAATATTGTCTGTCGCGTCTCGTCGCAGTCAGTTCTCAAGAGGACCGCCAGGTAGCATCTCTGCGTACGCGCCTCCTACCACGCGCTCCTGCGTCACTAACCAGCGGCCAGAATTGGGAAGGAATAAGGATAGGGACAGGGTTTAGGGTTGGACTAGCCCTTGTGAAGCAGCCTAACTCGATTTGTTGGAACAAATTTCACCTGAGATTCGACGGGAATCAAACCCGGATCTCAGTGGTGAAAGGCTAGCGACTTAGCAATGAGCTACGAATTCATCTGTTATAAAACCATGTATTTAGAATACAATGTAACCTGAATTTCGGTATTGCGAGCCCTCGTTGTTGCCAATATGCGGGAAGACCGCAGTTCACCTGTTGTAGGAATGCCATCTGACAGTAACAAAATGATAGATGGCACAGATAAGCCTGGAATTCCTGCTTTTTCTGAATTCACTTTGTGCTTTGCAGCCAATTCAAGAGCTTTCCGCAGAGCACTATTTATGTTGGTTCCTTCAAGAAAATACACATCAAGTATTAATTTTAATAATTACTTTATCTTTTACAATTTATCAACAAAGTACACTATACTAAATTTAGAGGGAGCATAGAAATCATTTCTGTGATTAATATGTATAAAAGAAGATATAAGGAACTTACCTCCTGTGACATTCAATGTAGAAATAAAATATGTTGCTCTATCAATATTTATCTTATTTGCTTCATGAGTAAAATTGTACCTATTGATTCCAACTGTTTCTTGTGGTTGGGTTGACCACACCTAATAGACAAATAATGTTACAATTTATTGTGCTCTTGAGAAGGAAGGATGAAAAATATCGTTGTGAAATACAATTCCTGGCTTTTTAAAATTAGCCATTCCATCACGTTCTGCTAGAAATCAAGCCCTGGTTACACATAACAAAAAGAACATTAAATATGCTTACAGAGACATCATTTCCAAAATGGATCAAACTAAAATGATCTTCAGAGCGTAATTTTCCAAGAATTGACTTCATTGACACTTGAAGTTGCTCAATTTTCCGACCCCACATAGATGTACTGGTGTCTAACACAAAGATGATGTGCAGTGGTATTGGAGAAAGACTCTCAGGAGCAAAAAAGTGAACAAAATGTCCATCACCAAACTGAAAAAAACATTATTATAGCATTTCTGACACTAAACACTATTATAGCATTTCAAAGTATCTCTTGGGCAATGCAGTATTTTCTTTGATTCTTACCAGAATTTCAGAAGATGACTTTGTTCTATTAACATCATATTGAACTCTTAACTGATAATTCAGCTCTTTATCATCAGAACTATTTAACATGAATTGTTGTTGATCACAAGATGGATGATATTGAATTTTGGCCGTACGATAAGAAAAGTTAGTTGCAAGTTCTGAAAAGTTGCCACCAACTGAAAATAGAAGACAAAGAAATGTGTTAAATTATTGGATTAAGCCATAAGTACAATTGTTTACAGCCACGAAATTTAAATACCAATCTCTACATTATTACTCTGAGAAATATACATACCATGTTTTATAGGTCCAGTAAAAAAGTAAGTTTCATTTCCAGGAATTGTAACTACTAACTTTGTAATGTTACTAGTTTCTCTAATATTAACATAAATATCCAAATCTTTCAGTGCCTGGAAAATATATTTTATCATAATATATCTTATGTAAGGATGTATTCATTGACGGGAAATGACAATTTTACCTGTTTTGGCATGATTGAAATCGTGAGATCATACAGAGAATGTCGGCGACTCAGCAGTTCTTCATATGTTAAGTTATATGAAATACTACTTTTAGGCTCTACATTGACTGATATTGTGAAAACATCTGATTCTCGAGCACTGGAAAATAATAATTTCTCATGTAGAGTCTATTTATAATACATGTTGGTTAACGAACTTTTGATGAATGACAATCTATAGAATTGAAATGTCACTACTTTTTTGGCCATTCATTTTTAGACAGACCCCTATTAAAATATATAATATTTTATCGTAAAGTTGTTGATTGAATATTGTTTCATAAAAAGTTCAGCAGTTTAACTGCAATAAATAGCTAAACAATGTTTATTAAACTATATTTGGTCAATAACTATAATGAAGAAATGTTTTATATTAAAAGGGATCTATCTAAAAATTAATGACAGTAGTGGCAGACAATGAAGTAGTGATATTTCAATTATATGAGGTAGGCACTATATTGAATCTATAGAGTTGTAAAAATGAAAATGTAATACCTTGTAGATATATGTGCAGCTGACTCTCCAGCTCCAACAGCATTTTGATATTCTTGTTGAGCTTCTTCTTTGCTTTTCACCACTGCTTTGTATTTAATATCATTTGCAATGCTACAAATAGTTTTGTATTAGTACATTTTAGATATCATTTTATTTTATAACTGATCAATTATTTTCTATGTTAATAGGTATTTGTTCTCTTATTTTAATTTTGCTTACAAGTAAAAAGAAGAAACGTATGCACTTTCTGGTATTATAAAAACAAGTTCAGTTTCTTGAGTTTCATTTCCCAAATTTTCAATGTTGCTCATCAATGTGGTTACAGCATATCGATTTCTTACATCAGAGACTATTTTCAAACTTTGGACCAGCGAGGTGTCATCAGTAATCTGACAACCTAGTTCTTCAGTAACCTGAAAAAATTAGTAATATTAATAATATATAAACTTAATAAAAGTTAATAATTATTATCTAATAATTTGGTATTTTCTAGGGACATACTACTTCTTTAGTTAATTTCTGACACTTATTTTGTTGTCACTCAGAAATAAAATTCTGATGAATAATATATAAGAAATAAAAGAGTATTTGAAGGAAACATTGAGAAATATTATTTGAGTGGTAACTTAGAAGTACAAAATTAGTATTTTATATTACTTTCATTTCAGCTCATGGAAATAGCTCTTATCATGAAGAAAAACATCTTCATTTCATAGCAATCAATTTTTCTTAATGGTTTATCCCACCATTACATTCCAAAATAAATATATAAACAACTTAAAAAAAGAAGCAACACTTTCAAAATTATGTTTACAGAAGATCAAGTTTTTTGTTTTGTTTTCTTCAGGTTCCTTTATTTTCAAAAATACAAAAAATACTCTTGAGGGAACAATGGAATTTTTAAATCATCTTGTTAAGATTTTTTAAAAGGTGATTGATTTTTATTCTAAAACTAGTGGAACGTCAAAGCTTTGCTATTGCAGTGTTTTACACATCACACACTACTGGTCGCTTGATTGTTAATCACGTTTTACGCTGTGCTATGCAAAAATTCGAATAGAAGAAAGACTTTCTCACAAATATGGGTTTGTTCTAGGTCCTGATTTGGCATGGCATGGTTGTTTAGTATCCCATTATTAAAACGTTTTCCATCAAATTCGGGCATACGTTCGCTATGACACTATCGTGGAGAAATTTGATTCACTTGTCCGAGATTCGTGTAATAATTCTGGCCGATATTTCACAATCGCAGGGGCAGAATACTTCTATGAAGTGAAGATGCGCGGCGGGTTGCGTAGAGTTCAGGGGCGTTTGAATCGTTATAAACGAATGAATCATCATCAACAATGCCCCCACGTATCCAATTTAATTCAAACCACCTTTTAAACGCTCCCATTGCTAATAAGAACAAATTTTGAAAATGTCAGCGAAATCGGTCCAGTAGTTTTTGCGTCTGTGAGCGACACACATACGCACATTCCCTTTTAAATGTAAATAGATTATTTTGAATGGAGCTCATTCAGAATGCGACACACATACATCTTCCACAATGCCTGGAGCAAATGCAGTTACACAAGTTGTAAAATAAAAGTTTTATCTTTATGGAAAGACTATCTGGGTTTCAGGAAAGACTGGTAGGTGTAGAATGTATATTTTATGGTCTTATCACTAGCCTACTGTTAAACACTAAATAACGGAACTGCAAGACCATTCAGTTGTCTAGGAAAAAAATAATTATTTTCTTATTATTATATTAAGAGAATGCACATGATAGATATCAATTCTTTCTAAATCCACATAACATGAAAAAATGTCACATTTTCCCTGACCTTCAAAATCTCTTCATGGAATGTGAATGACCAAGTTATTACCAACTTCTGGACTGCATTTATGTTAACCAATACAGCTATGTAAATTTTAAAATTAATCTACAATCATGAGATGATCTACTCAACCTGAAGGACCAGTGTGAAGGCAAGGGAGGAAGCTTGCCTCTTTACGTCCTTCCCTTCTCGAGGCAGGTGATTAGGGGATAGGTTTTTTAAAATTTTATTTTATTTTACGTCATAGTTAAAAAGTGTGCGTGACGTGCTACGGAAAGAAGTATACTCTTTGCATGTTTTCTTAATTCTGGGATCCCTACCCTAAATCCTATGCAAGTTGAATTCTCAATACAGAAAGAAATGATCGTTTTAAGCAAGAATTGTTAATAAAATATTCGCTTCGACGTAACAAAATAGATTTTTAAAGGTAAATCAGCTATAGATTTGGGTTCTTCTCCTTCATGTCCTTTGTGAAGGAATATACTTCTGTCACGACAACATGGAGAACGATAATTTGAATAACTAATTCCCCCTGAACTCTTAGAAGACGTGCATAGATAATGAATTATGTCCAGAAGCTAAGCTGGGGCCATCTCAACATTTGCTTAAGGGATAAGGGAATCTGGACGAAAAACCTGATCGAGATGGAGGTCATTGACCCAGAAGCAGAGGTACAATAATTGTTACAGGTTGTTTAGAATTTTGCAGTCCAAATGATAAATAAGACATTAAATATCATAGTTAAAATTAATATTAATTTTCTTTTTGATGCTCGGTATAGTCTCTAATTGTATAGAAACAGTTATGCAGCAGGCAAGATTTTACTTGGGACATGGGATCGATTTTGATCGTTTATTGTCATCTGGCAAAGTGTAAAATTATGTACATGTATGTGAATGTTTTGTAATGAGCTGTCGATACTGTTACCTGATGAATATTATTACTACGTCGAGTGTTATAGACATCGACGTTTGCTGAAAATATATTCCCGCCTTTGAGTATGTCATTGTGGCAACAAAAAAAAATTCGAAAATCAAGAAACACGGTAATAGTAAATTCCTAGCTTAAGGAGAATCTTACAAAAATATGTGGGTGGGATTTGCTTATTCGTACAATTCTTTTTTGTAATCTAAAATTCTGGGAGCTATAAGATGTATTTCCCCATACTAATATGCCATATCTTAAGTGAGAATGAACGTTCGCGAAATATACACAACGAGCAGCACGAAGGCTGACTGAATTTGAAAGTGTTTTGTTCGCATAGCATAATGGACTTAGTTTGAATTCAATTCATTTAAATAGACGTTCCATTTCAGATTTAACTAAGTTGAAAGACCTAAAACTGTAGTGACCTTAACACTAGTCAATGGCATACCGTTTATTTGCAATGGAGTGCAGAATTGTTTATTTGAAATGGAAAACTGCATTGATACCATTTTCTTTTAACTTACTAATGATTTGTTATTTCGAAACCAATTTGAAAATCTGATATTGTACTATTTACGGTTTCTTTATTGCAAAGAATATTCGTATCATTCGCAAAGAGAACTGTTCTTCCGTTTTGAATCGTCGACGGCATACCGTTTACGTATAATAGGGCCTAAAGACAATCCCTGCGGGACTCCATGAGCAGTTGCCAATGAATAGGAAAGGTGTGTACATAGGAAAGGTGTTGCCCCATATACTCTTTGGTGTTGCTCAACCAAAAGGCCCTATGTTCCACGCGTTAAATCGAAGGGCTGAAGAGTAAGAGCAGTAAATCCATTCATACAACCAAGAGCGTGATGCAATTCCTTGCAAGGCACCAGACACCGTAGAGAGCGCCAGTTGGACGCTCTTTGGTTTCAGATTGATTTCATTTACATCAATATTGCTGCAATATTTTGAATAATGAATGTTTTAAAAGGAAAATGTATTTTCCTGAGATATTATGAGTTCTTTTTCATTTTCTGGGGGTTGTGCAACCGTGCAACCTAAGCATGAGCCGCCACTGCTATAACTGTGCGACATGCTTAGGTTGCTATAACTGTACTTTCCCACAATTCATTTGAACTATTGCGAAAATGCTGCTGTTTTCGCAACTGCGTGGAGGAAACATACATTTGGAGAGAAACCGTGAAATTCAGCGTTCTAACCGAACTTGAAGGTCACAAGAGGATTGCGCATCGCTTTGATGAAATGGCGTAAACAATGCTAATTTGGTCATATTTCAAGATGCGAAGGGAAAATCAGAGAGAGAAATAAGTTCCTTATTCAATATTCCTGCGTTCTGCGATTGGCGATTGGTAATTAGGAGGTACCAGGTGTATGCACAATTATTTTCCGGCTTAACTAAGATATGGATCCAGCGAACAGTACACAGCGTATGAATTTGACACTCAGTCAGGTTGTTCGTCTGACATTTACCTTCCAACACACACGAGTTGAGTACGCCAAACACTAGAATCTATGCTGTATCGTTCAGTGATCATGCTGATGTTCGCGTCTGAAAAATAATTTTTGCGGCACGCGTTGCTTTTCTTATTTAATCAAAATAAAAATGCTGTGGAAAGTCATCGTTTGCTGGTAGAAACGAAACATGTGGTGAACACACTCCAGCGATTAGAAGACGTGAGACATGGTTTCGACAATTTACACGTGATGATGTGCAATGCAGTGTGCGTTCTGGTAGACCACAAAAGTGCGAAGACGAGCAACTGCAGACGATATGGGATGATGACCAAACTCAAAAGCAATTGGTAAAAGCATTAAATGTGTCACAAGAAACAATCAACAGACATTTACGAGCAATAGGGAAATCAATAAACTCGGTAAATGGGTCCCAATCGATTTGAATGAACGGCAAATGCACGACGGTGCACCGTATCACACAGCAAAATCAGTTAAAGACACATTGAAATCGCTTGAATGGGGCTAGGTATCCTTCCGCCCCCGCCGTACTCCCCCCACCTAGCGCCATGTGCCTATCACCTCTTCGCAACAAAGGGGCACGCGCTCGCAGAGCAGCATTTCAGCAATTTCGAGAAGTTGCAAAATTGCACGGTGAATGGTTTGCCGCATAAGACAAGCAGTTTTTTTTAGCATCGTATTCAAAACTTCCCTGAAAGATAGGCAAAGAGTGTAGAAGCCGATGGCCAATATTTTGAATAAACAAAAAATAAATTTCTCCTGAAAATGACGTGCTTTCTTTACCACAAAAAACCGGCAAAAATTTAATACATACAACTGGTATAAGAATGAGGATAAAATCCTGTTGGTGCCTCAAAAGGTCGTCCACAGTTGCTGAACGAGAAAGACAGATCATCGTCAGGGAGGTAAAGAAAAATCCGAAGGCAAGTGCATCAAAACTTACTGCACTATTTTCAACAACATTCGAAAAAATAAAACACTGAGAAACTAACCTACATGTTATTTGACGAGAAGGATACAATTTCAGAGTACCCTGTAAAAAGTCCTTCGTGAGTTAAAAAAAGTGGAAGAAATGATTCGTTTTCGAGAAGGAGCACAAAAATAAGAAAAGTGGATGGTGGCAGGACGCTATTTGCAGATGAAAGTCAATTTAACTTGTACGAATCTGATGACAGATTCGTTAGAAGTTTGGCAGAAGCCAAATTCAGATCTTCAAAAGAAGAATATGCTGGCTACAGACAAACATGTTGGGAGCAGTGCAATGATTTGGGAGTGCATTTCCGCAACAGGAAAGGGGCACAAGACCTTCATTGAGGATACAATGAACAAAGAACAGTATCTTCAAATACATTAGAACAACTTGTACAAAAATGCTGATAAACGGCATTGGCAACATTTCAGATTTTATCAAGATAATGATGCCAAACATAAATTCATATTGTGAGGGAGTGGCTGTTGTAAAATTGACGAAAGGTGTTGAAGACACCTCCCAGTCACCAGACTTTAATCTCATTGAGCACATATGGAACGAACTTAATAAGAAAATTCAAGAATCATTCATTACGTCAAAAGAAGAACTCAAAATAGGGTTGTTGCAGGAGTGGAAGAAAACGGACCCCGAGTTCATCAAGAAAATAGTTATCAACTTTCCGAAGTATCTAGGAAAAGTAATACGTCGTAGATGTTACCCAACCAAATACTGATATAATTTTGTTTTGTTTTATTAGGAAGCCGAATACTAAGTTGGTTCACAATTTTTTGCATTGGTGAAGTTTTGATTTATTGTATATACTTTTTTAAATTTTCATTTACTTTATTACGAAAAGTTGATAACTTTTATATTAACTTTTGGACAAAATGTAGTATGCAATTTAGATGTTACAATACAAAATGTTTGAGAAAATTGTGGTCAAATATCAAATTGTGTCAGTGTTTCAACTGTTACAGGATCTGAAATTTGAAACATTTTCTTTCAATGTTACCCTTTAATTGAAGTAATATGCAGCTCAGTGTATATAATGAATCCTCTTTATATATAATAGAAAGAGAGGCCAAGAGAAGGAGATATAAAATCTTGTGACTTTTCAAATACATTTAAGAAGATAGAAAATAACATTAATATGCACTTACGTCAAAATAGTAAATGGCAAAATAAAGCTTAGTCAAAATGTTTAATTTGTCGTAATTCGTTCACGTATATACTAACTAGAGCTTCTACAGCACATGCTTTCTGTATTATTGGGAACGAGTACGTAATATTATGGCATTGCAATTTTTGCCTTCACTTCAGTCGTCACGTGAAAACGTCCAAACAATTTCAAACAAAGCGCCTGTTATGCGGATCTACAATTATTTCGTTATTCTGTAACAGTAGCCTTTTCTTTACTTTCAAAAAAGAAACAAATATGAATAAATCCTAGCTGTAACATAATTCGCAGCCCATTATGCATCAAGCAATGATAAATTCACTTATAAATTACCAGCAAAATACCCGACGTTGCCCGGGCTTTCTTCATATTCAATCCTTGCGAATGAGGGAAAAGATCAATTTTATTTAAACCATGGTGTTTAAGATTATTATTTTTAACGTAATTGGTTCAAATTTTAATAAAAAATATAATTTTCTTTCATTTTATTTTAGAACACATTGCTATTAGATGAAATCTTATGCACCGCTACTGGCCTCTAGCGAATAAATTATGTACCAGTTTTGCTGCAGCACTACTGGGCTCTGGCGGAATATATTAGAAAACACGTGCTCTAAGCGAGAAGCGAAAAATGGTTGCGGTACATCTACAAACATTTTATTTAAATTATTTATTTTCCGCCTTTGAGTTGTGTTAATTTTTACCAAACTTTGATAGGACACTGCGACACACCTGAAGAGCCTGTAAAAATTTCATATCTTTTCATACGCTACTTTTTGACTACTACGTGTATCTACGTCGGTTACACGTTGAATTGACTTTTATTAGTATAGATGCATCCAGAACTGAAGGGCATCCAATATATCGCCTGTATAATGCATAAAAATAAAGTTACAAATCTATCGCCTGTTATGATTTAAATATTATATCTAGAACACAATTCAAACGTTATACGAAATTAATTCTTTTAAATCAATTGGAACATCAAAAATTCAACATTTGAGCATCGTCTCACAGTGAGGCGGCTTGTGAAATATATAGAACAGCCTCCCGTTCCTAGTACTAGTACGGAACTACGGTGTCATTCCTTAATACACGTCTTATGTATATTTATTACGTATTATATATTATATCTGTGGAGCAAGAAGGGGCAATGTCGGTTTTGAGTGATTTTCGGTTTGTATGGCCAATGAGTGCTTCTTTCAGTGCAAGAGAGGCCGAAATGAAAAGTCGATCCTTCTTCCTAATATCACATTGATTTACACATTAGCCCACGATTGTTTTGGCATTTCGATGGGAGTAAGCAAAACAACCCCATTCTGTAAAACTTCGAATACCTGTTTTGTCATTGGCTCTTCTTGCACCAAGCCTCAGATATATTCTTCCCGACTTTAAAATAGTTGAATGTACCATTTTATTGAACGTAGAGTCTATGTAACATTAACGTTAAATAAATGAAGTCTCCTTATACTCTCCCTATCCCATCCATCTCGCCGAATAACAATAAGTTATTCCGAGAATTTCAAACTGCTAAGTCGCGGCATTTTTATTGTACGGTGACGCCGCGTGATTCCTCCTGAAATAATCTAGCAAAAGTGCAGGGAACTCAATTTTGAAATTAACGCTAAACTACTGAAACTTTTAAAAAATTGTACATGATCAATTTTAAAGAACAGATTTTTAGAACAGATTTCTGTTAACAAAAAATCACTATCATCGATATTGTACTATTGCAATGTTAATCATTTGTTTGCAATTTTCGAAAATACAGAGTTCGGTGAAAATGGAACCAGCAACGGTTTCTTAATCGTTCTCTGCTTAAACACGATGAAAAAATTAAAGCAAAAATTGGAGCCATTTCTGAGAAAATAATTGTTAAAAACTGCTTATGTTTCAAGCAGAATTAAAACTACTGATATTTTCGAAAAATTCAACATAACCTTACTTGAATATCTGTTTTCGATTAACAGATTTCATTACCGAAAAATATCTATCTTCAATATTGTAGTTTCAGGAAGACGCCAAAGAATTCCGAACTTTTGAAATATTTCGAAATTTCAAGTTCATCGAAAATGCGACCTACGCCATTTCAAGCGTCTTTTGTTCTAACTTTTGAGAAAATGTTGAGGCTTGATGTAAAGTACCTCCAAAAATCAAAATATCCGTTTCAATTTCCAGAGGCCGCCACATCAGTTAGATCGATTGGTGAATATTAATTTTGGTAAAAATCCTATTAACGGTTTAACCGCTAGCGTTGTCCACGGACAGATGTTTTGCTGGCAATCGATTATTCGGTGTCAAGAACCCACCGAACGTTGATTCTGACTACGCAACACGTAGGATGAAGTCATTTACTACATACAGGAACAAGCTTTATCCTCTTTTTCGTCACTAGGTCCCAGCAATAAGAGTTTCCAAGTAAAAAAATCGCCGTTTCCTCTAGTAGCATTGCAATATTTTCTTTATATTACGTAAGCAGTAGGCGAGAAAGCAGTAGCCTCAACGAAAATCATTTCATAAAAATCCGATAAAATAGGTACTTTCCTGGTCACTCGATATCTAGTATTTTTTACTACAGACTTTTTTTTACTACAGATTTTGTAAAATATTTTTCCCCTAGTAAGCAACCATCTCTCTAAAAGAAGTTTTTCACAGTTTTTCAACAGTGATCGCTTAACACAGGTTTCACTGTTTCTAAATGATACTCCACTTGTGCCATGGTTATCTCAAAAGTCCGTAGTCCGTTACCACGGACGGCAAAAGTCCGCTACCGCGGTAGAGAAAATTATGTAATGCTGCGCGAAAACCTGCGAATTTTCGGCAGAAAATTCTAATTACAGGGCCCTGGCAAAGAAAATGTAGATAAATCCAGATGCTAAATTTAGGGGGGGGGTCCTCTAATACGTGTAGTCAGAATCCGTGTTATGTGGGTCCTTGATACCGAAAAATTGATTGACGGCAAAACGTCTGTCCGTCTGTCTGTGAACAACATTAGCTAAGCCTTTTAGCCGATTTTTTCCAAAATTGATAATCCACGATAATCTTGCTAAAGCCGTGGCCTCCTGAATTTGAAACCGAATTTTGGGGGATACTTTACGTGAAGCCTCTGGGTCATTTTAAAAAAAAATGGCTCAAACGTTTTTGATTAAACTTTGTAATTTGACGTTTAAAAGAATGACGCAGGTGTCATGTTTGTTGGAAACCCTGATGTTTCAAAAATTGCAAAAATCCAAATTTTTTTCGGACTTTTCCTACAACTTCAATTATGAAGATAAACTTAAAATAAGGTCATGTTGAATTTTTTTAAAATATGAATATTTTTGTGTAATTTGGGGACAAACATAGTCTCCCACCCCCAATTTACGCCAAAAAATTTGAATTTTTGAATTAATGCAATTTTTGAAAAATCAAAGATTTCAACGGAATTCAGCATGTACCATTCTTTTAAGGGTTCTTTACGCTATCCGAAATGAAATTTTAATAAACAAATTTGAAGTTATTTTTGAGAAAATTTTGAAAATGTATTTGATGCTTCACGTAAAATACCCGCAAAATCAAAGAATCTGTTTCAAATTGAGAAGGCTGTATTCCTTGAGATCGACTGATGAACATCAATTTTTTTTTAGAAAAATCGGTAGAATGGTTTAGGGGCTATCTTTAACCACAGACAGACGTTTCCCGTTAATCGATTTTTCGGTATCAAGTATCCACCAAACATGGATTATGACTACACAGCAAGTTAGAGGAAGTAATTTACCACCTGAACAAGATTTATCCCCTTTTTTGTTACCAGAGCCAGGCAATGAGATTTTTCTGTCAAATACAGCATTTTTCCTGAACTTGATTATTACACTTTCTCTCCTTACAAAGTAAGGGGAGAAATAAGAGGAACCACCAGTTGTTTAAGCGTGAGAAAAGCTTAATGTAGCCGTGCGATTGATAGTGAAGCAGTAATATGTTGGTTGTGTTGTCTCCAAGGACTTGCGTAGCCGTTAGAAACAATGCGCGAAAGTATGTGATGTTGCAGCACCACCTATAAAACTTTATTTCTGATCGAAAATTCTATTAATTTGTTATTAAAATGTCTTATAGTACGGAAATAAAAAAAGAGGAAAAATGGGGGGGGGGGAGACAGAAATGCAATTCCTCCCTTCCTATTCTAGGTTGTGCACGTCTGTATAGATATTACTCTATATGCCTACGCCATGTATGCAAGCTTTAATGAAATAATTTGAATATATTATGAAATATAGCTATTTTCAAAAACGAGATCTTAGGACTTCATGTCTCTCTTTCGTTCATATCTGAGACAAAATGTAACTAACAAGCCCCTGAAATACCGGAAGTGTTTCTACGCGTGACAAAGAAAACGAGAGAATATAAAACAAGCTCAAGATCTAATCTGGTTATTAATTCTGCAATAACGTTTTCAAACTATCCCGACCCAAGCATGTGTTACTTATTTAAGATCTGTCTGTTGTTTTTAAATCACCATGATCAAAATGTACGTTTGATCAACAAACTTATTTTGAACTAGTGGTGCTGAAACAGCACCTACTTTCACGCCTTTAGTAATGATTATGTAATAATATTTATATCTAAATTACTCTCCAAATTAACAAGTCTCAGTCGTCATTGTTTGAAAATCTCATTACAAATGGAACATTTGGAGCGAAACCTAAATATTTTCAAGCAAATATCACCACAAATTTGGCAATTGTAACTGATTTTCATTATAACAGCTAAAGCATGTCACAATGTAATTTCTAAAAGAAATTTTACAAAAATTCTTAATTTGTGAACGCGTAACAAAAGCTTGAATGTAATAAACGAACAAAGAAATATGAAATAATATACACATTCTAACTGACGCGACATCCAAATGCCTCAAAACACCTCGAAAATTACATTCACGAAGGGCAGGATTTTGGAACGGGCAACTTAATTTGATGTCAAATTACATAAAAAACCTACTTCCCAAAAATTCAATTTGACGTTATTTCAAGATATGTTTTTGATGAATACATTTCATTAAGAAGAAAATGTATCTTCACAAGGAAGATTCCGAAATTTTTAAAAAAAATTATATTTTCGAAAAATCAGCGTCTCAACGAACATGAGATCTACACCATTCTCTTAAGCGTCTTTTACTACAACTATGGTCTGAATTAAATCAAAAAAGTTTGTACCGTTTTTAAGAAAAAAATGGTTTAAAGAAAATTAAAACTGCCTATGTTTGACACAAAATTTAGAAAAAGAACTCATGTTTTTGAAAAATTGAACGTGGCATTATTTTTAGGTATGTTTTTTATGAACACATTACATTAAGAAAAAATATTTATTTCCATCGTTTTAGTTGTAAGAAGAGGCCGACAAATTTTGAGTTTTTTCAATTTTCGGAAAATCGGGGTATTCCTTTTCATAAAAATTGTGCCAGTTTTTTTTAAATTTTGAAAATGTCCTAGGGGCTTCATGTAAAGAATTTCCCGAAATTAAATTTCAAATTCAAGGCACGCATCATCAGCCTGATCGATCGGGGAATATCTGTTTTGGAGAAAATGGGCAGAACGGTTTAGCCACTAGCATTGTTCGCAGACGGACGGACGGACGGACGTTTTGCCGTCAATCGATTTTTCGGTATCACCTCTTGATCGCTCTTTCTTTTTAAATCAATTTTTTTTACAACGAATGAGAAATTTAATTCCAAAAACAATTGGGAAACCAGATGGTAAGAACGGTAAGCGCGGTAGCGGTAAAGATAAAGTAAAAAATGCCTACAACATAATCGAATTCGCTCCCGTCCAAATCCACATTAACGTCTACCAGGGGTTTGAATGAGTTGGAGAATTGTGATTGAGCTGATGGTGATTGATGAATGGGTTGAAATGCAATCGAGAGTACAACTTTAAGTATTCATACGAATGGTTGGATTGCAAATACAACGGAGCTGATTTACCGGTTTCATTACCATCTGGTTACCCAATTATTGTCGGAATTAAATATCTGATTGGTTGTAAAAATTTATTTAAAAAAAAGAGCGATCAAGAAATGAACGCGCAAGTAGATAAAGAATGAATTGATTCTTTCACAACAGACAACACAAATAAACAGGTACTTGAATGGCCAAATACACGGACGGATGGATCTCCAACAGTGCGATGAAGCAGATGTGCTATCGAACAAAGGCAAACGAGCCTTTGGTCATGGCCAGGTGACGGGAGCAGTGGAGAGGCAAAGGCAAACGTCAATGGCCGCGTGGTGGGCAGTGGTTGGTTGGTTGTTAGTGATTCCGGACACGTCAACTACCGAGGTCACCAGTCCCGTAAGTGAAGTGCATGTTTTTCATCGTGAGGTGGCTGTGATATTTCCCTGGTGGTGGATCTTTTCCGGCGCCGACCTACCGTCGGCTAGCGGGGTTTTCCTCAACCTGGTATCTCCCACCAGCGGGGCACTACCCCAGCCGGGAGAAGCTCTAACCTCCCGACCGGTCTCCCAGCATGTGCATGTTAGTGGAAGTGTGTGTAATGAGTGAGGAAAGGACACGGAAGAGGAAGGAAAGATCCTCCGAAGTCCGTGGCCCGTTTGTTAGGCTGCTGCTTCGGCATTCGTCTGGTGTTAGTCGGAGAAACCATGGAATACTATCGATCAGAGCAGTCTGCCTCTAGAATTCTCCTCCAGACAGCGACTGAATTCGACCTAGCTGACAAGCTAGTGTCGAAAATCTTGCCACTGTCCTGACTCGAACCTAGGACCTCCTGGGCAGACGCACTGCAGTCACATCAGTTGATGTTCTGAGCCACCGCTCCCGGTGTGGTGTGAAGTGGCTTGGCGACCTTGAGGCGGACGGGTGCCGCGCGCCCCCGCGCCACCGAAAGGGATAGATGGCTACACGAATCAGTCCATTTACAAGGGCATTTTCAAAATGACAAAATATTGACAACAAAAATTGGTTAATAAAAGAAATTGTTCGGTGTCAGAGCCTCACAAAACTTGTTTTTCTGTCAAAAAAAACAGCACGTTTCCCTGGATAATACGATCAAGTTACAGATATTAATGCCATTGGGTCGATAAACATCAAATCAGTAACAGGGTCTGTTATTTGTGTTAACGGCTGGGTGTCTTTCAATACTTTAAAACTGTCACAAAAATAGCTTTTTTAAAAAAATATAAAGAAGAAATATCATCCTTGGAATAAGTGTGCTAAATCCTCGGGATAAGTTAGCTATAAATCATATTTTCGATTTATATAGCATCATGGGCTTTCATGGCCGGAGTCAAATTTAGAGCAAGTTTCCGAGCTGGTAGGCCTAGTTGGCGTTGAAGGGCTAAACGCTTCCTCGGGGTCGTACTTAGTTTTTTCTAACGTGGCATCTATGGGTAGTATCTCCAAGATGGAAATCGGCACGATTTGTTGCGTCGTTCTCAGTCCTGCCGCTAGAGTCGCTTGATCTGCAGCACTGCTTGATAGGGTCGCGATCATGCGACATCTTGCGGCAGGACCATGAAAGACACAAAAGGTCATGCTGAATTCCATCTTGGAGATAGTATCCACAGATTCCACATTAAAAAAAACAAATAAGTATACGGCGGACATCCTTAGGGCGGCAGGGTCTCGGGCGCAGTATCCTGGGCGGCGGCGGGCTGGCGACTGGCTGACATGTTTGACCCTTCAACGCCAACTGGACCACGGCCTACTAGCCCGGAAATTGTCTCTGACACATGTCTCGATTGTTCTTAACGTACGGTGGACTGGTAAAATCTTTACGGTCACCGTACGTTAAGAGTGACCTTTCGTTCTTTTGTTTGGTTTCCTTCATTCGATCTAAGATTTGATTTGTACCCTTCCTTTTGACGATCAATTTCGTTGTTTTAACGAACGCGCGCATGTGTAGATTCCCGCACCCCAGAACAGAAGCCACATTGCGCATGCGCGCGTTCGCTACAACTCCGAAAGCATAGTATGTCAAAAGGAAGTGTATAAATCGGATCTTAAATCGAAAGATTGATTGATGATTCCGTGCGCGTAAACTGCTATGGTCATTAGTCCTGCAATAGTTGTGCATGTTTTTCTCGCAAGAGAAGCCGGTGATCTTTCCAGATGGATGGCGAGATCCGGTGACGACCTACACCCGCCTGCAGGGATTTTCCCTAACCAAGAATCTCCCATCAGCGGGGCACCACCACAACCGGGACAAGCTAAACTCCCCTGACGATCGCCTGATGCGGATCACTGTGAGTGTATGTATGTAAAGGGTGAGGATAAGGACAAGAAGGAAGGAAAGATTGAGGGGCGAACCGGAACGATGCAGGCGGAGCGGAGCGGCTCGGGGCGGGCGGGAACGGATCGGTGCGGGCGCGAAGCGGAGCGGCGCAAGACGGGTGGAGCCTGCGTGGCGGGGCGGGGGGGGGGCGGAGGGTTGGGGAGGGGAGGCGGCGGCGTGACTTGAGCGGAGTGTTAGGGCGCTGGGCGAGACGGGGCGTGGTGGAGCAGGGAGTGATTTGGGACGAGCTGGGGGCAGCGGGCGGTGGCGCGCGCGGGGTGGACTGGAACGGTGCGGGGCGAAGCGGAGCGGCACAAGGCGGGTGGTGCGGGGCGTGGCGGGAGGGGCGCTGCGGGGCGTCGCGGTGAGGGTCGAAGCGGGACGTGGTGGGGAGGGATGCAGCGGGGCGGGACGGGTGGGGCGGAGCGGGGAGTGGCGGGGAGGGCGGAGCGGGGCGTGGCGAAGCAGGGCATGGCGGTGATGGACCGGGAGGAGCGCGGCGGGGCGGGGCGGCGCGGCGCGGAGCGGCGGGTCTGTGCGGTGCGGAGTGGAGCGGTGCGGCTCGGCGCGGAGCTGAACGGCGAGGGGCGGGGCGGAGCGGAGTGTTAGGGCGCGGGGCGGAGCGGAGCAGGGTGGGCGGCGCGGGCGCGGGCGGTGCGCCCGCGGGGCGGAAGCGGCAGCTGGCGCTCGCGGCGACCGGCGGCTCCGCATTCCGTGGCGGACGTCGACGCGCGTCGCACGCGGCCACCGGCCCCGCCCTCCGCCCTCCACCCCTGCGGCCTCCCACGAGCGACGCACCGCACTTCGCGCAGGGCGCTCCGGCAGGCACCTCTTCCCCTTACGTCACATACAGGCTTCTTTGACGAAATAAATCGATCAATTAATTGCGTTTATTCGTTTTCGTAAAACTATTTTTTTTTTCATTTCGACGCAGACAAACTGGGGAACGACAGGGGAAACTACTTAACGGACGGCCTCTGTTAAGGATTTTATCGGTTACATGCGTCTTTAACCCCTGTTAACATGCAACCGTACAGGTTTGCTAAGAGCACTTGTATCTACCTCTATGTTAAGAAATTTAACATCTTTTTTAACCATTTTTTACATCCTTAGTAACGTAAATAAACAACCATTGATTTATCGCAAGTCAAATGTTTAAGGAATAAAATATGGTGCTGTACAAAACTAAACAGATTTTAACAATTGAAAATAAAAGTAACTCATATTAGTTTGGGGGATACTTATTAATTATAATATTATTAATAGTTTAATTAGAAAAGTATATATTAGGTAAATTAAGGTCATTTTACGGGTATTCCACCAAATGAAACGATGTGAAGGTGTAGTCATTCGAAGACCAAGCGCCGATCTCCTCACCAAACAACATTTCTTTAGGTATCTTTAGTTTTGGAGAATTATTTGCATCCATCTTTCTGGAACTACAGTGTACGAATATTGTTTAAACAGATACATCACAAGCAACACCCCACTATATCGCACTAACGTGCCGCAACCACAGAATTCATTTGTTTACTATCCCAGTAATGTAAACTTGCGCGCATCTCTGCTCCGATACGCGCGCCTCTTATTTTCAACTTTTGGCCTCTGCAGTAATAACACTCATTACATTACTAGGTACGTTAATAGCTATAACAGTCCACTATCCTTTACGAACAATCGAGAAAAATAGTGGTAGTTGAAGATTGCGAATGAGTACCCCTACTCAAAGAAAAGTTTGTTTTTTTTTCTTCCTTTTCTTGAAAAGAGGGTTTTAACACGAAAAGTATTGAAGACATGTGACGAAATTCATATTTTTTAAAGATTACCTTTCGGAAAGATATATAAGAAAATTTTGCATATTTCGTTAAATTATGGTCTTATCTCTAAAACGTTTAATCTTTTCAAAGAATCTAAGTTGCAATAATGTTGTACCGCCAGAAAATAATTTTGTTGTTAAAAATGCGCAAGGAGATTTGCAAACAAATTATCTCTGCTATCTCAAATACGCATATATAACTTCCGTGGATGTGGCAAGATGCTTTTCGTTGTTCACGACCCTGTTCAGATCACCGGAGTTTACCAAGCCTATGGTATTTGTAACATACTGCAATGCAGCATGAAATTGTAAAAATAAAATGAAATTGTAAGATGAAAATATAATATTGTTATGCTATTGCGATCTTTTATGTTCTATAGATAAAATGTATGTGGAAATGTAGGATATTTCTTGATATATTGTTTAAACCAGGCAGAAGAAAGGCAACAAGACGTACAATATACATCACTAAGGTGAATAGTTTACTTCAATTATTTCTTCCGAAAAGTAAGGTAGATTATAGGATATGTTTGCATAAAAATTCATTCCAAGAATGCTTCTCTTGAAATTTTATCAATAAAGGATTATACAGGAAATGAAATATTGTTACTTTTAATTGCATGCTAAAGTGCATACCTTTCGTTTGTTTCAATTTTTTTGCGGAACCCATTCGAATCAGACGATTCTGAATTACCGTTCTCCGAATAATTTCCCTTAAAATAAATTGCTAATTCTTCTCCACGGAAACTTGACTTTCCAGGCAAGTGAAAGGCAAATGAAATTCAGTACAAAGAATAAATAATAAATCTGGGTTTCTCAGTATTACTGACATCTTAACAAACGTCACATCATCTTGGTGGCCTCCCCTGGAGTTTGAGGAAGCCATCACTATTGACAGAAACAAATTAAATGGAGAAGTTCTGCAAGGTGTAACCATAACAACCAGGAGAATCAGCAAGGTGTAACTAAACAATCAAGACGTCGTATAAAGAAATATTAAAAAAAGAAACTTTTGTTTTTGAAATAAAATTACGCGCACAAAACGCCGAGCTTTTCCTCCTGCGGTTCAACTCAGTGGTTCACATGAGTGCACCCAAATTCGGAAACAGACTCCTGTAGGGTCCTTCACCCACTGGCTTGCACTCATTTGCATTGAATGAGGCGAATGCAATGAACTCTCTCCGCGCTGTTTGACCGCAAGTAACGTCAATGTGAGAAGTTGAACTGCGTTCAAGTAAACGAAGAAAATTCCTAACGGTTCGCTTCCGCCCATCTCTCATCCTTAGGCTAACAAACAAACATACGTGGGTGTAGAAATTATTGGTTATTTGATCATCTACTCCTTTCAACATATACTTTTGATCTTGATTACGTTATCGATTTACTTATTACTAGAGCTCGGACCTGTAGACATTAAAAATGTCGATAATAGGTAGGCGCATAGGCACTTAAAATCTTTAAGAACAAGCAGGAAAATTGGCATTATAGTTGATAATAGGCATAAAAACTCCCTGAATAAGCAAACAAGAATATTTAATATTCAATTTTAGACCCAATAGACAGTAAACAACTAATGAACACAATATTCTAAAGACAAATCGGATTTATTCATTTGCCAAAACATATTGCGGAATTAGATAATATTTCCTAAGAGTTGACTCGTGTGTAATTTTATATTTTGTATATTGTATATTTTGTCAAAAACTGGCTACACGTTGGATTTTAAAGTTTTGAAAATGGAATGTTCACGGCAATTAGCGCACAGGAGAAGTCAGTCTTTCTTGTCTTCATCTTCTGACTGCACTTTCTTAAGAAAGGGTTGAAAAGTTTTTTCTCACATTTCCCGCACTTTTTGTATGAGTTGCAGTGTTTTTATGTTGTGAGATATACTTTTGGCACGGTTGACGTCTTATTGACAACACTAACACAAAATTACATTTCCCTTCATCGTGAAATCATCTCTCTCCGAATCCACTCTTTTAGCACTTCTTGATACATTTTTTGTGAGGAGGGGGGGAATTGTAGCAAGCATGGTTAAAGGAACAGCAAACTAGCAGCAAACTTCCTGATCTTGCATGTACCAGACTTCAATATAAAATTATTATCGAAGAAAACTGCGCCCATTTTGGGCAGTTCTAAAAGCGAAAGATGCCGGGAGCCCTAATCTTGAAGCCAGTTGTGTTGTTGGTAATGAACAAATTCCTTACTGATTGATTGAGTTTTTCGTGTTTCCGGGCGCGTCAACGGCTTTGGTCATTAGTCCCGTAAGCGTAGTGCATGTTTTTTCTTGGGATATGGCGGTGATCTTCCCCCGCTGGATGGCGAGATCCAGCGCCGACCTACCGTCGGCTAGTGGGGCTTCCGCCTAACCAGAACTCTTCCACCAGCGGCGCACCGCCCCAGTCGGGACAAGCTCTAAGCTCCCGACCGGTCTCCCGGAATATGTGGTAGCGTAGTGCATGTTAGTGTGTGTGTAAGGGGAGAGGATAGAACAAGGAAGAGGAAGGGCAGATCGCGCGTGGTCCGTGGCCCGTTTGTTAGAGTACTGCTCCGGCATTCGTCTGGTGCTGATCGGAGAAACCACAGAAAACTACTGATCAGAGCAGCCGGCCGCTAGAATTCTCCTCCAGACAGCGACTGAATTCGACCTAGCCGAAAAGCTAATGTCGAAAATCCTGCTGCCGTCAGGGCTCGAACCTAGGACCTCCCGGTCAGAGGCGCTGCAGTGACATCAGTTGATGCACTGAGCTACCGCTACCGGTAAATTCCTCACTAATGCTAGTGAAGATCGGAAACATGAGAGAAATTTCCTGTTCTCTGGAGTGCCCCGACGGGCTTCGACGAAATGGATAATCATATTCTGCAGTGTCAAATTCCCAATCGTCTGTAAGCTGTGTCGACGAGTCGTCGGCAAAAACACAAGGTCATAAAGCTTCTCGACTGGAGGACGCTCTGGCAGATTTTACGTGGTTGTTACTGGCTTGGTAAAACATTCCCAATAAATGCTTCTCAAAACTTATTGTAGAAAAACAATATAAAGAAAAAAAATATAAAAATGCGGAAAATTTAATATGAGCATTAATAGGCTTGAATATGCAGTTATTTCTAAAATAGGCATTTATAGACTATAAAACTCTCAAAAGCCATTTTGTAGGCGCACATTATCATGGGGTATGTTGCATAAGAAAATACATTCGAAGAAATAAAATAGGCATACATGCCATTGTCCGGACTCTAGTTATTACTTTAAAATATAAACTGCAAAAATCTGTGAAAATGTAAGCGCTTCAAGTATCATGTTAAAAATTTATTGTATTAATTATTAGAGTGAAATCACTAACCCCTAGGTGCTCAGAAATTGTTTTTCTGAATATGTCTGTAATCTTATAATTTGTTTTCTGAGCATCTTAGGAATGCCTCTCTGATTTTTTTCATTTAAATCCTTATTTACATCACAATGACGTATTTGCGAAAACGCAACACTAAGCACCTATGATACCACATGAAGTCATATTGGAGCAACAAACGTATTACATTAAATATTTAATGAAACAAAGTGAATTTAAAAACAACAGTATTTATTACAGTACAGAAACAATTAAGAATTCTTGGGGAAGAAAAATACGAAGTGAAAAATACCAGAGCAAACAACTTATTTTAGGTCTTGTTTGACTTATTTGCCACGAAAACTATCGATAACTTTTTCATGCAGTGAATCACTTCATTTCTTACAAAACGAGTTTGGCTGCTTCACAAGGGCTAGTCCAACCCCTGTGAAGTGTCGTAAACCCTACCCCTATCCTCATTCCTTCCCAATTCTGGCCGCTGGATAGTGACGCAGAAGCGCGCAGTAGGAGGCGCGTACTCGGAGATGCTACCTGGCGGTCCTCTTGACAATGACTGCGACGAGACGTGACATACTATGACAATATTAATAGAGGATTACTCCTCAAGCGCACTGCTTAACGAAGGATTAAACCCCAGCGCAAAGCGCTCAACGCCCCCATGGGGCTTGGAGACGAGTTGCCTCAATTTAGACGCGACAAATTGAGAAAAAAATAAATTTTATTGTATTGTAGCTGATTTAAACTTTGTTATTACTTATTTTAAACCTTATTATTTTGTTCTGTAAGGAAATGAAATGACCAACATATGCAAATCGTGGCGCAAAGAGATATTCTGCATGCTACAGGTGTTTTTGTAGGGGCAGGTTTTCTTCTTGGAAGGCTAAATCTCTCCAAAACTTCCGTAGACACCTCTCTTCGAAATGCTCTTCTGCGAAGAAGCCGAAAATTCTGCAATACAACTAGACTCCATCGAAAAATAAGCTACCACCAATTCTTTGCCCATATACTGGATCTGCAAGTGGATACATTCTGTATGTCCCGCTGATGTTCTAATTGTATATTTTCACTTAATATGACTGAGGGTTGTACTCCCTTCGACCATATTATCAGTGAAAAATACTTGGAACAATTCCAATGGGCTTAGGTTCCATCAACACACTCTGGACCAAAAACACTGCCACATCATCTCTTAGTTCATATTTCACGGTCGAATTGCTGGTAAATCTTCGTTGCTTCACTCATTCATAAAATTCTTTTTTGGAACTTTTTCATTATTTTTTACTTTCTACGAGTAGTTACTAGTTAAACAGTCTCATTTAGTTTGGGATTTTAATAAGTTCCTTGCTGCTGCGTAGGCTAGCGTCCCGCAACACTGATTTTCTGTCTTCACGATCATAATTCACAGTGACATTTTTTAATCGTTTCAGTTCCAGTTCTGTTCTAGTTTCTCCAAAATCTGCTATGATTTTACTGGGGTAAGAGAAATTGTTCAATACGGGTTTATTATTTTTCGTTCAATACGGTTTTACACAATTTTATAACGGTTTTGTCATTTTTAATTACTCGAATACAGTCTCTTTTTTCTTTTTCAAAAGTGATCCGCAACAAAATTGAATTGAGAAACATTACACCAATACAGTACAATTTGAAGTAAGTGAGAACCACTACGATATGTACAAATATCTTTTCAAAAAGGTACCTACTTTAAAACCTGCTAGCAACTATTTGTTTCTATGGCGATTTATATGTCTCTGTCATTGTCGAGCTTAAAAGAAATGAAACTTCATCGATGTCAAAGCTTAAAAAATAAAAATTGTTTAAAAAATTTAAATGTTTAAAAATTGTTGGTTATTGAAATTATTAACCTTATTAAAATGATTACGAACTGTTCAAGGGAAGAAGCAATTTTGAATTGCTGCATACCCCTCTCCCCGCCCCTGAATTCAACCTTTGCTTTGGGGATTCACTCAATTCGATAGAACTCAAGACGGGTGGTCCTATACCACAGATTTCACAAATAAAATTAGTTTTGCTACAATGAAGGTGTTCTGGTTGAAAATGGAAAGTGACATGTTGGAATTTTATATATGGCTGTGCCGAAGAATATAAAATTCGGGTGCTTCAAAATCATCACAACTTACAGTGAATGTAAACCTTATTTCAGTGAATGTGCCAATTGGTTTGCATAATTATGTGAAGTTTTCAATGAAGCTGGTGCCACAATAAACTAGGGAAATAACGGAAATACAATTTCCAAAATTGAAAACACTAATATTAATAAAACGTGAGTAATTCATGTAAATAAATTAAAATTAAGTTTAATAAAGTCGTCAGGTATATTCACCTTCCTCGCACATGGACTGGCTTTGATTTCCAGTGGGCACTCGAGTTTTTGTATTACTTCTGCATTGAGACAATTTCCGGTAATGTAATTCATACAAAATAAAAACGAACTACGATTCGAAAATACGGTGATCGCACTCCAGCACTTTGCAACAAGCACTATTGTTTGGACACATTTCGCACTAGTTGATTTCATGATCTTAGTTCTTATTGCTGCTACTAGTGGTACTGATAACGAAATAAAATTTCGATAATTTCATTACCCTAGTATATAGAGGGTGAGTCACGTAACTTTAGCACCTCCTGCAAAGTTTGAACGGTTGAAGTTATTGCAATGCAGTTTTTACGGAAGTGTATGAGGGAATGGGGCTATTCGATGTATATATTCCTTTTGATTTTATCACTTGAATTTTACGAGATTCTGAGGTAACTTTGTTTCCTTCCAATGGAACTAAACATTTTATTTTTAGTCTATCATTAGGAACGTAAAAAGACGAATCCAATGATATATTGCCATATGTTAGATGAACAATTTTTGAGTAATTTTGATTGTTTTTGCGACTTGTGTTTAACAGATATTTTGAATGTAACAGTCCACGACGGAAGGTCACGTAGCACTCTCCCTGCTATCGCGCTCTCGGGGTGTCATAATATCCCTTAAACATGAGTTGCAAAATTCAAAATTACTCAAAAAATTCCTAACATATGACAATATGTACATCATTGGATTCGTCTTTTTACGCTCGTCATGACAGACTAAAAAATTTGTATAATTCCATTTGAGAAAACAAAGTTACCTCAATATCTCGTAAAATACGACTGATAAAATAGAAATAAATATATGTAAAAACTAGCCCCACTACCTCATGCACTTCTCTGAAAACTGCATTACAATAACTTCGACCGTTCAAAAATTACAGGAGGTGCTAATGTTACGTGACTCACCATGCATACCAATAATGAAAGATCTTTGACACTACTCGTAATCACAACGACGCTTGCAGAATAACTGCAGAATCATTGCACACACACTCCGTGTGTAGAAAAGGGACAGAAAGAGGAAATTTCTTCAGAACGGTCAACTTTACACAAAAGACTCGTCAAATGTACATTTTGAATTAACAAACCTAACATCAAATGAAAATAAATTTCCCCAAACATTGTAAATAATGCATTCAATACCGTCACGAAATTACTAAACTTGTGTACTTTCAATAACACGGGAAATTCTTAAAATTAAGTTTCAGCACGTTTCACACGACGTAAAATTGGTATTTCCCTCAGACGTCGCCCCAGCGCTCCGCTTCCTAGGCTCTGGGGTGGAAGCCGGTGCACTTTGCCGTGCAACGGAGGGTCTAAGCTGAAGCATAAGAATGCGCGGGCAAAGAGTTACTGCAATAAAAGAGCTTAAGAACGTCACGTGATGGAAAATGGTGCACTGTCTAGAAGCGCACGAGACGCCGGAGAGAGCGCTCGATGACGCTCCTTGATTTCAAATTGATTTCTTACCGAAATTGCTGCAATATATTGAATATTAAATGTCATTAAATGAAACATTATATTTCTAACATATTATAAGACTTTTTATGATAATAACAGCGAGTGTGGCGCCGGCCGGATCGAGATCATTGACAGAGACTGCTCTCATCGGTGATCTCCGCGGTTTCCCTTATCACTTTCAAGCGAATGCCGGAGTAGAATCCTATGCAACGGGCCACGCTGTGCGCACAGTCTTCCATTCCCATTCCCTTTCTCGTCTAATCTATCTTCTCCAGTCTAGACTGGAGCGCCGTGAGTGTGTCTGGGGGGGGGGAGAGGGGTACGTCCCGTCATTCCCCTTCGTAACCACTCTACTTCGGCGGCGAAGAGGTCTTTGCCCTTTAAATGGATGCCTGTAGACTTGTTGAAAGAGACAAAGACGTGAGAGGACGTTCCAACATGGATGGATCATAAAAATACCTATAAATGAGATTGTGCTAAATGAAAAAGAATCAGTTACTGAAGAAGTCTTAGCAGTTGCCCAATGTTTATATTATGGTTTAGTCGCCCCTACTAAGGTCTCTGTGACCTTAGTGTTATGAACTTATGAGTAGATGGTAGCGAAAATAATAAGTGATTGATGATCGGAAAAAGGTGGAATTAGACGTAAGGGGAACGGAAGATATCCACGAAAACACAAGGAGTCCTTACTTTGTCTATTACATATTGCACATGGACTGCCGGGGATCGAACCCAGGTCCCAGTAGTGCAAGACGCTATCAATTACATCATGAATCTCTCCCCAACAGAAGCACAAAACTTGACAAGGTCATGTTATATGCACGAGTCCCAGAAAATAAAAGACTAAAGTAGATAATTGAAATCAGATCACTCCAAACGAGGCAAAAAGTCAGATCTGGGAACAACGGGCAAACTAGTCGAAGACTCAGTGAAAAGTAGAAACTGATGTGTAGTTGACTCGAATGACCACAATAAATGAATTTTATAATGCCGGAAAACGGTCTAACACAAGGTAGGTACTGTAAAACATAAGTTAGTCAGACATTTTTTGAAAAAATCCTTTTCGGTATCAGGAACAACCAAAGGTGTATTTTCGTGAACATCTTGATGAAGTTTTTTTTCAGTGTGATAAATCTTTCTTTGTACTACGCAATATGAGAAGGCAAAATAATATAATTTAGAATATATATCAGAGTCAACAGAATGACGTGAGAACAGAATGAGAATAGAAGATAACAGAAATATAATATCAGAGTCAACAGAGTAATATAATAACAGAGTGATTTTTAGGAATATAAAGAATGAGAACAGAAATATAAGAGTCAACAGAGTGACTTGTCCATCTGCAGCCCTCTCCTTTGTCATTCTGCTGTCATCAGCAGTAGATTAAGGTACGGAAGTTATGGAACCACAGGAGCCTGAACAAGTGGAGGATTTCCGTAAGAAAAGCCGAAAAAACTCCCAGTCAAGGGAATCGATCTTTTCAAATTAATAAATGTTATTTAATTATTTTTTAGTACAGCCAGAGGAATACGCATCACACATAGAATGGGAGCAATTTTTAAGAATTAGTTGGCCTGATCGACTGAGACGCAGCTCTTCCCGGACAGCCAAGAATCAAATGACTCCGGCCGCGGAAGCCTTTGAATCCAATTTTTAAGAATACTTCTTCTTCAAGGAAAATTTTTGGGGAGATGACTATTTAAGGAATAAGTGTACATTTTCCAATAATTTAATGTTCCTTCATGTTGAAAATAAAGAATATGTATTAATATAACAAAATAGATATAATTGAAACAGTGTTTACTTAATAATGTACTATAGGAAGTGCAATTTTCTCTGAAAAAGTTAAGTCTCATCCAAAACAATCTTACTGACCTTGATAAATGGTGTAAATTGAAAGAAAAATTATGATTCTGTGACCTTTTAGTCTCGCAGTAGATGAGTTCTCAACATTCATAGTCCACGCTAATATCAAATTGCGACTTGGAATTTAAGGACTGTTTCTCAGCGGTTTCGAAAGCTTACAGGACCTCGAGAAGAAAGGAAAAGACGAAGCAAGGCACGGAGTAAACTGAAGGTCATTGAAATATCAAAAGGTAAATTTCTTGATGATCCAATCGATGCCTGTTAATCCATAAAGGTATTGAGTTATACATGGAGATGTAGTAGTTATTCAAATGAACATTTGTAGAAATGTCCATTAGCGGTAGAAATTGAAGATTAGAGTTCCTTATTCCAAGGGCAAGGTCGGACTCAGACCTTGAATTAGTTAGACCCTCAGGGCTTCCCCCACCCCCACCCCACCCACCAAGTCCTTAGATCACGCTACTTATTTCAAAAATGGAAAAGAGTTTTCTAATTCTGAATTGCGTATAACTTTATGTCGAATAGTAGTTAAATGTGTGAAGAGGAAAGAAAAGGATCTAACATGCAAATTAATAGTTTTCTTTACTCTACAGTAGTCCGCCTCCTCGAAACAATCCGGATAAGGCCTTGTCTATGGAGCACATTGCCATAACGCTACATCCGACCAGAACATGCTTATTGATTGATTTATTAGTTATACCGGACGCGTGAACTGCTCGGGTCATTATTCCCGTAAGTGTGGCGTATGTTTTCTCCTCGGGAGGTGGCGGTGATATTCCTCGCTGGCTGGCGAGATCCGGCGCCAACCTATGTCGGCTTGAGGGCATTTTCCCCAACAAAGTATCTCCCACCAGTGTGACATGGTTCCAGCTTGGACAAGCTGTAAGCTCCCGACTGCTCTCCCGGCAAGTGTGGTAGTGTAGTGCGTGTTAGTGTGTGTGTAAGGGGGTGAGGATAGGACAAGGAAGAGGAAGGAAACATTGCGCACGGTTCGTGGCCCGTTTGTGAGGGTGCTGCTCCGGCATTCGCCTGGTGTTGATCGTTGATACCACGAAAAAAAATGATCAGAACAGCCGGCCGCTAGAATTCTCCTCCAGGGAGCGGTTGAATTCGAGTAGCTGACAAGCTAGTGTCGAAAATCCTGTCCCAATCGTGACTAGAACCCTAGTACCTCCCTGTTAGAGGTACTGCAATGATATCAGTTGATACCCCGAGCCATCTTTTCCGATCAAAACCTGCTTAATCCCCCCATGGCCGCCACCTCCCCTCCCTGAAGCCGGTGGCCGGCGTTACCTGCTCCTGCGTGGTGGTTTCCGGCAGCGCGGTGGTGGTGGCGGCTTCGGCGTCGGCGTCGGCTTCCGGGTCCGGGGCGTCGCGGGCCCTCCTCGCCACCCACGCGCCTTGCGCCGCCAGCAGCCCCGCCAGCAGGCACAGCCCCACAGCCACCGCCGCGCGACCCATCGTCCTCCGTTGGCGCTCGCGCGGGCTGGCAACTGGCCACGCCAGAGGTGAGGGACCCCGCTTTAAAAGCGCGGCCGCCCGGCCGCCTCGCCCCGCCCCACGCCGCGCCGCGCCGCGGCAAAAACCTGCCTGCACTAGGAGACGCTCCTCGTCCTCACGGGCATTGCTCGCCGCGCCAATGGGCCTGAACTCGAGCCGCAGATCGAGTCCGCTCCGCTCCGGGACCGGAAATTTTCCTCGGGCAGAAGCAGGTGCGGAGATCGCATGCGAGTGGTCGTAAAAAAGAGTATTTCAAAGAAGCAATTACCAAACAGCGTTTAAATAGTAAATATTTACAGAATATACTAGTAAAAATGCTGTCTATTGCTGTGCAGAATCAGGAGAGGATGCAATGATAGAACAATAAACTGAGAAAAAAACTTCCTACACTTGATGTTCCTCCTCATTTTGGTCATTTCAGGCCGCGTCGATGGATGTGAACCCGAGCCGCAGATCAAGTCCGCTCCGACAAGCTGAGCTGGCTCAGGGCATCAACTGATGCCATTGCAGTGCCTCTGAGCGGGAGGTTCTAGGGTTCGAGTCCCAGCGGTGGTAAGATTTTCGACCCTAGCTAGTAGATAGCTAGATCAAATTCAATCGCTGTGTGGAGGAGAATACCAGCAAAATGTGTATTTCCGTCAAAATCTCGGCATCGACTTTTGCAGGATTATATATATATATATATATATATATATATATATATATATATATATATATAGGCCGAGGGGCGCACTACAAGAAAATAAAGCCATACTTTGGATCACGTGTGACAAATACCACTAGTCTCGCTTACTGATATTCCGTTAATTGTAATTCAAGTAGTGATAAACACTTAATTGGATACCATTTAATATTAAGATCAGTTATAGCCAACGAGATAGAACAATAGAAGTTCATAGAATGATCGATGTACCCGCCATATTTGAAGTTTATTGAAAGGACGGCCACCATGTTTTCTCTTGGTTTTATATTCAATAATCGAGGGTGTAAATGTCAATTTGATCGAAAAACATTTAGAAGAGACGTAATATTTAAATCACATTAAATTTAATCATATTAATTTAAAGAAGCCGGTTTAAGTTTACTTGTTCAAAAAATTGTATTTCTGTATTTTATTCTTAGTAACTTGATTATAGAAAATTTTAATTTTTGAGTTCAGTATAGGTCAGTTCAGTGGAGTTCTGGTTATTAATATTCATTACTATCACTTTAAATTGATTACTCTATGGAAATGGGCTTAACAGTTTTTCCAACACATACTTTCTCGCCATTAGTAATGGTTATTTAATACTATTTATACCACTATCTCTCCGAATTAACACATCTGTCATAATTTTTTTGTAAAAATCATTTGAAATCGTAGAACATTTGGTGCGAAAACTAAACTGTTTCAAGCACTTGATTTTTTATTCAAAACTTTAAATGAAAACATATTTCTGGCATTGAATTCATTGTATAAGGTTTGCAGTGTATTCACGAACATATCGGATGAGATTTTATCCTTACAATATTCTTCGTAAGCAGTATGCGAGAAAGTAAAATATTAAAAAGTTAATAAATAGTCCGATACTATTTATACATTTACTATATATTTATATACTATAAATTTATATACTATAAATTTATATACTATATATTTATATACTATATATTTATATACTATATATTTATATACTATATATTTATATACTATATATTTTCCCGGACCGTACCATGCCGTCCGATACCTGAGCTTCCCTTGCCGTCCGACCTATCCCAAGCCTGGCTCTCCTGCTATACAAACCGGAGCGCCGGACATCCTGGCGCAGTACAGCCCTGAAGAGGATCGCGATATGTCGGTCGAAACGTCGGAACCTCAGCCTTCGACGCGGCGTCACCCGGATAGCCCAGATCATAGTACGATACTGTTAGCGTTGGCAAAGAAATGCAAATAGATCGAAAAATATATAATAGTAATTATTAAACATTATCGTATTGTAATATTCTACAAATAAATAAAAGTATTAGTTTATTTACCGCGACCGAAATCAATGTCATTATCGGCTTCTATGCGGCCTTCTAGTGCAGCGTTCCAATTTGTTACAACAACCAACAACATCATCTATTAGGTTTCACATTTAACACAATTAAAGGACGCAATTTGAAATGAAATATAATAATAATAATAATAATAATAATAATAATAATAATAATTATTATTATTATTATTATTATTATTATTATTATTATTATATGAAATATGAAATAATATACAAATTCTAACTTACGTAGCATTCAACTGCGTAAATTGGGAGCAGGTGACTGAACGATAGCAATCTTTATTTCATATTTATTTCAAATAGGTTTTAAATAATTTCTAAAAGATTAATTTGTAAACGTACAATAAAAGCTCCTATGAAAGAAACGAACAAAGAAATATGAAATAATATACACTTTCCAACTTACGTTGCATCTAACTGCCTCAAAACGATGTAAAATTACGATCACGAAGCGTAGGATTTTCAGAAAGGGGGATTAAGTTTAACGCCCAATTACTCTAAAAATATTCATATTTTCGAAAAATTCAACTTGATCTTATTTGAAGATCTGTTTTTAATTAACACATTTCATTAAGAAAAAAATTGTATCTTCATAATTGTAGTTGTAGGAAGACGTCGAAAAATTTTGAATTTTTTCAATTTTCGAAAAATAAATTTTCAACCAACATGAGACCTGTACCATTCTCTTAAACGTCTTTTAGACTACACAACAACAAACTTTAATCAAAATCGATGGCGCTATTTTTTTGAAAATGTTGAAAACGTCCGAGAGGTTCATGTAAAGTACCCTCTAAAATTAAAATATCGGTTTCAAATTCAAGGAACCGCGACAGCTGCCAGATCAATGGGGGAATAACAATTTTGGAGAAAATTGGCTGAATAGTTTAGGTGCTTGCGTTGACCACAGACGGACAGACATGTTTTTCCGTCAATCGATTTTTGGTATCAAGAACCCATAAAGCATGGATTCTGCACCACATGTTACGAGGATTTTTTCTAAATTTAGCAACTGGATTTATCATTTTTTTCGTAACCAGTGCCGTGTAATAAGAGTTCTTGAAGAATTGTTGTCTTCACGAAATGCGTTATTGACGTCAAGCAGTCTGCTGATTATCGTAAATCAGGGGTATTATTTTACTTCTATGAAATTATCTTTCAACGCGGTAGTTTCTTTTAACGCGGTAGTTTCTCTACTTTTCCTGGAAGGTCTCCCATTCGGAGTCATCGTGAAATCTCATGCACCCAATCGTTGTTGCTTATCTGAAGGACAGTGGAAAAAGACTTAGCTCTCAACATTACGCTAACTTTCGAGTTTATTATTTCAGTGCGAGGTTTTCTGGTCGCCTTAAAGTAGGGTTGCCAACCGTTCTCCATTTGGGAGACAGTCCTTTATTGACGTCAATATTGTCCTCTCGTCCTCCTTTGTATTTTAGATGTCCTCCTTTTAGCAATTTATTAACATTTGTTGTAATTTATTTTATCGTAAGACAACATCTGCTACGTTGTATCATTTATTGTTTAATTTAAAATAGAGAACAGGAATATCCTTTTTTCTAAACGATGGCACACGCATGCATGACAGCGTCTCTGTCTAGCGACTAAGATGGAAAAGAGACGCCCAGATCATCTTTAGCTGCATTTTGTGAACGAATCTTTTCACTTGAATTGCAAATGGAGAGAAGATAGAAACAGAGCTGATGATAGTATAAATTAAATATTTATAAAAAAATGTGTTGATGTGTTTTTGTTTGTTGTTGTTGTTTGTTCTTTTTGGCTGGTTGAGTGTCTTCCCTTTTATCTGAACATTGTTGGCAAACCTACCTTAAAGGTAATGCGATGTTACATTAAATAAAACTTCGTGGTCATTGGTCGGGAAGAGGGATAGTGATCTTTAAGGGGTAAAAATACTTTCGTCATATGGAATATAATGCTATCCATAGAAAAATGGTCTCTAAAAGGGGTGACCGTGTCGAGAGGTTTCACTGTACTTCGCATTTAGGGTCGGATTAATGCGACTTATACCAGCTCGCGGTGTATCAAGTCCTAGGTCCTGTTTTGTTTATTATCCACGCCCGGGAGTAAGGAAGGTATGTGTTAAGCATGACACATTCCCATCATTGTACCTAGATTTTTACTTTCTCGTATACATACGTACATACGAAATAATATACATAGTATAGAGAAAGTTATGTAATGCTGCGGAAAATCGATTTCAAGATTTCAACGGAAATACACGTTTTAGGCTCCTCTGATACCGAAAAAGTGGTTCTTTTCAAAACTTTCGTCCGTCCGTCTGTCTGTCTGTCTGACTGACTATTTGTCTGTCTGTCTCTCCGTCCGTCCGTCCGCATGTCTGTCTGTCCGTCCGTCCGTCCGTCCGTCCGCATGTCTGTCTGTCTGTCCGTCCGTCTGTCTTTTTGCCCGTCCGTCTGTCCGTCCATCTGTGAACACTACTAGCGCCTAAACCACACGTACAATATTTTCCAAATTGAAGAATCCCCAGTTGATCTGGCTCTAGTTGAAGCTTTAAAAATTTGAGAAAACCGCTCCAAATTTTTTCTTAAAATTTCTTGTAATAATAGAGTAAAATACATGTATAAAGGTGGCATAGGTTCGATTTTCACTGTTAACTCTAAAGTTTCGAAACTTGCAAAGTTTGAATTTTTTTCGGCGTCTTCCTACAAAATTGAAGACAGGTTTTCCTTAATAATAAGAGATTTTAAGATATGAAATAAGATAATAATAATAATAATAATAATAATAATAATAATAGATAATAAAACAGATTTTTCCTTACGATAAAGTTTTTCGAAAACAACAGTTTTCTGTAAAAATGAGCACAAAATTCCGTTTTTTCAGAAACGCTCAAACGCCATTTTCTCAAAAATGGCTCCAAATTTTTTCTTCAAATGTTTCCAATATGTAGTGCTAATTGTTCTGTTTAATATGACGTAAAGTTCATTTTGGTGTTTTCTTTTTCAAAAATTACACAAATGTATTTTTTTTAAATACCTCTCACGCCGTTAATATGAACATTTCCATCGATTTATATGCATTATTAATAAGTAATTTTAAGCTTTACTATAAATGAGAAATTTAAGCTCTTTTTCACAGGAATCTGCGCATCAAGGCATTTCAAGACATCGAATAACCTATTTCGAGTGTGTGGATGCAGCCTCGCCGGCCTCTTTCCACATTTCTCGTCGCACATTTCTGGCAACGCATCTCTCTGTGTACTCTGTTGCGGGCCTTAGTTCTGGGTCTCGGTACCGTTTTTAAATAACAGGCGCAGTGCGCGGAAGGGCCAAAAGCACGAAGTGCGGAACGGAGGACGAAGAGGGCAAAGGGACCAAATGGGACAATGGGGACAAATAAGAAAAGGAGGACAAGGTGGACGTCGGGACAAAATTGGACATGGGGACAAAATGAGCCAATTGTGGCAAACGGAAAAGGGAGAATGGGACAAAAAATTCAGAATTGATTTCTTGTAATACTAACGAAGATAAATGTCACAGTTTCAAATAGCATTACATTCAGTAGTAATTTCAAAAATTGCAACTTTAATATAACGTGATTCACAAAACTATTCTTACACAGGAAATTTAGCGGAATAATCATGGATTACGAATATTTAAAATAGGAAATAAATGTAGTCAGGTGCCGATCCATGGAGGGGGGTGAGGTGAGGGATACCCCCTCCAATTTTTTTCAATAACTATTAATTTTAACTTGTGAAATTTTTTTTTTAGTACAAAGGTTTCGCAAAACTTTTAAGAAAACACTAGCGAGAACCCGTCAAAATTTGACGATGAGATCTGAAATAAATGTAAAATGCTGTGCCCAGATTAATGTTCACAATATGTTGCATTGTTTGGATCTTCAGGATATAACAGAGATATTCTGTAATGTGGAGTTCACAAAATTTTGAACACGTATGGCCCATGACCAGGTGGCAATGCAATATCGGCACCAAAAGACACAAAAGAAAGAGCACTATTATACTGACGGATATTATTTCTAAAGTTTTTTGATGTGTCATCATCTCCTATAAACAACTTTGATTTCTTCTGGCATATTTCTCGAAGGTAAACTTATTTTCCCATTCTGCACAGAGTAAACTCGTTTGCAGAATTTCTCTCACATAGGAAGTATAAAGCAGAACAAAACTGACATTTCATAGACAACGACCCAACAGAAAAGCGAAATGACCTCACTAACACAACACATACGTTGACTTTCTCTTTCCCTGCGTCCAGTTAATGTACGTTTGCGTCTTTTGGGACGCGTGGGCAACGATTCGGAATTTGACATAACCTGCGAACAACTTCACTACTTCAGTACAACCGAGCAAAACCCACTGTCCGAATGTTCTCTACAAAATACACCACAAAAGCAAATACATGCAAACTGTCAACGCCACAATGCAATTATTACACTGAAACAAAACCTTGACGAATTGTTAGCAAATCTCAACAATCAAAACAAAACATCAAACAGCACCACCATGAAGCAGCGTGGACTCACATTTATCGAATTTGAAACAGCCACCTTTGGAAGAAAACAATTGACTATTGATAAGCGTACTATTAAAGAATGATTTAATTAATTAATTTACACCGTAAATGTTGGTGAATCGACACAAACAATATCTGACAATACATCTAGCGATCACATTCTTTCATTTAAGGGAAAAAATACTACAATCGGTTCAGTAGAAGCTCTAAACGAAGCCATGGCAGAATACCTTATTTTTTTAAAATACATAGATATTTTTGGATAATCACTAAAACGCATAAAATCGTATCGCAGCATGAGCTGAGTTTAGCCTGCGTCGTTCTACATAAACTGTAATATGACATTCGACCAAAAAATTTTCAATAAAACAACTATCGTAATTTACCGATCACACTCGACTCACAATTGGGCATTTATATAGCCTCCCTAAGAGCGGATTTTGATGACCTAAATCATCGCCAAAAATGATCAATAAAATTCTCTTTAAAATGTTTTTAAAATGCCCTAAAAGCAAAGAAAAATTACGTTAAAATTGTATCAAAACAAATTCAGAATGCGTAACTCAAGCTGTTGGAATGATCGCAGTGACGGATCGAGGGGAGGCCAAGTCCTCCCCTGAAAAAACAAGGCCTAGAGAAATAATATTAAAATGGTAAAAGAACATAAAAATAAAAATGAGAAACACAAGAAAAAAATGTAGAAACGTCTTGTATATATCGAAAAAATTACAGCGCGTTCTGTCCTTAGCCTTTTAGTTACAAATGGGAATCCTGATCCTCGCTGTATTTTAGCCCAGTGGTACGTTATGGAAAATGTCTTCGACAGTTCTCCAGAGGAATGTGACAACTCATGTCTCTTTCTTACTCCTCTTGACAAGCGGTGTTACGGCGACTTCCACGTATTGGACTGTGGCCGTCACAACCGGAAACAGCGTTGACGGAGTAAAGTCTCTCTCTAGGTGCTAAGAGAGTGATCGTGGACCGCTGTGACATTTCGCGCAATTAGTCAGCCCGAGACAAAAGAATACGGCGTAAAATGCTTACATGCGCCTGGAGGCGGCGCTGTTAATAAAGGTACTTAAGAAGCGAAAGGAAATATTTAAAAAGAATAAGAAGAAAAGAGAAAGAAATCTAATAAAAATAAAAAGTAGAAGAGGCTTGAGACATATTTTGTGGAATCCTGTCATTTTTCTTGTTCTGGATAGAAATGTTTGTTTGTTAGCGAATGTTTAATTTGTAAATCGATATCATGCCTTTTTATTTACATTCTATCTGTTCATATCTGTATCAACGATTTAATAACAAATCATTACTATTTTTTATTTGAATTCATAAAGTATTCATTAAATATTAAATTTAATATTTTAATTTTTTAAGCATTTTATGATAAATAAATACGAGTATATACAGTGCTTGATTTCTAAACTATTAGGTCCCGGAACGCTCCCCAAATTAATTATTCACTTAAAAAGAAACAGTTATATATTTATAATACAATGTAAAAATTATCCTCGAGGTACCGCGTTCCATCAGAAATCAGGCCATGTTTGTGTGTGTGTGTCTATAACACATATAACCTGTATATAATAATAATAATAATAATAATAATAATAATAATAATAATAATAATAATAATAATAATAATAATAATAATAATAATAATAAAAACATACTGCATACACATACTGAAAAGTTACCTCGCAGAACTATCCGGACATTTGAATGGAAATATAAACCAATATGCACAGTAATGCACAGTAAATAATAATCAAACAGAAAATCACACGCACAAAAAAAACAGTAGAAGAGTTCAATATCTTGCATAGCTATTCATTTTCGCTGCAGCACTTCCTTCAGTCTATTTGGTATACTTTCTACAAGTTTGGGGGTACAAGAAGAAGAAAGTTTTCTCCATTTTTCTTCCATATTTACTTTAAATATTGTCCGGAGTGAATTGGGTATTTTCTTATCTCCTTTTTTATTTCCCAAGGATGTTTTATAAAATTGAGTTTTAGTGACTGAGGGGGTGGATGAAATACCTTTTGCAGTAGCTAATGTTGAACATCCTGCGACTTGTGCTTGGGATCATTGTCTTGATAAAAATAAAATCTATCAAGAATACCAAGATTTTCAGTACTTTGTTTTAAATTTTGTTTCAGAATGTCAAGATACTAGTTGAACCTATTCATCGTTTGCTCTAGGAAAACAAGTTCACCGACACCATTGACAGACATGCAGCCTCACACCATTACATTTCCTCCTCCTTGCTTCTTAGTTGCATGCAAGTTTTCTTCCTTCAGTTGTTCATTACGTCTCTTCCACACCCGAATTCTTCCATCGGAACCACAGATGTTAAATTTCGATTAGTCAGCGAAGATTACTCTATTCCACTAGTCTTCATGTTTTTTCTGAGTGTCCTTTAGCAAACTCCTACCTTTTCCTTCGGTTCTCTTTAGTTAAAAATGGCTTTCTTTTGACAACGCGGCTATAGAAACTTGACCTCTTTAGTACCCTTCGCACGGTTTCAAGATTTACTTTCTTGTCAGTACCAAATTCTAACTGTGCAGTAAATTTTGTTACACTAATACGAGGATCCTTCTATATCATTCTCAAAATGTGATCCTCTTCCCGAAAAGAAAATGTCTTCGGGCGTCCTCCTCCAGGTTGCAGTTCAATCCAATTTTCATTGACGTACAGTCAGATTACATCACTCTGTGATTTTCTTATTAACAGCATTTTGCACTTTTTCGGCATTATTTTCCCTTTGCGAGATGGTAAATAAACAGCTGACGCCAGTAGCGTCTCCTACTCAATGATCATGGGTTTGCGATCTGAGTTTTACGCATTAAAAAGGTTGACCAATTAAGGTACCTAATCGATATCATACCATATGTTTATGTAGCTTATTCCATATTACAATGAACGTACCTACTGTAACTTCTTTGAGAATCTTTGAGAACTGCCATTTTTGCATTGCTTGTTCTGTCAATGATAAACTAAACAATAATACACAAAAGTACATTGTAACATGAACAATACACCTATTTGTTTAATTAGAGGTCGATTTACCCTTATCCCCTAGCGTACTTGAGAACAAAATAGCTTTTGAAACCTGTCAAAGGACATTGGGAGTTTTCATTCACTATTTCCTGTCTCTTGTAACTCATCCTCTTCTACAAACCACGTGCTTGCCTTGCATCTTTTTGCACGAAAATTGCTGGATTCTAATGTGGGACAGCAATTATCTATGGGATCACCTGCGAGTCCCATTTCTTATTTTATTAAATGCTCTTATGTAACTTTAACCCGCGAAATCCTTGTTTTGTTGCCATAATCGTAAACCATCTGTTTAAGTAGTTCGAATTGCCTAAAGAGACATTACTGCATTGCATACAAATCATTATTTAATGTAAAACACTGGCACGTATGTGACTTTTAAGGAAGGAGTGCAATCTGTGCATATTTTCTTGAGCTTTGTAATTTTCCCCCTCTGTTTTACTGTATTTATGGGTTGAATTATGAATATATTGTGAACGATCAACTAATTCAGAATAAAATTCACAATTAATACATTCATTGATAAATAATAAATACGATTTAATAAAATAATGAATAAATTAAATTATTTCAAAATACCCCTTCATGTTTCTTGCTTCAAATTTTTATTTTTATATTGCTCATTATGAATGGGTTTCATTCAAGTAAGAACATCTTTCACATACGTTTTTTCTTTTTCATTCTTGTTTAAAGAGAACACTCAAGTAAACAATTAAAAAACTGGACGTTTATCATGTCTTTTACTGCTAAATATTATAACCTCACTCAGTTCTACGCACTGTTTAGTGTTTTCGAGCTGTAGCGAAGGCCTAAATATCATATACAAAATGAAGAAGTAGATATGTGTCCGAGAAAACTCGCTCGCTGACCGACTCGAGCGATAAACTCTTTCGCCTCCGCAGAGGCGAACGAGAAAACTCTGTCTAGTGCGTGAGGGTCGGTAAGTGTCCCTTGTTTCGATTTTCCACATTTCACGTCGCACATTTCTCGCAACCCATTCCTCTGTTGGAGGCCTAACAACCCTTGCTTCAGAACATTGAGAGTAATGATAATTCTTAACTCTTTAAAGTGTTAAATGTTTATTTTGAATAACTATAAATAACAAAAAACATTGTATGTAACACGTCCTCTATCAGTCTTTAAGGACAGTCACATAAATAAATATTTTTCATCGCTTTCAATGGTCTCTAATTTTAATAGTGGTTGTGCACGCCATAGCGGATGGCACCACTATCGATCTTCTGCGCAAGTGCTGATGCACATAAGTGATGCAAAACTTCGCAAGCGCACGAGATTTTATTTATTTATTTATTTATTTATTTAGTCAAAAACAGTCAAAAACTGTATGTGACGTATGAGGGAGAAAATCATCTGCGCACGCTTTCTTGAGTTTCAGAATTCCTTCCCAACAAATTAACTATTAATAGTTGAAATATGAAATAATAATAATAATAATAATAATAATAATAATAATAATAATAATAATAATAATAATAAATTTAAAGAAGCGAGAGATTAACATTTCAAAAACTAGATATTTTCGTTGCCGAATTATAGAAAACTTATTTGTATCGGTAAACGAATGAACAGATTTGATTTTTCTCTATTGCTAACAAATAGAAACTCACCCTAAGCTCTACTACCACTACAAGCGAAAGGAAAGCTCAACAAAACGTGCACATAGTGAAGCTACATTTACGTCCAGAAGCAAATCAAGGGGCCATCTCAGCATTTGCTCAATGGATCAGGGAAACTGGACAAAAACCCGATCGAGATGGGGGTCATTGACCCGGAAGCTGAAGTACATTACTTGTTACAGACAGTTAAGTATTTTTTAAAAATTATACAATGCAAATGTAAACTAATTCATTATACTATATCATTGTTTTGTTAAAGTAAACATTATTTTTCTGTTTGACTATCAGTATAGTCTCTAATTATATAGAAACAGTTTTGCAGCAGAAAAGATTTTACTTTTAACTTAAATTTGTGTACCAATTTTAATTGTTTAATTTCATCTGGCCAAGCGTTGTAAAGTAACGAACATATATTGTATGTGGATTTCTTGTAGTGAGCTGTTGATACTGACACTTGATGAACATGATTTCTACGTCGAGTGTTGTAACTATATGGATATGGATGGCATTTTTCATTATTCGGATAATTTTGTTTTGCAATCTAAATGTCTGGGCACTAAAGGATGAGCTTCCCCAGAATAATATGCCATATCTCAGGTGGGAATGTACATTTGCAAAATACACGCAACGAGCTGCATGAAGGCTGATAGAATTAGAAAGAATTCTGAATGCATAACACAATGAGCTTAATTTAGTGTTTAATTCTGTTATATGTACATTCCGTTTGAGATTTGATTGAATTGAGAGACCTAGAAATTTTGTTATCTTAACAACAGCTAATTGCATATTGTTAATTTTCAATGGAGCCGATTTGAAACGAAAAATTGCAATGAGACAGTTTTTCCGTCGTTAACTATTAATTTATTACAAAACCAATTTGAAACTTCTGAAATTGTACTATTTATTGTTTATTTTTTGCAAAGAACATTCATGTCATCGGCAAACAGAACTGTTCTTCCATTTTTAATAGATGAGGGCATTTCGTTTACGTACAACAGAAAGAGGATAGGACCTAAGATCGAACCTTGTGGGACCCCATGTTCAATTGGCAAAGAATTGGAAAGATAAGTAAATAATGTCCTTTCGTGGCAGTACGGTATTTCTACTCTTTGAGATCGATGTTTAAGGTACGAGGTTATCCAATCTAGGGCAATACCACGAATTCCATAAGAAAGTAATTTTGAGAGCAAGATGTTATGATTGATAATGTCAAAAGCTTTCGAAAGATCTAAAAATATCCCAATGGGATCTTCATTTTGGTCCATTGATGAAGCAACATCTTTAAGGAAAGAAAAAATGGCAGTTTCCGTAGATGATCGATGTGCTTTAACGTTCGAGGGAGCACAAACTAAGATCAATCCTTTTTCTTTCTTGCATTCTACTTAGGTTACCGTATGTAATGCTACTGCAAGACGGCGATTTTTCGGCTCAAGAAGTCCCCTGGATTGTTAAACCCGGATACAGAAAATCCAACATTTAACTTGAATATCCGCACTACTTGAAATACAGAAAAAGTGGGTAATTCTTGATCGTATATGTAGTGAATTACTTTCTCTAACATTCTGTGTAATCTGAATACTCTTTTTGTGGATCTTAGATACCGAAAAATTGGTTAATGGCAAAACGTGTCCGTCAACAATAACCTTTTTTTTTGGGGGGGAGGTGAATTTCTTAATGGAGCCCTAACATTTAAAAAAATGATCATTCATGACACCAATTTTTTTCTTTAAACGTTTTTTTTTTTTCGCATGGCGCAAGTACGCGTATAGAAATGGCGCAGGTCCGATTTTCGTAGAATACAATACATTTTCGAAAATTCTATAATTTTCTTTTCTTCCACGTTTCCCTATAACTACAATACTGAAGACAGAAATCTTTCAACTCAATGAAATCTATTCTTCAAAAGTATATTTTAAAATCAGTCCATGTAGCATGTTTACTATCTAGCATACTTCTTTGGTTGTTATACGTAATATGGAAAAAGTAATCCAATGCTGCGGCGGTTTTTCCTTAGAAAAAACTTTATTGTGGGGCCCTGATTCCACAAACATGGATAAATCCTATTAAAATAAGTAGAAAATTACTTCATCTGGTTATGTAGGGTAAATTGAAAATACTTTTGTGCGTCCTTAATACCGAAAAATTTGTTGATGGCAAAATGCTTGTCCATCTGTGAACAAAGCTAGCGTCTAAACCGTAGGATTTTCACCAAAACTGATATTCCCCAACCGATCAGCTTATGTCACAGCCCCTTAAACTTTGAACTGATATTTTGCGATACTTTACATGAACCCATAACATTTTCGAAACGTTCTCAAACATTGCACATGCCTCATTTTCGTTTATCTGAGTGAAATACAGACAAAGAAGATTTTCTAAAAAACGGCTCCTAATGTTTTCTTTAAACTTTTTGAAAGGATAGAGACATATGCACTAAGTAACATGATATAAATGTTATTTTAATGTAATCTTTAAATTTTTCAAAATTTATTCAAATGTGGTAGTATTACATTAAATATCCATTACAAATAATGTGAGAAAGTAAATGCTGTTGAAGTACCATTAGTTTCATCGTAAAGCACATTTTCAAAAGCCATTAACATCATTCAATGAAACTTGAAGGATCACGTTATTTTACCCATACTCTCATTTTAAAATTTTGACATTTTACATTTATTAATGCACTTTCTTCAATTATTTACCATCTGATGACTTGAATTTGAAAAGTAATTATTATTAGAAATGATAATTATTTGTTATTATTTGAACACAGTAAGACAATGATTTGGTTATTATTATATAGAAAATATAACAAACATTATTTTTCTTTAAAAATTATTTATTTCCTACCTGAATATTTTACATGAAATCCAACTAGTAATGAAATCACAGTAAATAAAGTTACTTGTCACATCATTCTAGAAAGGAAGAATAGATCGTAAATCTAAAATGGCACAATTAACATGTTCACATTGCAGAAGGTACAACAGAAATTGTACAACCATTAATTACAATCCATAAGATTTGCATTCACTGGAGAATGGAGTATAATTTTCACAACAGACAAATATTCATAACACACATAGCAAGACACACTTAACACATCCATAATCTCACAACAGTTTCAACAACTGCTTTAACACATAAGGAACACGGTAACAAATATCACATTCTTTTGACTTTTGTATGCGGAAGGTATAGGACTATTCAATATTTCTCATTCAACAAACTGCTGGGTCAGTCATTTATCATTCCATTACAATTGCCAAACCTAACAACAACCATTGTACGAGAACATGGTAATCCTTTACAATTTCAATTGGGCAGAAAAGTGTTTACCTTTACTTTGTTCTATTTTGTTGTGCCGTGTTGCTACAACGTTACTATTATTTTATTAAGAATTTTTTAAAGAGAAAACTCCAAAGTGAAGTTCTCACATGTTTCAGTTACAGCATCACAAGCTTTAAAAGCTAGCATGTCCACTGGAGTTGGAGCTCATACATTTCTGCACAACTTTCCCATGCAAAGGAAAGGATGCCATTGGTGGAGACACAAAAGGAATCTCTTCTTTTCAAAAATAAGAAACAGAATAATTAATATTATTGATATCTGTTCTGGTCAATGATGACAGACGAGACATCACAGATAAAAACAGTCGTTTTCCAATAACAATTCTTTTCTTGACCTCATTTTTTTTTCTTTTTGACAAGATCTAATACAAAAGTTGAAGAAGTTACGGCATCAGGAGTAGCTAGACTTATTTATCAAGGATACAAAAACAATCTAAGAAATTAAAACTAACTAAATGGAACTTGGAATACCGATAATTTTGTTTCTTTTTTTTTGTTTACACTGTTTCTTTGCGGAGATGATCCCTTGCTCTGCTTCTGGACAATATAAACCAATTGCCCCTTAATGTCACAAACAGTTTTTGTACTCAATAAATAAGATTAAAAAGAATTAAAATCTTCATTAAGAAATTAGAAAAATGAAATAAGAATATAATTTTTACCCCATTTAAACCTTTTATTCTCAGCTTTTCTCTGAGTTGTCTCCCCCCACCCCCACCCATAGAATATTACAATCTCCCTTGTTTAAAATTAATTGTTTTGGGCCAGAAAATATTTCATCAAAGCATCTTTATTTGTAAAGAGTTCCATAGACTAATTTCATTGGTAGAAAATTAATTGCAGAGAAAATTTTATCAGACCAATACAGCAAGGGTACTGTCACATAATGTAATTTTCAGATAAGTTGAGAAATTTTTCAAGTAATGTTCATTTATGTAACATCTTTCTCAAAAACTGCAAATAGCACAACACAGCCCAAGCCAAAAGTGGCAAATATTACACAATTTTGTTAACATTTTCACTACAGATTTCACCATTTTCACTAAAGAATAAAGTCAAGATGTGTCACAATATTTACTTTTCTTTCACTATAAATGTTTTCAAATTTTTTTAGTCAGCAGGGCACACTATTTCAGAATATTTTTAAGCTTATTAAATTATCAACATGTGAACCAGCAAGAGACACACAAGAAACTCACTTCCCTAACAAGAAATAACAAACATTCTTCACAGGTAAAGTGAATGCAACAAACAATCAAGACTTTGGTAATTATCATAATTTTAGCATTACTATGATTAATATCCTAGTTTATTGCTTGAGAAAAAATTCCTTTTAATGTCAATAAAAGTATATAAACTAAGAAAATATTGTTTGGATGACAATTTTCAATTTCATAAGCAAATTTAATACATGAGATCGATGAAGTAATTTATTTTTCAACATTCAAAATAAATGAATGATCTAGCCAATACAGCAAGTAACTCATTACACACACTCGCTTCACACAATATACAATAATGGGTACTAGATCTTATAATTTACACTGAGCAACTGATTTATATTTTGAATATATACACAAGTACAATACTAGACAAACACTTAATTTTCTAGGTTCACATCATTAATATACAAGACTATCTACAGAATTGTGCACAATTAGGCTTTGCCAATATGACGAATATAATGTGGTACATAAATTTACCAATAGTGTTTTTTCTAAAATAAAATTATAAATTTACCTTTGGAATCAAATACTTATTGTTTTGCATCACAATACCACAATTCATAAGCTCAGATCAAGACTTACGCTTTGAAAGGCAAACATCTGGATATTTCATGAACTTATGACTAACAGTACAATAAGCAAAGAGATAATTAATATCAGTAAAACTGAATAATCCTAATGCAATTCCAATTGTGATGCTCAGATCTGTTTACATAATACAACATTATGTACAAGTGTAAACCTCATATTTATTTTAATTGCATACCATTAATGTTTTTTAAAACGTATAATGACCTTCTAAAATGTATATTTCGGGCGCAGAATGAGGAAGCTCCTCCCTATTGAATCAAACCAAGGAAATCTTTAATACACATTTGTATTAGTTTCAGGCTCATGGAATAATAATTTGAACAGAAAGAGAGACTTCAGTAAATGTAAGTGAGGAATAAAGAGCCTAGATGTATGTACAACTTTTATTCAGTTGCTCTTGCAGCTAGATGAAATGAAGTGACTGGAAACATATATTATGAACAGTAAAAGTTGCAACAAAGGTCATTTATTTGGTATTTGAGTATTTTGTGATGATGTAATGAATCTCTGGAGTTGTGTATAATCAAACATGATGTTCTGGACATTTTGTCTTTCATTATTTGGAGTTATATACTTTTGAATATTTTCAAAACCATTTGAAAGATTACCGTAATTATTTTAGATTTCCATTTTCAAATCCTCTAATGATTATTGTTATTTGTGGTAAACATGCTGTGTGATTTTTGACTTCGTACAAAAAGTTGATATTCTCAAACTTATTTGTAATCGACTATTATTTTGAAGTTTTAAAGGCTTTTCAGAATTATTGTGATGATTTTTTATTGCCTATGCTTTTGGTGCTTATTAACAGATTCTATGATAATAAATATAATGATCAAAAGGATAGAGAATTTTAAGTGCCTTCTTGAGTATGGAATGCTGAAGTTTTATGGCATTTTGAAGTGACATACAATTTATTCAATACATTTATAGTTTATCATCATTTATCACAATAGAATAATCAAAAATAAAGTTCTGCATTCTCAAGGTCCTTCAGCTAAGGCTCTATTGTGCCCTAATATTAATTCATCACCTGAAATTTTTCATACATGAATGTTAGGGCAATAGATACATCTATTTCTTTTATGACAAAAAATACTAATTCTAAGGTTTTTTTATTAAAATATCCAATCAAAATTACCAAATTTATGCATTAAACCAATTAATTCATATCTAAGTAATCAAAATTAAAATTGTACATCACACAACAAAGAAGTGTTAACTTCCTGGAATTTTCTTTCTTTGAATTTTTCATGCAATTACTTGAGGTCATATATTCACGAAATGGGAGGAAATTGACTCTATATAGTACTCGTTATAATGCTATTATAAAAAGAGCATCACAACCCAGACACAACATTGACCAGTATTAAACTACTTTACAGCTTTAGGACACATGAAACTTATTGTTTTGTAAAGTTTTTTCATTCAAAACCTAGCACAAAATAGAAAATAAATAAATGTCAGACTTAAGAGGCAAGTCAATACCTGATGAATGCCTTTCAATCACAGTGAGGTCAGACATTGGTCGTGGCAGCTTGAGTCTGCACAACTGGATTTTCAGGTCTTCGGAATGTCACCCAAGTATACACTAAACTACCGAAAACACTCACATTAATTCCAACAAAATTTATCACGGAAAATACATAGTCACCACCTATAAGCATACCCAGATAGGTCACACAAACATTTTTGAGACACCCTATCACTGTAGTTGTAAGAGCAGAGTTATGTAAAGTACACAAGATCACACTATATGATAGTACAAATCCCATTACACACGACATAAAAAACTGAATAAGAAACAACATGTCATCCCATTTTTGAAATCGAGCAGCAGCATCCAGATCACCTGTGAAGGTAGCAATGGCAATAGCTGGAGGTAACATGAATAATGAATTATAAAACATAAGACCATATTTACCGAGCTCTGCAGCATCTAATTTTTGTTTCATTACTACACCATACACAGCTGTAAACAAATCATTGAGAAGCACTAGAGTATATCCTTTGACACTAAAAGCTAAATCATTACTAGCAGCAATGAAAGCTCCTAATATCATCGTATACACTGATAATTGCACAGCAATGCGGGGTTTCTTTCCTAAAATATAAAACTCCCCTATCATTGTCATAAGTATTGAAAATCTTCGAAGCACTGTTAGCATTGGGAGAGATAATTCTTTGGTACCACCAAGACCAAAAATCATGTTCCCTATGTATATAAGGGGTAGAGGCCATATTTTCTTAAAGATGTCAATCTCAAATGATGGAAAACTAAGCAGGTTAATTCTTTTTGCAACATATAAGAGAACAACAGTTGCTGTCATTTGTCCAATACCTAACACTTGGAATGAAGGAAATTGATAACTTGTGAGCACTGTCTTGTTTACAACAGTTATCATAAAAGATGCCAAACCATAAAAGATTGCTGATCCAACTCTTCTAAATACTAGAGACTTCTCTTCCAAAGTCTCATCACTGAGGACCCTCATTTTGGATATAAATATTGCACACACAGAGTGCAGCTTCATCCACTTCAATTAATACTGTCCAAAACAGTAAAAGTTTAAGTACTGTATAGAACAATACAGTAAAGTCTTGTTCTATTCAACAATAACATTTTGCCTGGAATAAAAATGGACAAATATATTAAAAAGCATTTTCACTTTATTTTAAGAAAATATATTGAGGTATAAATAAATATTACATGTGTAAACTAATATAAATGTGTAAATGTTTTATATTATTAAAGATTCTAAATATAATTAATTAAAACTAATGTATCATAAAAACTGATAGCATTTATAAAATACATGATAATGAAATAAAAAAGAGCATACATTATTGAAAAAACATTAAACATTATAGACATTTTTGAAATGCATTACGAATTATAATACGTACGATGTCAACATCAAACCCTTTCGAAGTTAACTATTTAGAAGAGAGTGCTGTTTTAAACAACTTCTGACATTATGGACTAGATAATTTTTCGTAAATGTTTTATCGAATCACACACAATAATCCATCCAATCTTCCATAACTCCGTTCTTTTTTCATCCAATAACCTCACTTCTATACATGTGTACTACACCCCTTATCATTACACAGTTAAATTAAAATATTTGCGCAATAATTCACGATTCTGTATACCATTGTTTAAGAATAAATGTTTCAAAACAATGGTTAGACATGACACTGTATGTGTACACAACATCCGACGAATGCCGATAGGCACCACAATCACCACAAACGTCGGAACATCAGTCCGCGCCAACTGAGCGCCGCTGAGGGCAAGTCGCGCAACGCAACGTGCATACGTGTACGGGCGAGTTGCTGTACCTTCTGAAACACACTGTGTTTGCTTCTGCGATGTCCCAAAGAAGAAGGCCTTGCGCCAACGACCTTGAAAGCAGATAATAGTAAAAAGCTCTCTCGAATTATACACACGGTCTCCACCGGAGGTAAAAATGCTATCGAGGAATGTGAATGATTACCACATAATGAGTTCCCGGCAACAATTTTGTTGACATTATTTTTCTGGCTACATTGATGGACCTATTAATGACGTGTCAGAATCGCAATTCGAACTGCGCATTCAGTACAGACTTGGATTCATAAAAGAATTAATTCAAACTGTGTTTAAATATAAATATTGTGTACTTGAGTTTTTTCAATTCGTTATACTAAAGGAAATAAATTAACATAAAATTTAAAATAATGTACTGGATTTTTTTTGTTTAATTGAAACATTGTTTGCTTCTTTATTAACAAATTTTGTCATTTCTGAATGATACAAAACAATCTTCAGATTTAGGTTTTCTCATGTGTGTCGTGCATTCCTTGTCGCCGGCCCCTACACACTTTTGGAAATCATGTCTCAAGTGAATAAAATGCTTACAAATCATAAGCGCAGCCGGGGGGGCATCTGCTCTCTCTAAATCTTTGAAATCTAACCTCTTATATAAAATATACTACAAACCATACTTTACACATTTTTTAAAATTAACTCTAAAATTAATTCCAGAGCAACATAACTCTTGCTTCACCAATTCAGGTACCCTTCTCTTTCCTCTCTTCTTTCCTCTTCTTCTTCTTCTTCTTCTTCTTCTTCTTCTTCTTCTTCTTCTTCTTCTTCTTCTTCTTCTTTGCACTCCTCATTGCTCCCATTTTTCCCCTACGCATCTCCATCTTTTACTTTCTTACTTCTCTCATTCTTTTGAATTCGATTTCGTCTTTTCTTTTTTCCGATTCTTATCCTCCTACTGTTTTCTTCTGTTCCTCTTTTCATTTCGATCTCTCTTCGGTGTCGTGGCTTAAATTACTGGGGCATCACGATTGCAGGGATCACTGTAACGGAGCTAGTAATGCATAAACGTCATGCAGGTTGCGTCAAGCGGGGTGGCACATATGGAAAGAGCTCAGGTGAAGGGTATTGGTTAATTGATTACTAGTGATTCTGGGCGCGTCAAAGGCTACAGTCATTAGACCCGTTAGTGTAGTGGATGTTTTTTACTCTGGAGGTGGCTGTGATCCTCCCTCGTTAGATGGTGAGATCTGGCGCTGACCTACCGTCGGCTAGTGTTCTCCCTAATCAGGTATCTCCCACCAGCGGGGCACCGCCCCAGCCGGGACAAGCTCTAAGCTCCCGACCGGTCTCCCGACATGTGTGGTAATGTAGTGAATATAGGTCTGTGTGTGAGGGGTAGGATAGGACAAGGAATGGGAAGAAGAGATCGCGCGCGGTCCGTGGCCCATTTGATAGGGTACTGCTCTGGCATTCGCCCTGGTATTGCTCGGAGAAATCACGGAAAACTACCGATCAGAGCAGCCGGCCGCTAGAATTTTCCTCCAGACAGCGACTTAATTCGACCTAGCTATCTGGCTAGTGCCGAAAATCCTGCCACCGTCGGGACTGGAATCCCAGGACCTCCCAGCCAGAGGCACTGCAGTGATATCAGTTGTTGCCCTAAGCTTCCTCTCCCGGTGGCTACCTCCGGGTAAGATGGTGAAAAGTTCATTAAAACCAAATGACTTATGAGTAGTTAAACTCTAACTCTAACAGAAAAATAAAATTTTTGAAAGGTTCCTTAGTCCCCCTCCCTTTAACACGTTTTTGGCTGTAGAGGGGTGGTGGTAGGGGAAGAGAATAAGAAATCTTTCAAAAATCTATTTTTATTTTAGAGACGTAGTTTAACTAGTCAAATGTCATTTGGTTTCAGGGAACGTTTTACCTTCTTATCCGAGGGTACTCCTACACCGATTTTCTCTACGGCCCATCGATGGGCAATCGCGCATAGCATCAAGCGAAATGAGAAACGTGTTGTGAAAGTCAGAAAAAATGTGAATTAATCTTTTTCATTGATTTGAGTATTCCAAGTATTAACATAGGTAAGGGGTATACTGTTTTACACGAATAAAATTATTGACGTTTACAACAGAATCTTAGAATCTGCAAGATTGATGTCTCACTCAGGAGTCATTCAAGAAAGACTTTGGAGAGTGAGTGCTCTGTTCGTTGGGGGACGTCCATAAATTGCTTAACGCAAATTTGGAGTATTTTGAATAACTCCATTGCCCCCTGTAACTCACACGTAGAGCAATTGAACCTCGTGAAATAATTATATAACGCAACAACACCCTCTTTCGTAAATGCAGGAAGTGAAAATAAATCATTGCATAATAAAAACAATTTGTACACTTTGTATTTGTGTTGGGCTTTTTGATAATTAAAATCGGAATTCTTTGAGGATGCTGAATACACGTAACAATAAGATTGGGGGTAAGTTATGAGTGAAGGAAGTGCACAGGTGAGGAAATTTTAGATCACAAGCCTTTGTGGATGGCGCATATCGAGTCTAGAGTCAAGTTAAAAAGATACTAGAATATACTACGTATGGGTTTTGAATATTTTCTTCATAAACTTACAGGTTCAATAAAAAAATGATGAAAAAATCTTTCCATTTATTGTAACAATTTACGCACAGCGGGTCAATTGTTTTTCCTTTTGCCAATCGTTTAAATATTGAGTAGTTGAACCCGTGCGATTATTCAGCATATTTTCGTTTTAAAAGTGAAAATAGTGGAACCCAACTTCTGATGCCCAGCACATGAACTGTATGCGTTACATTACAGCCTCGGTATTGTATGTGAGTTAACATTCTAATATTGCAAAGTGTTTGTTGACAAATGGAAAGACTGGCCACCCCTACTAAGGAGTGAGGGTGACCAGAAGAACTAACCCTCCAAAACTGTAATAGAAGGTTCAACACTTTTTCATTTTTGTTGAGTATTGCCTGTCTGTCTTCTGTACTTGGCGCAACAACCCGCGTATGGGCCATGGACTATCAGCAGCATCCCGGTCTCGCGGCCATGGGTTAAGGGGGTACGTGTTGTTAGCACGAAGACACCCTCACGCCGTATCCTGGTCTTCTCAACCTGAGAAGTAAGTTTTCTCATCGTCACACAGCAATATATACTGAGACATTGCAAGGAAACGCACATTATAATCTTATCCTGACCTGGAATCGAAACCGGGGTCGCTTCATGAAAAGCAAGCACGCTGGCCAATGAGCTAAATCGCGAGGCTTCAGTGCTGCTTAAAAAATAAAATAAAAAACTCTGACCCTTCCTGTTCTCCGCATTTCTCCCTGCTTGTTCCCCTCACAAAATCCGCAGGTTCTCTCGCACGTCCCCGCATGATATTCGAACTACAAACATGTTCATCGCTCATTTCCCCATGGTCAACATGGTCAATTCGAAAATACTGAAATTTATTTTCAGTTGTTTTACTTTCTCGCCCATACTTCGTAAGAAGAGAAAGTGTTATAATGTGCCCCGGAAAATAGCGGAAAATACATTTTTTCGGCGTTTTCCTACAACTAAAATATTAAAGAGAGAGATTTTCTCCTTAATGAAATGTGTTTTAAAGATTAGACCTCGAAATAAAGTCATGAACAATTTTTCGAAATATTAGCAATTTTCGCGTAATTTAACTAATATTGGGTGAAGCATTGACATATTTTATTTTTTAATAATTTTTTTCACAAAAATAAAAAAAAACAATTAAAAAATTGTTGTAGTCTGATTTCCGGCGAACTCTATATTTTTGAAAATTGCAAAATATTAACAATTAAAAACTACAAAATTGAAGATGAAGATTTCTGCCTTAAACAAATTCTGTTTAAAAAAATACATCTTTAAAAATGTCTATATTACAATGAACCAATAACTTGAATTTAATCATGGAATACTTTGACCATAAGCAAGAGAATTCACCTTTTTGGACGGTAACAAAATTATTATTATTATTATTATTATTATTATTATTATTATTATTATTATTATTATTATTATTATTACTGGTTGCAAAATACTTTACAATGTTGTGTAGCTATGGTAGAACATCTTACCAACTTCGATAAGTAAGCCAAAATTACATCCTCATTAACCATGTTCAAATTATTTTTGTGGTTTACTAGTTCATTGCTGTGTGTTAACGGACATGAAACAAAACACGTAACGGTATTGTTAAAACCCTTACGGGACTTTCTGATTCTTTATGCCCTCGGACCTTTTGAATACTTTATAGCCCGCTCTAATACCAACACAACACATACAACATTTTTATGAATTCGATTTATTGAAGTTAAGACACAAGCAAATACAATAAATAAATAAATAGCATAGCCGACCTGGATGGCCGAGGTGGCTAAGAGCGAGTACCGACTCAGCGCTTCGGTCCGAAGGGTCGCGGGTTCGAGTCCCGCCTTGGGCATGGCTGTTTGTCCCTTGACTTTGTATGTATGTGTTGTCGCGGAGGGCCTCGCGTTCTGCTGACCCCAGATCAGAGAAGCCCGCAAGTGTATTGGTGTCTAGTGTATGGTCGAATATGCGTCCCATCGGGGCGAAAAGGGTAACCGGCTGTCGGCTGGATAAAATCCCTAGATAAAAAAAAAATAGCAAAACGTTCAAATAAGTAAAATAACTCGTTATAAGCCATATTTTGTTTAATTGATTTGTATTGAAAATTGAAAATTGTAATTTTGGAATGTTCCCGTGAATTTATAATGGGCATCAGTCACTCAAATTTCACAGTTACGAATCACCCTTTTCGAGAGACAAATACTTCTTGAGTAGCAGTACTACTAGTACTAGATGTGGAAGGCACATCGGCTAACATCCTCGAAATGTTATATTTCGATGTCATGAAATTTTCCATATAACTTTTGGCGATAGACGCATATAACCTAAAAGTACCGATTCATCAGCGCAATTCACACTGTTATTTTACATATAACTCTCAAATACACCACATTATTTTCATATTCTAGAGATTTTACTGGCAATCGTTGTCCGTAGCTTTGTTAGCTCCTGCGAAAATATCCACAGGAACTTCACAATATTCTTTCATTTTGTATAATTAAATCAGTCCAACAACTAGTATGCAGTAGTAATTAGACACACATTCTGATTTGTTTATCTGACGTCTTGACAAATGACGATTACACTCCTCGGGCTATAGGCCCTCGGGTTTGGATGTCGCCCTCGGGGCAAAAACATTTACTACTCGCGCACCTTTTCTTGAACGATGACCTGGCTTCCCCCTCCCTGGAGCTATAAACAGCTGAAGGCAAAAGATCGCAGCGAGCACTGATGACAACATTCCCAGCATTAAAACTTCGTTGGCGCGAAACAGAAGCTAGTCAAAGCTAGTTGCTTTCATAGTCGAGAACTTCTGCTCAGCTTTATTACCATTATCTAAAGAAATGTCTGAGGCAGGTCCAGGACCTTCAAGGAAGGCACCTAAAACTCCTATCTACTGTCCCTGCTGTTGCCTACCCAGAGCGATGACCTGGCCGCACACATAGCGGGTTTGACTTTCATCTACCACAGGTTTGTGTTACTGAAAATACTCTAGTGGCTGTCTTTGTAACTAATACCCCTACTCCGCCCGCATTTCGTCAATCTATCGTTCAAGAAAAGTTGCGCGAGTGGTACTTAACGCTCTAAATACATAAATCTAATAGGTATCAGGATTCTTGGGGGCTCTGGCGCCGTGGGCAGTTGTACATCGTGAAATATTGCAATACGAAATTGAAATGAGGAAGGAAATGCGACATAGTATGAACACGGGCGGAAACGTCACATTACTCGTTCGAAATTCCAGCTTCGGCTTCTAACGTCGCCTCGGCTGGAAACATCTCACTCGTAATGTGACAGCTTCCGTCCTTACAGCGTCAATTACTATTAGTATATACCTAGGATGCACCGCTTTCGCGTTTTGCACGATGGTAATCTGTATTGTATCGCAACGTTTGCTGTGGATTTCAATTGCAACTGTTGAAGTATTTTTTATTAAGGCGAATTATAAAAAGATTAAATTCGTGAATTTGTGATTTACCCTGTGTCCTTACGTTTCCAAACAATGCTCACACACCCCGTAATCTACTTTCTTCAAAATAGGACATAAAAACAGTTCGCAATCTGTTCGCAATCAATTCGCTTCTGGGTCAATGACCCCCAATCTCGATCAGGTTTTTCGTCCAGTTTCCCTGATCCATTGAGCAAATGCTGAGATGGCCCCTTATTTTGCTTCTGGACATAAATGTAACTTCATTATCTATGCACGACTTCTAGAATGCAGTGGGAAATGTAGTTATTCAAATTATCGTTTCCATGTTGTCGCGGCAGGAAGTATTATTCCTTGAGGAAGGACATCATGGATAAGAGCCCAAAATTGATTGCTTATTTATCCTTGAAAATAGATTTTATTACATGGGAGCGTTTTTTAAAATATTTTGATTCAAAATTCAAGTAGTATATAACTAAGTGTAGTGATCACAGAATTTTGAAAACGTGCACAGAATTCACTTCTCCCCATAGCACTTCATACACAGTTTTAACTGTGTTTTTGACGTAAATAAATAAATAAATAAATAAATAAATAAATAAATAAATAAATAAATAAATAAATAAATAAATAAATAAATAAATAAATAAATAAATAAATAAATAAATAAATAAATAAATCTTTTGTGAAATAATATACTCGCTGGACCACTGCAAACATATCGCACTTTATAAGTGAAAATAGCTTTATTCAATAGCATCCTAACTTATGGCCGAGGTGTCTAATTGTAAGAGCATGTAACGACTCGGCGCTTCGATCCGAAGGTCCCATAGATACGTGGAGGGTAACCGGCTATCGGCTGGAAAAAGCCCTAGAAAAAAATCCCATCTTCGTACGCCCAGTCCCTGAACTGTACGTTTTAGCACTACGCGCCAGGCATTGGGCGCAAGTAAATATTGTAATATTAAATAATTTGATGTCTGATTATATCGTTGAGATTAAATAAATTCTGTGGTGGCAGCGGAGATTTTGTGGTAATCCATAATAAAATATCCGGGATCAGCGAGGTATCAACCACAATAGTAGGCTATGTAATTTTAATACTAAATGTAATTTAATACTAATATAATTTTATGGCTAAATGTGATACATATTAAAATTATATAGCCTACTATTGTGGTAGATACCTTACTGATCCTGGATATTTTATGTTGAGATTTAATTTCACAGAAATGATATAATCACTTTAATTTTGCCTGCCGTAGAATGTTATTTCTGCCTCTTTTCTTTCAATTTACTTTTACCAAGATTTCGAGATTTTGTTCGTAACTGATCACAACTACAACGGAATAGAGGTCCCCAGAAAAGCTAAATCTTCAAGAAAGTAATAGAAAATTTAAAATATCCCATTTTGTATAATTCTGCTTGAAATGCTTAACTCGGGTCCCCAACTGTCTTCCACATATCTTCACCTGTCCTCTCAATGTCCTCCACCTGCGCTCCCACACATTTCCCGCATTTCTCGTATGTTCTCCCGCATGTTTCCCTACATGTTTATCACACTATCTTTGACCTCCATCACAATGTCATCTACATGTTCCACTACCTATTCTCCATGTGCTGCAAATGTTTATTTCATGTTCCCATACGTGTTTAACGCAAAAATATCTTCGCATGTTTTAAACTGAAAATGAAATTAGCTTGGCAGTGGACACCCACTTCTAATGTTTCTGACAGCCCGTGTTACAGAACGCTCAAAAAATTAGTACACACACAAAAATGTCATTTTGTCGTCACAGAAGAAATGTACTAACTCGTGTCCCCTGGCGTCACGAAAACTATATTTTAAGGATCTCAAGAACTCGTCGTTTCCGTGTTAAGCCTTTCTTGATGAATTTAGAATTTAGACCACTATGAACTATAATCCACGAAATCATTTGCCTACATCTCAACAATGGAAAACGTTTTTTGAGGAATGTTTTATTAGGTTAACAAATTCATCCACTGTATAATATCTTTCTTCCTTTCTCATCTTCCCCCTAATTATCCCGAAATCTCTATCATTCGACAAGAACGAATGACCTCTAAATGGAAAACGAACGATGTCTTTGAATATTACTGCATCAAGGGTTCATGTCATGGATTAGTTCCGTATCTGCACTAAACGGAGAATTGAAGGCGTTGCTAAGTCTGTGCTATTGTTTGACCAGGTTTTATTTCTGCATTAAATGATGCATTGACTCGATCACAATCCTCCCCACCAACAAAAGAAAAAAAATCTGAAAAGTTGGACTAGTTGCCTTTCTGCAATTAGCGGTTCATTTTATTTCAAAATATTTCTTGAACGAGGACAACTATAGCAGTGTAGTGTACAACCGATTTGCGCGTTTGGGATTTTAATTCTTGTCAAAGACAACTTTTTACGAGATTTAAAAAAATATTCCCATCATATAAAACTAATTTATGAAATCAGATGAAAGGGTTGGTATTCTTAGCTTAGGCAATAGCCGCGAACTCTTCGGAACAAAACCCTAATAACCTGAAACCCTTGGGAGTTTCAAACGGATATTTCGATTTTTGAGGGTACTTTACATCAAGCCTCAAAAAATTTTTCAAAATTTTCTCAAAAATTGGCTCCAAATTTTTTGATTTAACTTTGTCCTTGAATAGCGTAAAGAACTCTTAAGAGAATAGTGTAGATCTCATTTTCATTGAAATCCCTGATTTTTCGAAAATTGCAAATGTGCCATTGTTTTGGCTATCTTATTACGACTACAATATAGAAGATAGAGATTGTTTTCTTAATGAAATCTGTTCTTGTTTTTCTTAATGAATTCTTGAATACTTCCATGTTCAATTTTTCGAAACTGGGTAGTTTTCACGTAGTTTTGCATGAAATATTCACCCGCTTCCAATTTGCACAGTTAGTTAGAAATTGTAAATTATTTCATATTTTATTATATGTATATATATATATATAATATGAATGAATATTAATAATGTAATACAACAAACAACGGTAATTGTTTTTTGTTGTAATCCATTGTTGTAATGCCGCACTGATAACATAAGGCGATAGTAACGACTGTCTTTCGTTCGCAGTAATATACACCAATACTACTGTATATATGTAGTATATGACAATACCTTAGTGATGAGTAATTAATACTATATATTTTTCGAGCTATTTGCATATTTGCCAACTCAATTAGGGACGTATTATTAACTTTTAATTATTTTATTTTCTTGCATACTGCTTACGAAGAATATTGTAAGGCTAAAAAGCTCATTCGGTATGGTCGTGAAAACACTGCATACCTTAGAAAATAAATTCATTGCCAGAAATATATTTTCATTTAAAGTTTTGAATAAAAAATCTATTGCTTGAAATTATTTAATTTTCGCTTGAAACTTTAATTTCCATTACTAATGGCGAGAAAGTACGTGCTGTTTTTAACACCATTAGTTTATTTGTAAAACAATTTTTCTCAAGAAAAGGTTCCAATTCTTTATTTAAATGTTCGCCTCTTTTGTATATAAGGCTGGTAAAAGAAAATGTTGCTAGTCTCATTTCTGGTGAACACGCTGTTTTTTCGAAAATTACAAAAAGTTAACGTTTTCAAACTACGAAGTTGAAGATAGAGATTTTTGCCTTAAACAAAATCTGTTGTAAAAAGCTTTTTAATAAATGTCGTACAAATTTTTCATTAACTTTTTTCCCACGGGTAAAACAAGGGACGCTTAAAGGAATTGCGCATGTCTCATTTTCGATGAACTCTCTTAATTTTCAGAAATTGCAAATATGGAAATAATGCAAGAAAATATTAGCAGTCAATCGCTTGCCGAATCCCGAGTAGTGTGGTTGAGTTTCTTGCAATTTGCCGAGTGACGAACATTCAGTGCTCGCCCTACCCACCGCCTGACTGTCTTTAGGACACGTCCAAGGAAGCGAACATTCGCCGAACACATCAGCTGTTCGGGAGTGGGCGAGCAGTAGCTAGCTGCTCGGCGAATGCCGAAGGTATGAAGCCGCCTTTCGATTTTGTGTATAATGCGGAATGGAGCAGTGGCTCTCATTGGCAGAAGAATGGGCACTCGAAATACCGCGGGGCAGATACTCGCCTCACCCAATTCGGCGCCGTAATCAGACAGTGATAGGCGCCGCCTCCATCACTGATAGTACGCTAACGACGTACCAAAGACGCCATAATGACGCGATGACTAGAGCTCGGAGTTTCATGTAATTGCATATTTTTGTCTTTCTACTTACCGTTCTCAAATTTGTGAACTAGGTGAATCGGCCCCGTCCTAACACAATATTCAATTTTGTCGTTACATATTTTTACATATTTGGTACTATATTACATATTTTGGTATTTTCACAAAATATTTTTTATTATGTTAATTTTCTTCAATTTTATTACGTATTTTTTATTAAAAGAAATATTTTTTAAAAAATCAATTTTCCTTACATTACTGCCTGCTGTCTCCCCTTGGTACCCCATGTGAAGACGCGTGATGTTCTCACAGTCCCACACATCTGCTTCATTTATCTCAGGGGCGGAAAGTGACCTCCGAAAAGTTAGAGTTGCAAATTTTAAAAAAATTATTGATATTAGGCTCAAAATTTTTCGCTTTTTTTGTTGCTAATTTGTTACGCAAAAAAAAATTGTCGCCCTTCATTTGACCCCGATATTAAAGATTCGGCTAACTTGATATCAAGATAGCATCGCAAACGCAAGAAAACCAACAAATTATAGAGATAAAAAAGGACCACATAGGAATTTGTCGCAGTTTTGTTGCTCCAGAATTCCCAAAAAAGAAATTTTATCGCTATTCAAATACCAGAAATGCTATTTTTTCGCAAACGCGATCCCAACTTGATATCAAGTTAGCATCGCAAACGGAAGAAAACAAAGAAATTACAGAGATAATTAGAAAATAATAACATAGAAATTTGTCGGAGTTTTGTTGCTCAAGATTTCTCAAAAAATATTTTTTTGCTTTTGAAATAATACCCGAAATGCGAAATTTCGCTGTAAGATATTATAAAGACTCACAAATTCTGATATATTAAAAAATACGACTAAATGTCATTTATGTAATTTTATGCAATTCATTTAATACTATTCGTTCAAAAAATTGGATAAAAAATTCGATTGGTTTTTGAGAAAAATGTTTTATTTCTGTAAAAGTCTAATGAACTGATTGAACTAAGAGATGATTTTCACAGAAATGTTTGAGTTGTCGGGTATTTTTTTAAGAAATCATTTAAAATACTTGTACTCCCAAATACAATAATGTTTACAAATATAAGGTAATGTAAATATCAAAGACGTGAGAGAGAGGTAAAATAAATGGTTTGTTAATTTTTGAAAAATAAACAACAAACAAATACAGCGATATTAGGTTTTGATAATATTTTGCTTTTAAAAATTTTTATATTGCACATTTTCACTCAATATTGCACAAAGACTACTAGAATTTTCAAAAAATTATGCAAGGCGATAGTTAAAGTGCTAATTATGGAGAACATATTTCTTGTAAAGAAAAAATCTTCACCTTCAACATTGTAGTTGTGAGGAGATAAAAAATACCAACTTTTGTAATTATCAAAAAAATTTAGCGGTAATGGTGAAATTTGGATCCATATCATTTTTATCAGCGTATTTCACTCCATTCTTTCAACAACAAAAAATTGAGGAAAAATTAGGAGCTATTTTTGAAAAAAAATGAAAATGTCCCAAGGGCTTCATGTAAAGTACCCCCAAATTTTAAAGATTGTTTCTCAAGCAAATATCCAGTCTCTCGTGATCAATTATTACAAATATTTATTTTGTAAACGAAAAGTTTGCATGCAGCCCTGAATAGCAGTAGGTGAACCGTTCACTATCGATGGGAAAGTTGTATGGTGCAAAGTGTGCATTGATTTATGCTCCCCAAATGATTTTTAAGAAGTTTGAATTATTTTTAAAACTTGTTTAGGGCGATTTTATAAATGTGATTTCGTATTACGTAAATGTATTTTATAATAAGTTAATTTTAATATTACATATTTTATCCGATTTTACATATTTATCACATATACTTACTGTTTTCATTACATATTTATGAACATATTTTGACATTTCATACTACATATTTTTCCGGTCTCTAGCCATGACACGTAAGGTACGATACCCGCTTCCACGGTCGGGCCCCAAGCAGCCTGTTCACCTTGCTGAGAAGAGGAAGAGACTATTTAAAGAGAACTGATTATTAGTGTTCGTGTTCTGATAACGGTAGGTTTCTTACACTATGCAGATAATAAATTCATTTTCACATTGTAAACTAGAATTACTACAAAATGACACAAACTTTCTCGTCCTAGTTAGTTTCCTTATTCGTTCAGTCTGAGTTGAATTTGCTTTAGCTCAACACTCTTCTAAGCTGCCATCTATTGGCGCCCAAACATTTTTTCACATTTCTTCAATTTTTCGGATTAGAATTGAAATGTGACTTAAATAATATTTCAGAAGGGTAAAATCTGGTCATATATGTTCATTTTCATTGAACTTTCAACCATTTTAAAGAAAGTTTTGTTTAAGCGTTTCTGAAAATGCGCATTTGGAAGTTCATTTCTTCCAAAACTTTTCAGTTTTCGAGAAACTGAATAAGAAGCTATTAGAAGAAACTGTACTTACACATGTGATAATGTATAATAAATGCCCGTAATGTAACTATTAACGACGAGACAGACTTTTAAAAAAATTCATTAGTGTACTTTTTGCAAAAACAAAATAATAAATCAAAGTAGCATTGATCTTATGTTATTCACTGAATTTAGCATTATCCATACAAAAAAAAATTAAAGAGAATGTTCCGAACCATTTTCGAGAAAATAGAAAATTTCATTAAAATCTGCTCTCTAGACATAACTAGATCTCGGAATTTTAGGCACGAAAAAGTGATGGTTTAGGCATCTAAAATAGGTAACAAAATTTTGAAATTAGGCTCTATTAGGCATGAAAAGTGACGTTAAAGGCACTTAAAGTATGTTACAAAATTATTAAACCAGGCATTTAAAAAAAATTAGACATGAAAAATAATGTTTCTGGCATCTAAAACTGATCACAAAAGGATTAAATTAGGCACTTTTTTATTTTTCAGTCAAGTCAAGAATTTTTATATTTATGAGAGTGGCTACAAGCGTATTAAAAGGAATTCACATTCATTATTTCACACTTTTTATTTTCAACCTGTCAACAGCGCAGCTGCACCGGAAACGGGAGCAATTGCTTAAGAAGTGAGTGCTGATCGGAGACGAGCTTGAAACATCTTCTTTATAATGACTTGTTGAGCTCCTTATGTTGAGTGTGTTGGGTGAAACATTTCGATGCGTAGTCGATTGCGTATTCGATCAGGAAATATTCACATTTCTGGAAATTCGGGAAAGTATTTGCGTTTCGATAAAACAAATTTTAAAAAATGTGTATTTAAAGTATGAAAATTCCTAAAAAATACTTGTCTTATGAAGATTTAGACAAAATAATATTAAAATAGGCATCAACCGCCGTTCTTGGACATTTTAGGCACTATTATATGCTTTCAGTAGATCTATTTTTTTTTTCATCACTCGTGAACATCTTCAAATATTTTCCACGATCTCTTTCTTAAAGGAACTAAATAGGCATTTGTCCTACAATCCAAGGACTAGTAATATCGTATACAAATCGCTGTAATGTGAGTGTTAACAACCTGTGCGAAATGTCAACAAAATTACATTTGTCCAATTATCGAAAAAAGAAACGAATACGGCAAAGTAGCGTTTATAACATCTAATACAGCGCATTTAGCACTTTCCTGTCAAAACGTTTTAAAAGAATGGAGCCGTATTTGAGAATATCATGTTTTTAATATTTTTATTATTGCTCTTATTTCACTCAAAATTACGGGCACAATAATACAGATTTATAAAAATGAACATGACAATAATTAAAGAACTGATTGATAATAACAAGTTTTATTTGTACAAAAAATGATTATCTTCAATACTGAACCGCACATTATCACCCCAAAAAAGGGGGTGGCGGGCTAGCTTGATATCAAGCTAGCCCGCCCACCCCAGCAGAATCAAACCAAACTAGTGCCAGAATTTTTAACTATTTTATTACTAATATATTCCCGCAAAATCAATTTTTTTACCACTCATCTTCACCCAAACAAACAGTGCCAGATTACTGAATAGGCTGAGTTGGCTGCAGCCTGGGGCGCGCAAGTTTTGGGGGGCGAACGAAATTCAGCGGTTTCAAAATTTCATATAAGGCGAACTTTTGAATGTTTTTTATAGAAGTATTTCTTTCCATATTTGTAACAAAAGCAAGTGCTAATTAATCAAATATATCCATTGATATATGCAGATAAAATGAATACAAAATATCGTATATTTATTAAATCAATATTGTGGTAAGAATTATTCATACGTGTACGTATAATCAGTTAATAATACGTACACAATAATTGCGTCGGAAATAAATATCGTACAACAATTTTTTATTCAAAATATAAAAAACTGTAATGTTTAAAAAAGCAAATTAAAAGGGAACTAAAACATTTGACCGCCTAGGGCTCATATAATGACTTGACAAAGTCAGGCACTGCAAACAAAAAAGGGTAGCTAGCTAAAAAAGGGTAGCAAAAAAGGGTAGCCAGCTTCATATCAAGCTGGTCCGTCCACCACAGCAGAATCAAATCAAACTAGTACCATCAAAAACGACGTTAAAAAGCTGCGTAAAAATAGATGTTATAGATTTCAATTGTAATAATGAAAGCCACTAAAAAAAGGTGGAATGGGAAAATAACAGTTCTAAACATAAGTACACCAATAAAATTGTAAAAGCTATACAGACACAAATATTAAATATATAATTTAATTTTATTTTAACTTAGATTTCTCATATCTGTTAATAAAAAGTCATATAAGTAGTAAAAAATATTATACTCTAACATGGAATTAATTCTCACGTTCAATGTCCTTTCATTGTTTCTATGACGCAAAAACGCTCGGATTTTCAATCAATTGTAAATGTCCATTCATAGAGAGCTGTTTTTTTCAACAGAGTTTCTTTAAGGCACGAATCTCTATCTGAATTTTGTAGTTTTGAAATGTTAACATTGTGCAATTGTTGAAAATACAGGGAATTCACCAGAAATGAGACTAGCATCACTTTTTTACCGTCCTTTGATGCATACGAGGAGAAAATTTAAAGAAAAAATTGGAACAGTTTTGAAAAAAGAAAATTGTTAAATTTTTTTAAAAGGCTATATTTCACTCAAAATTACGCGAAAACTATTCATATTTTTCAGAAATTGTGGTACATGAACCTTATTTCAAGATTGGTCTTTAAAGAACGAATTTCATTGAGAAAAAGAGATCTATCTTCAATATTGTACTTTAAAGAATACGCCGAAATAATTTGAACTTTTGCAATTTTCGAAAAATCTGGTATTCCAACGATAATGCAGGTCCATTATCTCTAGCGCCTTTTACGTTATACGAGCCCAAAATTTACTCAAAAATTTTCGAGACTTTTTTAGAAAATTGTGGATCTATTCCTATATAAAGTAAATTACTTCCTCTAACATGTGGTGTAGCCAGAATACATGTTTTGTGGACCCTTGATACCCAAATGTCGATTGACGGCAAAACGCCTGTCTGTCTGCCCGTCTGTGATCAACGCTAGCGCTTAAACCGTCCATGCGATTTTCTCCAAAATTTATTTTCTTCGATCGATCTAAAAGATCTCATGGCTTTGAGAGTTTCAAATGGATACTTCGATTTTTTAGGATACTTCACATGACGCCTCAAAAACATTTTCACAATTTACTCAAAACTTTCTCGAAATGTTTTGATTAACCTCCGTCCTTGGTTTGCGTAATGGACGCTTAAGAGAAAGGTCCAGGTCCATTGTTCGTTAACCCTCAAGCGGGCACGCTTGGCAGCCATCTAAAGTTAGCAGCGCCCAGAAACGAATCTCTACCAAACTATATTCAAAATTAACGGCTAATTAAATGCTAATTAAGTGCTCTATTCCCGAATTTTCCGCTCCTATAGTTTTCCCAAAATCGTGGGCGCAAAAAAACCATTAACATTAGTTCTATCTCCTTCCAAGCCAGAGCAATTTATAATTCATTATCTACGCAAATTGAAATGCATACTCTACACCAAAATGTCCTCTAAACAAATACTAAATATAATATATAATAAAAAAATTTGCCGCTCACCGGTTAGTTTGAATAACATGGGTTCGAATCCCAAAAATGTCCCTCGCCCAAACGCTGTGCGCAAGGAAGAGTGACGCTCCTTCCAAGCCAGCGAAATTTGTAATTTAAACTCTACGCTAAAATCTGCCCTAAACAAATACTAAATATAATCTGTAATAAAAAAATTTGCCGCTCACCGGTTAGTTTGAATAACATGGGTTCGAATCCCAAAAATGACTCTCGGCCGAACGCTGTGCGCAAGGAAGAGTGACGCTCCTTCCAAGCCAGCGCAATTTATAATTCATACTCTAAGCCAAAATGTGCCCTAAACGAATACTAAATATAATCTATAATAAAAAAATTTGCCGCTTACCGGTTAGTTTGAATAACATGGGTTCGAATTCCAAAAATGACCCTCAGCCGAACGATGTGCGCAAGGAAGAGTGACGCTCCTTCCAAGCCAGCGCAATTTGAAATTCATACTCTACACCAAAATTTGCCCTAAGCAAATAATAAATATAATCTATAATAAAAAAAATTTCCGCTCACCTGTTAGTTTAAATAACATGGGTTCGAATCCCAAAAATGACCCTCGCCCGAACGCTGTGCGCAAGGAAGAGTGACGCTCCTTCCAAGCCAGCGCAATTTATAATTTAAACTCTACGCTAAAATGTGCCCTAAACAAATACTAAATATAATCTATAATAACAAAATTTGCCGCTCACAGGTTAGTTTGAATAACGTGGGTTCGAATCCCAAAAATGACCCTCGGCCGAACGCTGTGTGCAAGGAAGAGTGACGCTCCTTCAAGCTAGCGCAATTATTAATTTATACTCTACGCTAAAATGTGCCCTAACCCAATATTATACGTAATCTGTAATATAACAATTTGTCGCTGACCGTTTAGCTTGAATACCATGGGCTCGAATCCCAACAATGACCCTTGGTCGTACGCTGCGCCTAATATAAGAGCTGTTCTTTCTAAGCCATCGAATGTCACAATTCAGACTCTGTCAAATGCCAAAATGTGCCGAAAACAGGTGCTAAAAGTAATATGTAATTAAAAATTGGCCGCTGACTAACCAGTCGGAGTCAGTTAGATTAAATTGCACAGATTCAAATTGCAGAAATGTACCTTCTGGGAAGTCATCTAATGTTAGCGTCGCACAGAGGAGTATTTGTACCGAAAAGCTGGCCAAAAGTCATAAAATGAAATATCGTTCCAAGGCGCAGTGCTTGTGATTTTCCGAAACCTAAACCTTCATGACATCACCTAGTGGACAGATAAGGGTCTTCTGAGAACAGTCCTGTGACTAATCGCCTCGTCCCCTGGTGTAATCTCAGTAGGCAGTCAGGCGTTGTGCGATTCAGAAGTGCGAGCTCTTGGCGTTCTCGTTTGCAGTGTTCTTCTACATTTCGTTTGTGTTATAAAACTTATGGAGATGGAAGGGGAAGGTATGTGCTTTAATACTGTATATGAATTACGTGATTTGTAGCCAAAGTAGTTGTACTTTGCAGCTACGTTTGGTGACGATAAAAATAAGATTTTTTATAAAAAGAATATTACTATAATCGTGTTAAAGTACATGTGTCGGGCCTTATCGGGAGATATTTTTTGCACTTCTGTAAACTTAAACATGTCTTTTTAAGATATCATCAATAAAACCTTGCGCATATTTGCGCCATTTGGATTACTGCCCGTTTGAAATTATGGGGTGCATATGTTGTTCTTCTCGAATGTTACAAACGTTTTCTATCTTTTTGCAGAATCTTCTGAGATTGTAACGGAGATGACGAAAATGTCACTATATAAACTGATGCAAGAATGTCCTAATAAAGAAATAGATGACAGGTTGTTATTTGTGGAGAAGAAGTTGATAGAAATCACCCGTTGTCCAGGTACAGAAGAAGGTAGAATAAGACGTGTTCTACGCTATTTCAAGTCCGATTTCAAGAATAGATGGACAGCGGCTAATAGAAAGGAAGAACGTTTTTTGAAACAAAACAGAAATTGGCTTAGCATTTGCGTAAAATTGCCTACTTGGACTGTACGAAAGGCGGGTCGGCCTATCAAAGATTTCGCGGAATGTAGTGATCGAAGTAAGCGGCGCAAGACTCAACATTTGCGGGAACACGTACCTGTTGATGAATCGACGTATGCAGCTCGAATGAGCCAACGAGCTGCTGGAAACTGTGACGTATCAAAAATTATTAAAGATATAACAGTCACACCAACACGAGCTACAAAGTTCCGACGAACCATTGTTAAAGCGCAAAAAGAAACTGTGCACAAACTTACGCCATCAGAGGCATTAGCAATATTCGTAGAAGGCGAATTTACTAGAAAACAATGGGAAATATTGCACAGTGCGAGCAAAAACATTTACCCTTGCTACTCACTGATAAAAGAAGCCAAAAAAGCGTGCTACCCAAGGGAAAAATCAATGCGAGTGACGGAAACATGCGCCGAGATTCGGCTTCAAGATTTACTGGACCATACTTCAGTGCGATTGTGTAAATATTTGGAAGACGTTTTAGAGACTTTGACATCAGAACAAAAGCAGAATTTGGAACTTATTTCAAAATGGGGCTGCGACGGATCCCAGAAGGTGCAGTTTAAACAGAGGTTTGAAAATAGTTCGTACAGTGACGCGAATATTTTTCAAAGTTCCCTTGTTCCTTTACGCCTGCGAACAAATACCGGTAATGAGAACAAGACTGTATGGCAGAATCCAGTGACATCGTCTACGAGGTATTGCAGGCCAATAAGAATACGTTTCATACATGAAACTAAAGACATTACCAATGAAGAACTGGAATATGTAGAAAAGCAAGCCAAAGACCTAACAAAGACTGAAATCGCAACTACCAATGACACTGCATATATTCAGCACATTTTCGTGCCCACAATGGTGGATGCAACGGTCTGCAATGCTGCTACTTTCACATCTTCTACAATGCGATGCTACATTTGTGGCAAAACATCCAAACATTTTAACAAATTGGATAATATAAAGGAAGAAAATCCTGCAGCTCTGAAGTTCGGACTCTCAATTCTGCATGCAAGGATTCGGTTTTTTGAATCTCTTCTATATATAGCTTACAAAATACCTATCAAGAAATGGCAGATCAGAACTAATGAAGAAAAGAAGATTTTCAAAGAAACGAAGGCATTGATTCAAAAAAAATTCCGGGAAGAAATGGGACTATTAGTGGATATACCAAAAGCCGGGTTCGGGAACACAAATGATGGAAACACATCAAGAAGATTTTTCGAGGATCCCGCTACAGCCTCCAGAATCACTGGCCTCAATGTAACTTTAATACAAAAGTTTAAAATAATACTCGAAACACTTTCTAGTGCTCACAGAATTGACGTGGAGAAGTTTGCCCTGTACTGCAAAGAATCTGCCAAACTATATGTAGAGTTGTATGGATGGCATCCAATGTCACCTACAATACACAAGATTCTTGTGCATGGTGCAACAGTTATTGAACATGCTCTTTTGACTATCGGCCAATTGTCTGAAGAAGCGGCAGAGGCTCGGAACAAGCACTTTAGAATTTATAGGCAAAACTTTGCGAGGAAATTTTCGCGGGAAAGCTGCAACAGAGATGTATTAAACAGACTCCTTTTAAGTTCGGACCCACTGTTAAGCAGCGTAAGAAAAAGGTCTCAAAGGAAAAGTAAGCCATTCTCCTCTGAAACACTCAAACTATTGCTGCCTGCAACAGAAAACACAGAAACAAATGAAGACGAACAAGAATCGGATTGTTCACTATCGAAATAGCGTGTTTTGGGTCTTTGTTTTAAGCATTTAGCCATGTTTTCTCGTTTTCTGTTTGTTCTTATTGTGCTGTTTATACTGTTTTATATGTTGTAACTATGTTTCCTATGATTTTCATGATTTTTCTATTTTTTTCTATGAGTTTTCTATGAGATATCTATGATTAAATTCTATGTTTTTATATTAATATATCTATTATTTACAAACAAAAGCGTTTTATTGCATTTGGACTTGGATAAACCTATGAAATAATTTTGGCCAGATTTTCATGCAAAATACTCCTCTGTGCGTCGCCCCAAAACGAATCTTTACCAAACTATAAGTATATCCGAAATTACCGGCTAATTAAATTTTAATTAAGTGCTTTATTTCCGAATTTTCCGCTCCTGTAGTTTTCCCAAAATCGTGGGCGCTGCTAGCTTTAGACTAAAATTCATCTCAAATTCAATTCAAAATAATGAAACCACATCCATTATTTAGGAATAATTAAAGGGTCTAGGGAAAAAAGTACTCTCTATTTATTTTCCAAAATTCAGGGCTGGACAAAGAGAAACAATTAATATTGGTTCTTATGGCCGAAAAAACATTAAAACCCTAAAAGAAGAGAAAAATTTGAAAACCTACCCAAACATTAACATCAATTAACGGCTCTAGGAAAAAAATTACTCCCGTATTTATATTCCAAAATTCAGGGCAGTACAAAGTGAAACAGTTAACATTGGTTCTTACGGGAGAATAACCAAAAACTTGAAAAACCTCAGACAAAATTTGAAACCCTCCCCAAACATTAACAAGAATTAACGGCTCTAGGGAAAATAGTACTCCGGCATTTATATTCCAAAATTCAGGGCTTTACACAGAGAAACCGTTAACATTGGTTCTTATGGGCGAAAAAGCATTAAAATTAAAAAACCAGAGAAAAATTTGAAACCCTACCCAAACAGTAACATGAATTAACATTAATTAAATAATTACTCCCGCATTTATCTGAAATCCATGGCTGTAGAAAAAGAAAAATTAAACATTGGTTCTTGGAACCTAGGACCTCCCGGCCAGAGGCGCTGCAGTAACATCAGTTGATGCTCTGGGCTACCGCTCCCGATATATCATCTGGAGAATTTCACATTCAGTTAGGCTCCCATATTTCTGGTTTCCGTAGAGGCACCACGCGTGGGTTTCAGGGTCACGGTGACTCAGTGGAGCGGGCGCGCGAGGCACGGAGTGCGAGGAACGGACAGCGTAGGATGCGACGAAACGCGCCAGGAAACAAGCTATCGCTTTGTGGACAGGGATCATTCCAACACTTTTCGATGACTGACAATCTCCTGTTGGAAAACTTCCCGTGTTCAGCTCCGAAATGTTCCGTGAAAATACGTGAGAGTCAAAAATTGAAGGGGTCACTAGCAATAGGTGCTAACTGACACTTTCGCCGAAAGTTATATTTCAATACAGAACGGTTGTATGCGAGGGAATTATGTCACTGGTGCAATCTCGTGAGCGTACACTTACTACAAAGCATTATTTTCGATATTCGAAAGTTGGCATTAGATGCAGAAGGTGCTATCTGCGTAGAAATGGCGGATAAGGCGGTCACGCCACCCGTAACGAACATCGTTAAACTCCTGAATAAAGGGGAAAAGTTAGGTAAATTATGATGATTGACAAAGGGTGAAGAATACAAAGCTCATAGATGCTGGAAAATAGTATAAAACCTACAAGGGGGACGCAGTTCAAGCACAAACGCTTCTAATTGCGGTAAAATGCAAAAGGTGCTATCTGCCGTGGGTACTGCACATCAGTGGCGGATTCAAGGGGGGCCTGCCAAGGTCTAGAGTTTTTATTTGTTACCTTCTTTCATTTGACAAAATTGATTTAAATATTTATTTATGGAATCTGGATTGGAATTTATTATGTAATTATTTAAACAATAATGTTGTTTAGTACCATATATACGCTACAAAAACAATATATAATATAACATATGTTTATTATTTAACAAAAATCTATAATGACACTCTCCAAAATAATCGGCTGGATCCGCCCCTGCTGCTCACTAAGAGCTTTAAACAAAACTGGTGAATACGTTACAAGAAAATCCCTTGTACTAAAGTTGCTTTGAACTGGCTTCCAGTATGTTGACTAGACAAGTTAGTGTCAATTGCTTGATTGATGGGTAGTGTATGACAATAAACGTATTAAACATTCAATTTCTTCCAAATTCATTGAATATCCCAATACAGAGTTTATTTTATTTACTGTGTCTGTCAGACGTCAGAAGGTGCTAACTGCTGCATATAGCCTTCTGCCACTAGAGATTGTTCCTAAAATGACCAATGTACTGTTATAGCCTTCTGCAAACGTAGCAATGCTGATGCTGTACACGCAGTGAGACAAATAGAAACGATTTAGACGCCAAACCAGGGCAGATTTATCATTATATTGATAATTAAAGTTTTTTGTGGTTCGTGTAAAATTAGGTTTTTGTCAGCACCTTTTGCTGGTGACACCTTCAATTGATGCATGTTGCACTCCGTTCTACAGCGCGCCCGCTGGAGGGTTAAAATAGGTATCCGATTTTTCGAAAATTTCTAAAGGGTAATTTTTTTGGGGGCGCCTTCCCACACCTACATTGAAGATAAATATTTTTTCCTTAATGAAATCAATTTTTTAAAGACGTATACTGACATTCATGCTTAATTCGCATAAAGCTCTATTATCTGGCAGCAATCGGGCAAATGTTACTGTGTCGAAATAAAAATTAAGCAGAAATTTTACTGAAAGCTTTGTTCACCGAGTGCTGCAGTAAAAGTGATGGTAAACTTTCAAATGCGCAATCCTTATGCAATAAAGCTATACATTTACTTCGGGCAAAAATTACAGGTAAGTGTTTACATGTGTTTCTCTAAAATATTCATCAAGTGACTCATAAGTAAAGACCGGAAAAATACGTAGTATGAAACGTGAAAATATGGACGTAAATATGTAATGAAAACGATAAAAATATGTAATAAATATGTAAAATCGGACATAATATGCAATATTAAAATACACAGTAATTATAAAATAAATTTACATAATACAAAATTAAATTTACAAAACTTTTCTAAACAAATTTGAAAAATAATACAAACGTTTCAAAAATTATTTGGAGAGCACAAGTTGATGCACACTTTGCACTATACAACTTTCCCGTCAGTTATAAAAGTGCTCTCCACGACCGCAATTTAGCACGCAGACTAGACGCAATACGAGTAGAAGCCATCATATAAACTGGCAATAATTACGACCAGCAAACAATTCTCCAAAATGTAGAATTTAATCCAAATGTTACACATCGACGATCATCAAAGTTTCTCAGAAATTAAGGATAAAGGTCACGAAGAGTGGCGTCAGATACTTTTTACACCTAAAGGTGAAAATGATCTTAGTCGTCGATGCACACTTCCCACCACTGAAACAACTGAAGCAGGCGTGCCGGAATGTGAAAACATCCGACCGCGCCTTCATGTAGCGTACCTCGAATAGAATTCAAGCAATAATAATGTACAGGGTTTAGGCAAATATTCTGATTTTTTTCAAAAGCACTTCTTTTGATAAACAATACACTTCTTTTCACAAAATTGAAGAAAATTGATAGAATAAAAAATATTTTGTGTAAAACAAAATGTGTAAAATAGTACCAAATATGTAAAATATGTAATATAGTACTAAATGTAATATAGTAAAAATATGTAATGAAAAAATTGGATACTTTGTGAGGACGGCGACCAAGATTAATATTTTGAGAACGATAAGTAGAAAAACAAAAAGTATGTTATTACATACAAATCCGGTCTCTACTAATAAGACTAAAACTTAACATAGTGTTTAATTCAGGCTTTAAATTGCATTTTTAATATTTGTAAATTATACTTCATTAGGAGAAAGTCAAAAAGTTGTGAATTCAATTATTAGGGAACGGATTTCCATGTAATTACATGTTTTTACTGCATTCAATTATATCTTTTAGAGTTTACAAGACATTCTGAATGAATTAGAACTATTTTTATTTTACAAATTATGGTATAATTACATATTTTTCCAATTAAGACATATTTCTTACATATTTCGCTACATTTTAATGACTTTATACGGAGGCGCGTTTGCAATATTTGTTATGGAATCATATTTCTTTACAAATCAAATGTTATACTTTTATTACCACCATATCTTCGCCATGAATTGTCAAACTTACCTCCCCCCACCCCCGATTACTGCGTACTTTCGAGTCGAGGAACAGCGGATTTTTATGAACGAATGTAATTTCAGCCGACCTGGATGGCCGAGGTGGCTAAGAGCGAGTATCGACTCAGCGCTTCGGTTCGAAGGGTCGCGGGTTCGAGTCCCGCCTTGGGCATGGCTGTTTGTCCCTTGACTTTGTATGTATGTGTTGTCGCGGAGGGCCTCGCGTTCTGCTGACCCCCAGATCAGAGGAGCCCGCAAATGTGTTGGTGTCTAGTGTATGGTCGAATATGCGTCCCATCGGGGCGTAAAGGGTAACCGGCTGTCGGCTGGATAAAAGCCCTAGATAAAAAAAATACGTACATATTTTACATAAAGTACATATATATGTACATATTTTACATTTGTTATTACAATAAATTCCGTTCCATAAAGGTTTTTCCTTTCCAAAATGAGACTTCTAGAGATTGCGAGCCTAAAAACAACGCTTGGTTCTCTTGAGAAAACAGTCTTGGAAAGCATAAAAAGTGAAAACTGCATTGTCGTAAATGTATATTTTATGCCGGAGTTACGAGATACAATTTTGGAAAATTTAAGATTTTTCCCTCTATGGTCCAATGTTTGCTGAGATGCATTTGGTTTCGGCCGAGTACAGGCTTAATTTTCTGCAAGTGAGAACGATTTTGAAATATTGGGAGGGGAGAGGGGAATGTTTTCCCGAATAAGCTACTAACGAGAGCAGATTTTTTCGTTCAAAGTCATTTAAATTATTCAGAAGGGAATTAAAAATTGTAGTCTCAGCTGCTGCAGATGAAAGTGAAACCGGCACTTATACAGATAAGAAAGGAATTAAGTATAATTAAGTTTGCCAGATGATTAACACTGAAACCTGTGTATTTACAAGAGTGTTCACATTTTAAAACATTATTTCTTAAACATAATAAGAATGTTGTTGCCCATTCTTTAAACTGTTCTTGATAGACGTTATAAATAATACTATTTCTGTAATTGTGGAAAGCGGAAATAGTAGAACGAAACTTGAATGGTGGACCAGCTTGCGCGCGACGAGATTTTGGACAACGCCAATGTGCAGACTGTGAGAAAAGTATTCATCACTCTGGTGAATGCTCTTTCGCCGAAGAAGGTGACGACGAAGGATACACAGTCAACGCCACACGTGCAAAGCCTACATGGTGAAGAGAAAATCTTCATGCTCACACCATACTCACCATACATCATCATTAAAAACCTCGTGTTCTGCCTGTATGATGGAAGATTTGGGACGTCATTCTTGCAGAAATTTTTTCAAACTTATACACGCTATCGCAGAGTTCTCCACAGAGTTGACAATAGAGAACGGTTCTTTTCGAATGTGTAACTAATCAATAATAAACTTTATTGCGACCATCGGCATACAGTACCATATGACTATGATTGCGACATAGAAGCATTACGTGAGATAGAAAATTGAACAGAGAAAGTGTCATCATTATCATCTAATAATTATCATCTAGCTTGATATCAAGCTAGCCCGGCACCCGTTTTGGGGGTGAAGATGAGCGGTAAAAAACAATTGGTTTTGTGGTAATAAATTAGTAATAAAATAGTTAAAAAATCTGGTACCAGTTAGGTTTGAATCTGGTCAGCTTGATGAAGCTAACGTTTTGAATATTACGCGCCATTCGAAATCGGTGATGCTGATAAGTATGTGATATACGAATTCTTGTAGTATTTGATTTGAACTAACGAAGGATACTCTACAAACGTCAGCAAAACAGGACGCGAAAAAGAAAGGAAGGGGATGGTATAGGACTATTCACGGAATGAAAGTAGCTACTAAAAGTTTCTCGTAATTGGGTTAAATGTGGTACAAGTAAGGTGTTCATAGTAACAGTAAAGTTACGAAAGAATGTACTGTGCGTAAGAACGATGAGAAGGTATTTTTATGGTTTAAGATAAGTACTTCATAGGGCATATTTTTAGCGCAAATTTTAGATGTTACTGTATAAATGCATATATATTTCATAGATTTTAGGGCACATTAATCTGGTCCCTAAATATGATACACTTTACACAATTCTATAATGTAATAATCTGCAAGAGAATGTGTGTTGGGAAAATCCTACTAATCTGAAGAGGTTCAACGAAATGCAACAATAAACCTCCACCAAAAAGTATCTGTTCCAAAACCACATGGGAAATTGTGAACTAGAGATTTTGTAGGCCTAAGTGCATACAACTATTGCGCAATGATATACGACGAGTCACAAGTAAGGGATTCCTTCCCTTACGCGGGGCCAGACCCCATCCAATTTCAGTTTAGTAATAGGTGTGGCATTGGGAGGGGGCAATTGCCCCCCCTTAAATATAAACCTTCTATAATTTAGGCGCTACGATGGGCGAGTGGTGAACATAGTCCAATAAAAATAAAACGTGCTTGAAAAAGTTGTTTCTTAACAGTTGGCGTTATCAGGACTACCTGCAGGTAATTTCCGATGAGAACACATTTATAAGGAAGTAGGCGGTAAGCTTCAATGTCAGTGTACCTTTGTTCGCCACAGTGTAAAAAACGTTTTTTTCTTCTGAGTGCTAAAGAAGTCGAGTTTTGTGCCAAGAAAAGAGTAATTGCGGGGAATTTTATTGCACTACTTTATTCAGAAGAAACTGCAGCTAAAGTTCATAGAATTCATGTTGAGGCTTACGATGGACATGCTCCGTCTAAAACGACACGAAGAGACTGCTTTGGACTCTTCAAAAATAATGATTTTCATCTTGACGATAAAGAACGCTTTGGTGCGCCGAAAAAAACGAATAATTGGAGGCATTACTTAATGGAGACGCACGTCACATGCTAGCTGACATCGCAAACTCATTTGAAAAGATTAGGAGTGAACCAAAAGCAAGAGCTTTGGGTGCCATATGAGTTTAAGCCGAGAGACGCCGAAAGGCGTGATCTTACGTGTGAACTGCTGCATCAACAGCAGAGAAGAGAAGGTTTTTGCATGGTATCATGACTAGCGATTAAAAGTGGATACAGTACGATAAACCCAAGCGTCAAAGATTGCGGGATAAGACGGCCACGCATCGACATCTTCCAAAAAAACAAATATTTATGGTTCGAAACTTCTCCTCTGCATTTGGTGCGATCAACTGGGTGTAATTTATTATGGGATTCTCAAACCACAGCCCGCTAATATGCCTACATGCATACTAGAGGGCTATACTCAAACCAAACGAAACTATCACGGAAGATCACTATCGGCTGCATTTGATGGGTTTGAGTCTAACTAAATAAATAAACCGAGTTTATTCTTGGACAGCCGCAAAAGAAGTATAGTTTTTCAATTCATTTGCTATCAAAAATATGGGTGGCTAGTGATGGGTTATACTTTGAGTAACATGTTGTATAACACATACTGTATATGAAGCATTATTTCTTTCTTTCTTTCTCTCTCTCTCTCTCTTTCTCTCTCTCTCTTTCTCTCTCTCTTTCTCTCTCTCTCTCTTTCTCTCTCTCTCTTTCTCTCTCTCTTTCTCTCTCTCTCTTTCTCTCTCTCTCTCTTTCTCTCTCTCTCTCTCTCTCTTTCTTTCTCTCTCTCTCTCTCTCCCACACACACTTACACTCATACACAGACACACACAAACTCACACAAACAGTCAGAACTTATGCAAGAACCTTTTATAAACCTTCTACATGTTTTTGTGGCTCAAATAAATATTCGAAGTAGATGGAAAACTATAAAAACAGATTATTAAAATAATAAAAAATTCGAAAGGGGCACTCTTTCCATTCTTCAAAATTTTATTTCTCGAAAGCGCCACACCTGTCACATTGGCATAGGCAGAGGGACGAGAGAAGGGAGGCTGGCAAGAAAAGCGAATTCCTGCAGTCAGCTTCTCGACCCGCCGACAGGAACTGTTGAGTGTGGTGATGAAATGCCAGTGACTCAATAGGAACAACAGTGGCGGTGGCCCTCGGCCAGTCATTTTCCAGAGGCGCTTGGCTAAGGAGCTAATAGACTTCCGTTGGATCTTCTGAGACTTTGGCAGAGATAATTTGAAATTAGTGCCTGCGTCATTTTTATTGTTTCGTGTCTAAGCAAGCAATTTCCTTTATTATTTAATTGTGGAATTGACTGGCTATTAGTTCCTACTTCTGAATATTTGGTGGAATATTTAGTGCAATGGGAATTAAACGTCTGGAATGGTGTCTTCATAACGATTGTCCTGGTGGCTTCAGTGAAGTGAATATTCGTTATTTGGTGTCAAATACAATGAAAAGAAAAGTGATAATAGTTGACGGAGACCAGTTTTATAAGACATACCTTTACCAAAACTTTCAGTGGATTTATGGCGGAATACAAGAATATATTCAGGAAATCCGTAAGTTCGTGGACAAATTCAAGGAAATAGGCGTTACACTAGTTTTCTTTTTTGATATGAAAACAACGGAATCTTCTATGCGCGAAATGTGGATTCAACGCCGAAAACGAAATATTGAGTTTTCTAAACAAGTGATAAATGCATTATCAAGAGGAGCAAAGCTTCCAGAACGCGACTTTGAGATGAGACCTCTTAATATTAAATGTATGACAATTTATTTTCTAAGCAAAGTGATGCGGTGCGAAGTTCATTGTTCAGTGACCTCTATAAAGTGTTCTGTAATATACGCTACTGAACATAATAGTCTTGCCATCTTATCTCAAAATTCACATTATATTTTTTATCCAAATATGCCTGCTTATTTATCAATTAAATTTTTGAACATAGAAGAAATGAAGACAAGACAATATCATATTGATGCCTTCCATGAACATGTTCAGTTGGAACAAAAATTATTTCCTCTTGTAGCCACGATTGTTGGCGACAACGCTATGAAGAATACTAAACATTCACTTGAAGTGGCAAGGGAAAATATTAGAAAGATAGTTTATGAGAAAACAAATGAGAGTCAGAAAACATGCCTTTTTGTCTGTGTTGCCAAACTTATTCGTAACTATTTTGAGGGACATAATTTGGAAGATGTTGTAATGTTCTTATCAGATCAATTCGGTGCAGATGGTCAAGAAATAATTGCTTCGTATGATGGCTTTCAGGAAAGGTTTAGTCTGGAGAAGCTTCGGCCTTCACATCCAAATACTTCGTGGCAAATTATTGTGGAACAAGCACGAAGATTATGCTCATCTGGGGATATGTGTTCCAAAATTTATAAAGTATTACAAGATAACTTGTATGAACATGAAACCATTCTTGAAAATTTTGAAGAATTCGAGGGAAGTAGTGTGATTTATAGATCGTTACGGCAGCAACTGTATGGCATATTGCTCTACGAAGCCCCAGAAAATTCACGCCAATCAATTACTGAATGGTGTGTGAGTGATGATGCAACAACAGATTTAATTCTTGTAGTACCTGCTACTATAAATTTACACCCTGGTCTTCTGTCTCTCTGGGATACTACCAATTTGTCCCACGATCTTCAAAACAAAAGATGGAATATGTTTGTGGATGCTTTTGCCCCTACTCATAATCTTGATTATAATTTGTTCCGTAACCTGCCAAGAAATTTGGTGGTTCCTGTGGCAGTTCTCTTTTATCTTCAGCATGAAGTAACAAAGACTTTGTTGCCTGAAAGATTACTTGAACCTTGGGAAGTTGAAGTATTTATTGCCGTAGGAATGATGTTGTCAAAAAGAGAGAGGGATATTTGCAAGATTAAAATTTCACCTCATACAACTAATATCAGAGCAGTTGAGCTGTCTGCATTATACATGTGTGGTTGTCATTTGGTTAATTTATTAGTGGAAGCATGTGGTTTACAAGCAGAAATAGACAGCCACATTTTGCATTATTTTGATGGTAAGTTGTTTCACAGTTTGTATGAAAAGGCTAAATGGAATTCTGGCATAAAATTCTTGGAATCTGAAGTAATATTTCAGAAAATTAAAGAAATACTGTAAAATTACTTCTGAGTAATTAATAATTTTATAAAATTTATTTATCCGTTTCTTGAAAATTGCAAGTAAATATGTTATAGAATTTAATTGAAGTGAGTGATTGTTAAAATAACATCCATTCATCCATTATTTTCACAACCTGGATTTTTCATTAGAAATATTTTCTTACTAATATTTATACACACCACTGAGTAATATACCCTCATATGTATTTTTATTTTCATCAGTTGTGGTTTCCCCACTTGTGGGACATTCAGGAATACCTAATGTCAATTACTTTTTCTCTCGTCAGAATATTGGACGAGATTTTTTACGTACATATCTATCAAAAGTGTTATTCCAGAAAAAATTGATACATAAATGGTAGTCCTATATATATTACCTCAATGAATCAGTTTTGGATTTGTTCTGCAGATGATCATTATTCAAACATTAAAATCACTCAAGAAATGCATTGTCTGAATTGTTCAGACTAAAATATGTTAATTTCTGTTTACCCCCACTTTACATTATGTGTAAAATTATTAGCAGCAGTTTGTGAATTTCTCTAATTTGATCCCCTTCATTGTCCTTATAAAATATTTTAATTTAATTGCAAGTGAATATCTCAATATTGTGTTTAATTTTAATACCCGATTTGATTGTTTAAAATATACAATACATTGTCAATTTAAAAAGTGTTTTTCATGTTAATAATTTTAAATAAAAACATTAGTGTGTTTTCAAACTTATTATTGTGTGTAAGGCCCCAGGGGCGGATCCTGCAAATCATTTTGGAGGGGGCCATCATAGATTTTCATTAAATAATAATTATTTGTTATCATATTGTATATTATTTTTGTAGTGTGTATTTGGTACTATACAACTTTTTTAAATAACTTCATAATTCTAACATAAATAATTCAATCAATTTTGCCAAATAAAAGAAGGTAACAAAAGAAAACTGTAGGCCTTTTTAGTGCGGGTATGGCTCCCAATGGATCTGCCACTGGGAGACCCTGAGTTTTAAAGAAATATATTCCTGTGAAAAAATAGAGCTTGGGTTCCAATCCTTGTTCCTGAAAATATTGTTAGTTAAAGGTATATCAATCACTTTATCACAAATCATAGGCTCAATTTTATAATCTATTCTTAAGATTTTTTTCTCTCCAATAATACTGAAACTCCCCATCTCGATCAGGTTTTTCGTTTAGTTTCCCTGATCCATTGAGCAAATGCTGAGATGGCCCCCTTGCTTTGCTTCTGGACATAAGTGTAACTTCATTATCTGTGCACGACTTCTAGAATTCAGTGGGAAATGTAGTTATTCAAATTATCGTTTCCATGTTGTCGCGGCAGGAAGAAGTGTGATTTCTTGACGAAAGACATGCTGGATAAGAGCCCAAAATTTATTGCTGATTTATCCTTGAAAATAGATTTTATTACATGGGAGTGTTTTTATAATTAATTCAAAATTCAAGTAGTATATGACTAAGTGTAGGGATCACAGAATTTTGAAAACGTGTACAGAATTCACTTCTCCCCATAGCACGTCATACGCAGATTTTAACTGTTTTTTGACGTAAAATAAATAAATAAATAAAATAAGTAAACTCAGGAGGAAATAATACATCTTTTGAGACAAGATAAGCAAGTGTGGTGTGGAGCTTGTGGGATTTATTGAAAACACAAGCAGTATAATTGTATAAAAGACAAGAGACTGCATTTATGTTGCCCGTTATGTTTAATGAATGGGATTTTGAATTTTAAATTTGTGCTTAAACAAGGTAAATCTTAATGCCTTTATTGATACAATTAAGTTGTTATGTGAGACGTAAAATTACCCAAATAGGTTAGTTTGCTGGTATCCAGTTTAATTTGCAGGCAATGAAGGTAAGGCAATAATAATTGAAGACTTTTCGTTAGATGAAATGATTATGAAATAGTAAGATATCCTGAAGATAGTATAAATATGTTTAGGGTTCTCTTTTAAAATGTCGGTTTAAAAAACATATAAAAACTGGAGGTAATACAAAATGGCACAGACTTTCTCGTAGTAATTGTTTCTAACTTTCTTGGTGTGTACTTGCTTTACGGTGTTGATCATTTTGCCAGCTGCCATCTATCGCCGCCAAAAGTACATTTTTTAAAAATTTTCTCAACCTTTCTGTTTCCTAATTGTAGATAGAAATATTACTTAAAAATATATTAGAAGAGTTAAACCTCGTCATTAATAGCAATTTTAATTCAAAACTTTAGGGCTGTTTAAAAAAATGGCGTTTAAGCGTTACTGTACATTTTGAAGTTCTTTTTAAGAGGAATCTATTGAGTTTTCGAAAACCTGTATATGTAGTTATTTGAAGCACTTCCACACACAAATGCAATCATGTATTCAAACTGATGGAAATGTGCACATTAAAGGCGTGAGAGCTATTTCAAAAAAATTACATTTGTGTAATTTTTGAAAAAACGAATGCAGAAAAATTAACATTACGTATTATTTAACAGGGCAATTAGCACTATCCCTTCCAAAAGTTTGAAGAAAAAAATTGGAACCATTTTTTCGAGAACATTGCGCTTGAGCTTTTCTGAAAATACGGAATGTTGAGCTCATTTTCACAGAAAACTGTTGTGTTTTAGAGAAACTTTATTGGACATTATTAAAAGCACATCTACTCATAAATATAATACTGTGAAGCAATTGCCTCTCAAGTAAGTATTACAGACGTGAGAGACAAGTCAAGAAAAATTAATTTTTGTAATTTTTGAAAAAAAAACGAAAGAATAGAGCAATATGGGGTTTATGTCATCATATAGGGTTCGTTTGGCATTTTTAATTCGCCACTCAGAGGCAAATGCGACTTGCTGAAGTACTACTCTCGCAACTTTTCTTGAACGATGGATTGAAGAAATGCGGGCGGTGTGGGAGTATTAGTTACAATGTCGGCCACTAGAGTATTTACAGTAATGCCTACCAGTGGAAAATCAAAGTTAAACCTGATTTTATCCGCGCACATTTTCTTGAGCCGTCGCTTCGCTAGTTGCGAGGGGAGTGGGGAGTTTGGTTATTTTGGCAAAAGGGATTTCATTTCAAATTTTGTTTTTTTTTATGCAAAATAGTTCCTATTATACGAGAGCCAACATTTCTGATTATCAGATTTTGTCTACGAGTACAACGCTCCTTGCTATCATATATTCTTAATTCAACGAATGTTGGCAAAGGAGTGGGGGTAGGTACTCCGAGGCTCAAGAAAACGTGCGCGTATAAAATACGTGTGCGGCCAGGTCATCGCTCTGGGTAGGCACACACCATGGTACGCAACAGCAGGGGGAATAGATTGGAGTTTTATGTGTCTACCTTGAAAGACCTGTCTCAGCCATTTGTTTAGATAATGGTGATAAAGCTGAACAGACGTTGACTATGAAAGCAACTAGCTTTGACTAGCTTCTGGTTCGCGCCAACCAAGTTTTAATGCTTGGAATGTTGTCATCAGTGCTCGCTTCAAGCTTTTGCCTTCAACTGTTTATTGCTCAAGGGAGCAAATAAGCCAGGTCATCGTTCAAGAAAAGTTGCGCGAGTACTCACTCGCACGATTGATAATAATACGGTAAGGGGGGATGCAAATGTAAATAACTATCTACGTAGTAGGACAGCTTTTCATTAACACTCACAATTTCGCTGTTTACACAGTTTTCATGTTTAAATTGATAAAATGGAAAATGTTTGTATGTTTTGGGTCCGCCCATTTGAACTTTTTCTTGAATATGTGAAGTGGTGTGTAATTAAGTATGTATTATAAGTATTGGTATGTATTGAGACTAAACTGTGCTGTTGTTTTGCATATCAATTGCTCCCAGAGAATGAATTCACTCATCTTTTCTATAAAAAATAAACAAAAATTAATTTATCTAAAAATATTTGTCAATAGCAAAGCAAATAAAAGTTTGGAAGTCCTTTGTATATATTATTTACATTTCAAGATTCATAATATATAGCTCTTCAGATCAAATAATGAAGCTAATACTGTTTTGTTAAGTGGCTCAGTACAATTTCAATTTATTATGTACACGTAATGTTTGTGGATAAGAATTGTTCTCATGTTTCAATGGTATGATCAATTGAATTACGTAAACAAATAAGTTTTTACGTTTAATTTAAACATATTTTTCTGTCGTTTTTTAAAATAATTATAAATACTCGCAATTACGTTTCAGCATATTTATTTTCATTTACTTTTATGATTATGATTCATCTACATCTACATCTATATTCCGTATCTATTTTCTAGCGTCTCCGTCACGAGAATTCTGACATGTTAATCTCCGCTTAAAACAGGAAGTCCCATCAAGGTCAAGAGTTGACTGATCAATTTGAAATCTTTCTTTATGAATACAATAGAAAAAAAATATAAAAAGAGTACGTTTTACAATGTGAAAATTTATTGACAGTATTGGAATAATATATAAAACTCCGCAAATATAATACACGCGAGTCTACAAGTATTTTATTTTGTAGTTTAGATTTTTTTATTATTTTCAAATATAATGTGAAGAATGTTTAGGAACTGGAACTTTAAAAATAAAAATGTATTTTTTATGGAAAAGTGAGCGATGTAGACCGGAAATTTCCAAGTAGGGGTGAAAAGTAGCTTTGGGTGCGTGGCCGGGCAGAGCATGGCAGGATGAAGCAGGGAGGAGAAGGGACACAATGGAAGAGGTAGAGGTAGGTCCTGCTGCAGGGAATGGAAAGACAGCATTCCGCTTTCTGCCTAATAATTTACTGTAATAAATGCCCGAGCAACGCCGGGTACTTCAGCTAGGACACATATAAATGTGGTAAAGGTCAAATTCTTTTACAACTCGTCGTCTTTCTACAACTATAAAATTGAAGACGGAGAGGTTTTAGTCAAATGAAATTTATTATCCAAAAATAATTCTTTTATTACGGCATGGAGATTTTTTTCAAAATATAAGTAGTTTTCGTTCAATAGTACGTGCACAATTTGCAATTTTGAAAAATAAGAAAAACAAGATTTTCTCAAAAGCAGCTCCAAATTTTTTCTTTAAATTTTTGGAAGGTGTAATGCCAAATGTACCGTATGCGGTGACAAACGCCACATTGCTCTATTCTTTTGTTATTTCAAGAACTACAAATAGTATTTTTTCTGACTTGTCTCTCACGTCGGTAATATTTACATTAGAGGCAATGTCTTTAAATCATTGTACTTATGAGTACACGTGCTTTAAATAATGTCAGATAAAGTTTTCGAAAACTCAAGAGTTTTCAGTAAAAATAAGCTCAAATTTCGGCATTTTCAAAAACATTCAAACTTCATTTTCTGAAAAATGGCTTCACATTTTTTTTCAAACTTTTCCAATGGATAATCGTAATGACACTGTTTATACGACGTAAAGTTTATTTTGGTGTATCCTTTTTTTTCCCAAAAAATTACACAAATGTAATTTTTAAAAAATATTTGTCACGACGATGTTATTTTCAGCAATTTCAAATTACTATTGCTTTTGAGTGTTACAATGTTTCAAATGATTGCAAATCAATTTTTTCGAAAACTCAAAATATTAGTGTGAAAAATAGCTTGAAATTTCGCTTTTACAGTAACGCTAAACGTCATTTTCTTAAAACCGGCTCCAAATATTTAAATGAAAAGTGCTAGGACGAGGTTTTACTCTCCTTTAATATTCTTGAAGTAATATTTCGGTTCTCCTATTAGAAAACCAAAACGTTGACAAAATGTAAAAAAAATGTACATTGGGCAACGATAGATAGCAGCTGGTAAGAGGAAGGAGCAAGACCGTAAAGTTAGTCCACACCAAGGAAATTAGAAAACTTTAAGACGAGAAAATCTGTGTTATTCTGTAGCACTTCTAGTTTTTCTTTCAAAACGTCCGTCCGTATATGTGTGAACACTAGCGCGTAAAAAATGGGTGGGATTTTTTCCAAACCGAATAAACCCCTGTCGAATTGGCCTTAGTCAAAGCCATGTGATTTTGAAAAATATTCATTTATTTTTGGGAGAACTTTAAAAGAAACCCAGGTATGATTTTTAAAATTTTCTCAAAAATGGCTCCATATTTTTCTTTAAATTTATTATAAGAATAGAGTAAAGTACATGTTTAATGGTGCCATAAGTTTGATTTTCACTGTTAACTTTAATTTTTCGAAAAATGCAAAAGTTTGGAAGTTTTCGGCGTATTCCTAGAACTACAAAATTGAAAATAGAAATTTTTGCTTCAAATGAAATTTGTTTTCCATAATTATTTCTTTCATTAGATCATGTCAATTGTTTTGAAAATTTTAGTAGTTTCCGCGCAATATGGAGTGAATAAGTCAGTGGCGTAGTGTGGGTGTCCCGGGGGGAGGAGAATTTCGCCGCCCCCTTATTTAGGTATTACAATTTAAGACTAAAATATACAGTAAATGTAAAGAACTTTTGATCAAGAACAATCATCATTATTGTGTATTGTTTAGGTTACAAATAAAAAAGTCATTTACATATGTTTTACAATATAATAATCAAACTTATTACAAAAATTCTTCACTTATTCACTTATACGTTGGCGATCGACAATATTAAGTTATTAGAGAATTGAATATAAAACACAAATTGACTTTCAATCAGAGCCAGAATATTACTGTTATTTTTTATATTTTTATTGAAAAATAATATAATTGTTAGAATTAAAAACTATAACTTTATTCAAGTATTTTTAAGAGCAAAGTCTTTTATTGCACTATTAATGTCTACAGCATCACATACCTCTTGCTCAAAAGAAAATATACCGAGATTGATTAGTCTTTGAGTTGATCTTATAGTTATTTATGAAACAAGTCCTCTAAATTAGTATTTAAGGACGAGGCCGAAAGGTAAACTACCCGGTTCCGCTATCGCTCCGCCGCGCAATCAACCTTCCGACCGAGTCTTTAAAGACTAATAGAGGATGTGTTACAATGTTTATTGTTATTTCTAGTTATTCAAAATAAACATTTAAGACTTTCATGAGTTAATAATTGTCCTTACTCTCGATGTTCTGTTGCGAGGGTTGTTGGTACAAAATCTTGGCACCGTTTTAAAATAACAATTGCAGTGCGCGGAAGGACCAAAAGGGGACAAAGCGGAGAAAAGAGGACGAAGAGGGCAAGGGGGAAAAATGGGACAATGGTGACAAAATTGGAAAAAGGAAACAAATTAGACAACGGGAACAAAGAACAAATGGGACAAGGGGGACAAATGTGCAAGAGGAAAGGGGGAAGAGGGACAAAATGGGAAAAGTAGGTCAAAGGGACAAATGAGACAAGGAGGCCAAAGGGACATAATGGGACAAGGGACGAAATAGGCCAATGGGGGGCAAACAGTAAAGGGAGAAATGAGACTTGGGGACAAATGGACGAAATGGGACAAAAAGGAAAAATGGGCCAAAAGGGACAAAAATTTCAGAATCGATTTCTTGTGATACTAACGAAGATAAATATCTCATTTCATTCAGTGGTAATTTCAACAATTATAACTTTAATATATCTGTACCAAAACCATTGTAAAAATATTGATCAAATCTTGTCGATCAATCGATCTGGGTGATGACGCGGCTCCTTGAATTTAAAACCGTTATTTTAATTTTGGGGTTACTTTCCATGAGGCCCATAGGACATTTTCAAAAAAAGGCTCAGTTTTTCATTAAATTTTGTTGTTGTGTCAAGGACGTTTAAGAGAATGGTGTATTGTGGTTGAAAATCCTGATTTTCGAAAATTGCCAAATTAAAATTTTTTTCGGTGTCTTCCTACTACTACAATTGCGAAAATACAACTTTTTTCTTAATAAAATCCATTAATCAATAACATTTTCAAATAAGGTCACGTCGAAGTTTTCGAAAATATGAGTATTTTTTGTGTAATTTGGAATCAAAAATTGTCGCCCGATTCGAATTTACTGCTCTACGTGAATGTAATGTGAGAAGTTTTTGGAAGCAGTTGAATGTTACGTATGTTTTTGAATTGTACTTATTGTATGAATTTGTATATTATTTCATATTACTTTGTTCGTTTCTTACATTCGAGCTTTTGTTATTCGTTTACAAATTACTCTTTTAGAAATTATTTAAAACCTATTTGATAATCCATATTTTTTGTCCGTGTTGCGAGGAATGTTTTTGCGTATTCAATGTACTGATTATTTTGTTTCAAGCAATTGGCAAACCTTGATTGAAATTAGACCAATTAGGTTTTCTCTCTTAAAACTAGAATTTAAATGTAATATGTAAGAAAAATTGAAAATATTGAGTACCATAAATTTGTACGAACTTTTATTTATTTAACTTGTATATTTCCATACGCTGCCTTGGGCAACAATGAAGCGATAGATATTTGAGGAGTTCATTATTTAAAGACGCCAAGATAAGATAAGTGGGTTTTATTTACTTCTGTGAATCACGGCTATCGATTGATTGATTGATTTTTCGTGTTTCCGGGCGCGTCAACTGCTTCGGTCATTAGTCCCGTGAGTGTAGAGCATGTTTTTTTCTCGGGAGATGGTGGTGATCTTCCCCTGCTGGATGGCGAGATCCGGTACCGACCTACCGTCGGCTAGAGGGGTTTCCCCCTAACCAGAACTCTCCCACCAGCGAGGCACCGCCCCAGCCGGGACAAGCTCTAAGCTCCCGACCGGTCTCCCGGAATACGTGGCAGTGTAGTGCATGTTAGTGTAAGTGTGTGTGTAAGGGGAGAGGATAGGTCAAGGAAGAGGAAGGACAGATCGCGCGCGGTCCGTGGCCCGTTTGTTTGTTAGGGTACTGCTCCGGCATTTGCCTGGTGTTGATCGGAGAAAGCACGGAAAACTACCGATCAGAGCAGCCGGCCGCTAGAATTCTCCTCCAGACAGCAAGTGAATTCGACATAGCTGAAAAGCTAGTGTCGAAAATCCTGCCACCGTCAGGACTCGAACCTAGGACCTTCCGGTTAGAGGCGCTGCAGTGACATCAGTTGATGCACTGAGCTACCGCTACCGGTTCGGCTATCGAATCCCTCACGTCGCATGCAGAGTAAGTTGATTTCGACGCTGTCGGTGCGTTTCGGTCTAGGGATGGGCGATTACACAGGTCTACAAAAGAAAATTTTTCGAAATTTGATTTGATAATATCATTTGATCTTTGTTTTCTGGTGTGCTGAAGCTGAAAGTGAGGTCAGTTTTTCTCTATCACGTACAGATATGTTTCAATCTCTAAAGACAGTAGTTTTAACGACATAAGAAAACAAAATCGGCTGACAGTTTTTATATTGTTATTAACAATACATATTGACATGTTATTAACAATACCAAATCAATTATTTCGTACAGATATAAGCTTGCCAGAGTAAACAATGATGAAGATTTAATTGTTAGTTGTTTTTTTCTTTTATCTTGGAAACTTCTTTGTGTTCGCTTTCGGGTATATGACTCTCTTTAGGGGTCGTATTTATGAAGCTCTGCTAGCAGAGCTCTTAGGGGCCTGCCGTCTGGGGGCTTGCTAGGAGGACAAGGGGCGACTGTAATTGGCTGGGGGCCGTTCATAAATCGCAAAACTGAACACTGGCAGCCTGCTAGGCCTGGCAGGCTCCTGGCGGAGGTTTATAAATACGGCGCGTGACTTACGACGTAGCATCCAGCAATAGTCTGTCATCATGTTCGCGTTCCATGTACCTGATACCTACGATCCCCTTGATGTCCTGATGGAACCTTTCCCCTTGTTCTTCATTGACCTTCCCCAAGGTTTCCGGAAAATAGTCCACATGCGAGTGTAGGAAGGTAGATCTTCACGTGGCAACCTAGTATTTGGAAAGCCTTCAACATGCTTTCCTCGATACATCTGTTGTTTGGATCCTTTACGTGACCAAGGAACTTGTCAACCACCTCTTTGAAAGAATTCCAGGCTTCCGTTTTCTCCTCATCCATGATCTGAGAAAAGTTTTCTGATGTCTGGACCAACAAAGATTACTTATTTTATCTTAAGCGTCACTTAAACCCGGAAGCTTGGAGCATTAGTACTTGAAACATTCACCTTATTTATTGAGTGAGTGACTTAACGAATTGCCTTATCTATATTATATATTGCCCTAGCTTTATGTGTAGAGGAGGTAGCAGGAGTTTGTCAGAAGGAACCAAATTTTTCCTAATTACATTTTTGCCAGGCAACAGAGCTTCACGTGATGGCCAGTCTTTTTTGTTCCAGTGGGAACTTCTGTCACGGCTACCTCATCAGCATAAAAAACAAGGAAACTTGTGCACTCTGATTACTGATCTAAGAGCATGGTGAGGACTTTTCAGTCTCCACAAATCAACCACTTATGCTTATTATAACGAATTCGTTCGAGAACTAATACGTTAAATTGTCGTATGATTCCTTTAAATGTACTGAATGGCCAACTGGAACTGAAGCATAAGTATTGCCATTGTATAACAAACAGCTCTCAGATTTCGTTTTAATGAGTCTATGAATAGACGCCAATGATTTGAGTCATATCGAGTCACCCATCAGTCCACGAATATCTTTACATTAAACAAGATTATTATCCTGTGAAAAGTAAGGAAAAAACTGCTTCGTCATATCGATACCATGAAAAAGAAGTGTCCGGTAGTCATAATTTTGGGAGCCAAATAACTAAGCAGGGTATTTCGTAAGTCCAAGATCTCTTATTAAGTCATTCAACTCCTGTTGAGAAAAAAGCTCGGGTTCTTTCTCTGAACTGTCTGGTTCGAATTCAGGGTTTGTTTCATAATATTCCACCGTACAAGCTTCTCTATCTGTTTCCCACTCAATAATGTCCAAGTCACGAGGGGGCTGAAGAACTGGCAAACCAAGACCGTGTGGTACCGGACGAATAGCAGATTCAAGATTAGGATAGTAAATCAACTTTTGATTTTTGGAATTGTAACCTTGAACATCACAAGAACAAAAGTAACAGTTATCCCCATGGATTGTTTGCTCCCTCCACAACATTGGGATAGCAAATCTGAAAGTCTGAATTCTGCTTTGTACCATAAGCGAAGTTTTTCTACGCAGCTGTGACATACTTTGTGAGGAACCCACACTTTATCTTGATCTCCTATTCTCAAACCAAAATATGCATAATACAATTTTTTGACGAAATATGTTATACTTCTTTGATACTTCTTAATTGTGTACTCGCCACAGATAAAGGGAAGTAGTCTGGACTGGTAACACAAGGAAATTTGACACAAGGAAATTTGACAAAACGACAATTTGACATTTTTTCAAAATGCACTTTCAAATTTCAGAAAACGTTTTTCGTTTTTCAGAAAACGTTCACTTAGGTGCAATTAGATGCCCTGAGTGAATGTATTCACTCCAAGTGATACTACGGGACTGCAAGCATGGAGGAAATACATGGGTGAGTTCCTCCGGCGCATGGATTTTGCTCGTTCAGCGCAACACCAATTAGGTGGTACAAAGTGTCAATTTTCAACGGTAACCAACCAAAACTAACACGATGAAGGTGTTCAAGATGCAATATTTGAAAGAAATGCTTCATAAATCTATTTCAATTTTTTGTAACGAGGAGATAGTTTTGGTATCTGGTACCATTGATTGGTTTTGGTATCATCATTTAAAATTCCCGAGAATATTGTGACGCTAACTGGTGTCTGACGCTCATTGGCTGAAGTTGGATACGGTGCGCAAGAGTCCCACCACCTGACTGCGAGAATGAGCAACAAAGTGGGCTCCAATTTCCACATAAAACCATTTACATCTCGATTATCTTCAGAAGGGTACTACCGAGAAAAGACAACAACTGCATTTCTATCTGAACAGAACATTCATACCCACACCACCTACTAAGGGAGAGTATTTCTATATAGGACATAATAAATTTTTAGAATGTTAGAAATTGTTTAAGAAAAAAATTGCTTACAAATGTGCATACGCTACAAAACAGGAATTACGTTTTTGAGGTTTGAAAAAAATCTGTACGTGATGGAAAAGGACGAACTTTGTGTTCATTTTCAGCACTCCAAAAACGTAAAGATTACCCAAAATTATTAAGTCAAATTTTTGGTTGCAGACCTGTGTTATTAAATAATCGATTAATATCAATTGATTGTTTTGTTAGATAAAAAGGTATCGATTAATCGTTCCTAAATAATGGATTAATCCATCATGGACTAATATCTTCACTATGGATTATAACTCAGTTTGAAATAAAAATGATTGTAGAATTTCTAGAAACAGCAACACCAATAGTTGTTCATTTATTTTATTTATTTTACGTAAAAAAACAGTTGAAACTGCGTATGACGTGCTATGGGGAGAAGTGAATTTTGTGCACATTTTCAAAATTCTGTGATCCCTACACTAAGTCATGTACTACATGAATTTTGAAAATTAAAAAAAAGCTCTCATGTAATAAAATATATTTTCAAGGATAAATAAGCAATAAATTTTGGGCTCTTATCCATGATGTCCTTCGTCAAGGAATAATTCCTGCCGCAACAACATGGAAACGATAATTTGAATAACTATATTTCCCAATGAATTCTAGAAGACGTGCACAGATAATGAAGTTACGTTTATGTCCAGAAGCAAAACAAGGGGCCATCTCAGCATTTGCTCAATGGATCAGGGAAACTGGGCGAAAAACCTGATCGAGATGGGGGTCATTGACCCGGAGGCTGCAGTACAATACTTGTTACAGGTTGTTTATACACATTTATACAGTCCAGATGGTAAATAATGCATTATGTATCATTGTTAAAATTAATGTTACTTTTCTTGTGATGCTCAGTATAGTCTCTAATTGTATAGAAACAGTTATGCAGCAGAAACGATTTCACTTGGAATTGAAACTGTTCTATTGAATTTAATCGTTTAATGTCATCTGGCAAAGTGTTGTAATATAACGATGTACTTAGTTGAGGACTGGTAATTCTGTCTTTCTTATTTCATACTGAATATAATACCATCACTAGAATATTAGTACATACGTAGTGACTTGGCATTTCATTATTTTTACCAAACATGAAATTAATCGAGTATGTTTGTTTCATGGCTGGGGTTTCACGAATGTCTTTTCTTATTCTGCAACATGCAATTTGGATGTAAAATGTTTATGATGCAAGTTTCAAATGAATGAGCTTAAAGTTTGTTTTGGCTGAAGCAAAGCCCGCTCGGGCAGATGGCTGGAGAGGGAAATCTCCGCAAGCAGACGAATAGATCTGCGCCGGATCTCACTTTCCAGTGGGGAGGAACACAGTCACCTCCCGATATGTTAATGCACTACTCATACGGGACTAATGACCAGGGTTGCCATCTGTCCTTCTTTTTTAGAGGGCATGTCCTCCTTTTTTAATATTGTCATTCTGTCCTTCCTCCTTTTTTAAATTTACGTGGATTGGCCTACTTTTTGTCCTGTTGAATTGAAAATAATACTGGCATAATTTTAAAGTTATTTAATTCATTAAAGGGACTTCACACCTCGAATATCTACATTTTTATTCAAATAAGTTGTCTGCATTAGGCTGATTTTGATATAAAAATATGTGTACATATTGTTTGGTGGATAACGAAGGTGAGTGTGGGGGCGAACTTATCTAGCCGAAAGCTTTCATTTTTAATGACGCAAAGTCTAATATAATTTTCAAAGACTATTAATGGTTTGGAATTTTAGACTACATTGTCTATACATCGTGAACTATAGAAATGTAAAATGTCCTCCTTTTCATTGAAATGTCCTCTGTTTTTTGTAAAATGTCCTCCGTTGGGAAAACAATTTCTGGTAACCCTGCCCGATATATAACGTGCATTACTCATACGGGAATAATGACCTAAATAGTTGACGCACCCGGAATAAATACTCATTGAAGTAAATTTTTTGGCTTACGTCAAGAAGTTTGGAAATTTCCTGTTACTAAATTAACTACAGTTAAATCTGCATTAAACGTAGAATAGTGTAATAATCCTTTCTTTTACGCAAGTTTGTCATTGAGTTAATATTTTAGAAAGAAAAATAAAACACTGGTCTCTTTTGTTTTTCTTCTAGCCTTCAGGAGAGAGATCAATGAGAGTGTGCGGTCTATTACCGTGCACGTCAAAAGTGATCAGTTGCATAACGCGAAAGCATTAGGTAGAAACAGATTCAACCATTGGAGTGGACTAAAGGCCCATTCACAATGCAAACATAAGCATAAGCATGGCGTTAACATAAAAGTTAGGACTACGTCTACAAGTGGACTCATTCACAATGCGTTCGCATGAGCATAACACGTAAGACGTTAACTTAAGAGCTTGCAAGCTTCAAGCTTCTGTGCTATGCTTATGTCAGACATAAGGAATGACCCAATCACAGTTCGTTAACTCAAAATCGAGTATCGAAGTCGATCGTGTCGATTCGTGTGCTGCGTCTCATAGCCAATAGAAACTCTTATTTTGCCTGTGTTTATGTTCGACATTGTGAATACGCCAACTCTTCGCTTGTGTTAATGTCTATGTCTATGTGTTATGCTTATGTTTGTGATTGCATTGTGAATGGGCCTTAATTGTTTGTGTGCGTTTTACTATTACGTTATCATTATCATCACTGTTAGCTACTGACAATATTACGTAAATTATTTTATTGATATTCATGCGTTTATGAAGCCGAGGACTTTGAAAGTCAAGTATTCCGTACTTAGAGTTGCCAACCGTCCTCCATTTGGGGGGACAGTCCTCTATTGACGTCAATTGTCCTCTCGTCCTGCGTTGTATTTTAAACTCCTCCTTTTACTCGTAGTAAATTCATAACATTTGTTGTCACTTATTTTATCACGTGAATAACATCTGCTATGCTGTATCGTTTATTGTTTAACTAGCTGACCCGGCGAACTCTGTTCCGCCTTAACAGCCGGTCCCATCTTTTTCTCGCGTCGCACTCACCGTGAGAAACTGTACTATCCTTGTTGCACTGCGTACGTGCAAAAACGTGCGTTCTCACACAGGAACGCTGTCGAACGGGATAAACAGTATCCTATGTCCGTCTCCTGGCTCTAAGCTTCCTGCTCACCAATTTTCAGCCAAATCGGTACAGCCGTTCTTGAGTTATAAATAGTGTAACTAACACGACTTTCTTTTATATATATAGATTTAGAATAGAAAACATGAAAATCCATTTTCTGAACGCTGACACAAGCACGTGACACAAACATGCATGGTAGTGTCTCTGTCTAGCGACTAAAATAAAAAATAGACGCTGAGATCATCTTTGTTTTTTGAACGAATCTTTTCACTTGGATTGGAAATGGAGAGAAGAAAGAAATAGAGCTGTTGTTAGCCTCAATTAAATATAAAAAGAAATGTGTTGATGCGTTTTTTATGTTTTATTTTTAATTTTTATTTTTTTGCTTATCGACTGTCCTCCCTTTTTCAACCCTATCCATACTTGAGTTGTATTCGCGTTAAATATAACATCCAATTTTCCCACAGTGGGAAAATTTCTTGGGAAAAAATTTCAAGGTTTCTATTCTTACGCAATTTTTGTTATTTGTTAGGATTATTGTATCGCATGAATAATAGGATTCTGAGACAGAAAAGCAATATAGTATTTATTTTTATTGAAATTGTGCTCATATACAGAAAATCGCATCACCTCGCATTGTAGATAAGGGAAAATGGAAAACAGTGTTGAATGAATCCTCTTGCTTAAACCAAGAAGTACAACTAAAACAAACAGATAACAGGTGAGACAGTATAAGCATTGTATTCGTAGTTTTTACGCATTAAGAAAACAAAAAGATAAAAAATAATACCTTAGGGTTCTCCTTGTAGGAACACTTGTGCATATTAAAGGCAATCTCGCAAGCATCGGCACCAGCTAAATGAAAAGACAAATTTCACTTTTTGAATAAGGAATTAAATTAAACGTGTTCTGTTATATCTTTCAGAGCAAGAGAAATACCATACTTGTTGCCCAGATGTATATCAAACCTCAACATTCAAAACAACATGATTACATTATTTCGATATACGACTCAACCTATCAATAGCATTGATAAATTCAATATTAATTAGTTCAAATGCTAATGATAAACAAAAATATTCCTCACTAAGATACAAGAGCCCTGAGGATTTCATTCAAGAATGATAACTCGAAAGGCATACAATGAAAATGTACTCTAAGGGCATCTAGCACTCATTATTACTCCACAAACACTTGAAAAATCTGTAATTTGTGGAGAAAGCAGTTCTAAAATACTTCATAGAAGTTATTAATAATTAATAAAATGCTCTAAAATGACCGTCATAGTTCAGAATTCGTATTTTTCGAGTTGTATTGGTGAGAAGCCCATGAACGATGTATCAATAACTTACTTGCAGATTTACAAGCATTGATGACTTTAGAACCTTCATCTTTGACCTGTTCTGGTAGCATTGCGATTACAGCATCACCGTCTAACACACCATCTTCCGTCATCTATTAACAAAAAATAATAAATTACTAATGATATCCTTTTAATATTATCTCTTCTAAATGAACATGATCGGACACAAAAACTTACCGCAGATGTCTCTACGAAAATGCATTTCATGTAGCACTGAAACAAAAAATGTTAAGAGACACTTAACAATATGGCTACATTTGCAAAGCTTTCGTAATTTAATTATGTGAATAAAAAGAATAGAATTTCTCTGAATGAAAATAAAACTACAATGTCTAGATCACTAACGTTATAATTAATATTTTAAGTGTATTTTATTTTAATATATTGTTTGTAAAATTAATGTGAATTTCTGTGAATATTTTGAGTATGAAATAGAAAAAAAGTGTTATGAAGAGATATTCTCATAATTTTTACTATGCAATAATATTCAAATTATAATGAAAAGGAAAATATATCCATAAGATTTAAGGCAATGTTCAACGTCTTTCACCTTTAGAGCTCGATCATCTGCGAAGTCACCAGTGCGGGCCCTCACAATCAAATCTATAAGAAGAAAAGACTTGTAATAATTATTAACCTTTTTTTTTGGTTTATTTAAGGTCGCATCAACATCTAAGGTCAGTAGCGACCACTATTGCTGTTAACGGTATGGTAACTATGTGGATATTATGGGTATGTGGATATATGGTAACTATATGGTGATTGATGATAAGGGATGAAAGGACGAACACAAATACAACCATGCCCGAGGCGGGACTCGAACCCGCGACCCTTCGGTCCGAGATCACTACGACACTACTGCCTTAGCGATCTCGGCCACCGGGCCGGCAATTATTAACTTTATTAGGTCGATAAACAACAAATAATAGGAGCGGTTGAAATATATAAACAGAGGCGATAATCGAGTTTTTTAAGCGAGTCAGTTATATATGTTATCGGCCGTATGTCGTTCAATACTTCGCACAATACCATTTTCTAACAAGAAAAAAAATCATACAAACAAGAACATGATTTTTTGGAATAAGTGAACTTACTCTTATGACACCTCTAGTTACACTTCATTTGTTTCGACCGTACTTAGCGGACAGCGCGCTGTTTAATTCTTCGAGTACCGGCTTTGAAGAGAGGCTATACGTCCTCTAGTTGCGTTAAGTCGATAATGACAGTATTACAAAAAGATAATAAAAAATCAATCAAGTTAAGTATCAAGCCATGATCTTAATTTTTAAAAAATAGTCTGTTTTTAGTAGAAATTCCCTTAACACAAACCTTGTTATTATTATACAGTTTTAGAATATATTTCAATGATAAAAAAAAATTGGACCTGTGTTCACCAGAAGTCATAATTAGTTAGCAGGAAATACTAATTTGCGGAGGAAATACTCTTATAATCTCTGACAAATGTTGCAGCCGAGTTTAACAAGAATTAACATTTGTGACTCGCGTTTCGTTAATGTAATGTTTTGGAAGGGCTTTACATTTTATAGTAAAATATAGATCAAAGTTATAGTTAACCGGTAGTGCGCTGGCATTCCGAATATTCTCTCAGGTACAGATTGTAGCTTGTGTGTTTTACTGGTGGGTACACGTATGTGACATATTCGACCTTGTGACTCACAGCTGCAGTATCACTTCACTGTCATCTCATTCAGAGCAAATACTAGGTATTTGCCTTGCGTGCCATTGGCACACTAAGCACGAACAGGCTAGCACCTGAAAACAGCAAACTTGTGGCGTTATCTATGATGCTACCATTCGCACGACAAGTTCATTACTCGGAGAAAGTTCGTTTAGTTCACTTAAACATTATTCAAGTTTAGTATTCCTAACACAACGAATGTGAACAGTTTGGAAAATACAGGCGAAAACCACAGAATGCATTGTTGCAGGAGTCTATTCACAGCCGTCACCATTTAATATGTGTATCAGAACTCGCGTTAATTAGGTTGGCTATCAGGTGTGCTAACAAAACGATGCAGACAAGTGCCCGATGCATTCACGGACTTCGGAAGCAACGGGGCAGGGCCTGGGTTAACAAAGGGAGATCGAAATGAAAGAGGGTAGACTAAGAGCGAATCGATGTTTATGAATTTTTAAATGTAGATGTTCTGCTAAGAACGAGGATAAGCGGAGGAAAGAACCCCTCTAAAACGATAAATGTGAGTGTTGAATGTGAAAAAAGGCACGAGTTAAACCAAAGGAATTTACAATTGTGACAATTCATCAAGGATGAATGAAAATTCTTTCGAAGAAATTATCTGAAGCAAACGCTTTTAGGAATTGATTCCTAATTAAATACTACCATTGCGTGTTGAGATTTTCAGTGACGGGAAGTCATTTCTTTTAGTAGTCTCCAGTAAAGAGTGAAAATCCCAACGTTAAGTTCTCACAAGTTAATATTAATGTTTTTCTTTGGTTGCGAAACTATGGAATGAAATTCAATTTGCATTTTTCAACAGAACGTGTCATAATGTCCCAAAGTGAGTTCTATGTAGCTCTGGGGTTTCGCGAAGAATTGCTCACTGTACGCCTGAACAAAGTGACATAGAATATAAAATCAAATAAAAACACTGAGTTCATTACACTAATATACTTTTTTATCTTAAAATACAAAATATTTTTCATTACAAAATTACTGATAATGCTTTTAATTACGAATTAATTAAAAGAAAGACTCAATCTTGTTTTCTCGTATGGCAACAATAAACGTCATGAATGTGCATATCAGAGGGGCCGTGATGCAAGGAAATTCTTTGATTACGCTGACGAATGGGTTCCGAAAACGTTGGTATAGGGTGTATCAACAGAAACGATCTTATTCACTCATCGCACAAAGCGGTGTACGTGACGATGCCTTGGCCCCGATCGGGGGGGAAAGGGGATGGGGTGGCAGCGGAAGAGTGGGCGGCAACGGCGGCGGCGACGGTGGCGATGGCGATGGCGGTGGCGGCGGTGGTGTCACTGGTGGCGGCGGCGGCGGCAGTGGCGATGGCGGCGGCGGTGGGAGTGGTGGCAGCGGCGGCGGCGGAGGCGACGATGGCGGTGGCGTTGGCGGTGGCGGTGGGTGTGGTGGCGGTGGAATCGACGATGGCGTTGATGTTGGCGGTGGCAGTAGAGGTGGCGGTGGCGGTGGTGGCTGCGGTGTGGGCGGCTGAGGCGGCGGCGATGGCGGCGGAGGCGGCGATGTTGGCGGTGGCGGCGCGGGCGGCAGCGGCGGCCTTGGCGGTTGGCCGTGCGTTGAAATCACCACGCCCGCGGCAGTGTCCGCTGGCTCTTCGGCGCCTTCTTACCTTCAGCGACACCGGTGTTCCCCTGGCACGTGTTGTGCAGCATTTGCATCATCTCCTTCATGTCGTCATCTCCCTGCCGAAAAGACGGAGCCGATGAGTCATTAGCCTTCTCTTTGGGAATCGATGGGATTACGTGCGATGCCATCGGAGAGAATGGTACATAGTTAGGATGTCTGGCGGGGAATCTATGGATTAGGGGACTTCAAACATATTTCCTTTATTGCATTGTTATTTAAAATGTTTTGACATGTGAATATTAACTTCAATGGAGGCAAACCCTAGAACTATTCGTACATTTTCAAGTGAGACAATTGGTTTTAGAACAAATTCTGTTGCCGTAGAACATATGCTGTACAAGAACTATTATTGATTTCATCTCATCTTAAAAGCATCCACGTTTACATGACGATTAGTTGAATCGAGGAAGTAAGGCATGTTCTTTGAGTATTTACTCGTCTATTTCATGTCCATTGTAATTCATAACTGATGTATAAAGTTATTATCGAAAATAAATACCTATAATAATGCAGAAAATATAAGTAGAATTAAATTATTTTTATTACTTGCATCATCGTGAAAAATCTGCGCAAAATACTTTTGAAAATAATTTTTAAGTAGCGTAAACTACAAAGGTCATGAGCAACTATTAAAATAATTAAATGCAATTCCAAATCAGCGAAAAATATGAATATTTTTACAATATTGTATCACTTTTTCTTGATAACTTGGCGATGATAAAGTTGCATTGAAGTTTTCATTTACTAGGTACTCCTGTCTCTTTTGATAGTGGTTGGGATGGTTCCAAAAGAACATGGTTTATAGACAAAACAAATAATTTTATTACCACTTAATTCTAATTTAATATGAAAGTTCCATCGTAGAAGCAGAGGCGTAGACTGATAATACGTGGTAGTATCGATGATGACGTCAGATTGGAATTTCTCAATTTCATTTTTCCCAATACAGCTGACAGACAGATCGCAGCGCTCGAGTGCCGACGGTGATGGATTTTTCATATTACCTACACAACTACATGAAATTCCGTCACTGTCTGGTGGCTGCTCGGCTGTCTGGCCACGGCTGCTTTGATCGGAAATTGTCCAGGGTTTCTCCGATCAATACCAGGCGAATATCGGAGCAGTACCCTAAAAGAGGCCACAGACCATGCGCGATCTTCCCTTGCTCCTTTCTCTCCCCATACATACGTGTACCTACATCCCTTCATTACCACACGACCGGAGACCAGTCGGGAGCTTAGAACTTGTCCCTGTTGGAATGGTACCATGATGGCGGAGATTCCTGGAGGGGGAAACCCCACTAGCCGATGTTTATAGTTTGACCCCGGGTCTCACGTTCCCGCAGGGGAGAAACACTATTTCACGGGATATAACATGCACTACACCTACGGTGCTATTGATAGTGATTTCGGGCGCGTCATCTTCTAGGGTCATTAGTCCCGTAAGTGTAGTACATCTCTCTCTCTCTCTCTCTCTCTCTCTCTCTCTCTCTCTGGAGGTGACGGTGTTTTTCCCCTGCTGGATGACGAGATCCGGCGCCGACCTACCGTCGGCTAGCGGGGAAGGTCCCAGTCGGGTCAAGCTTTAAGCTCCCGATTAGTCTCCCGGCACGTGTAGTGCACGATAGTGAAAGTGTGTGTAAGGGGAGAGGATAGGACAAAGAAGATAGAGGAAAGATCGAAAAAACCGCGGCAAACTATCGATCAGAGCAGCCGGCCGCTAGAATTCTCCTCCAGATTCTCCTCCTAGCTGACAAGCTAGTGTCGAAAATCCTGCCACCGTCGGGACCCGAACCTGGGACCTGCCGGTGAGAGGCATTGCAGTGACATCAGTTGATGCCCTGAGCTATCTCTCCTGGTACGGTACTGTTGAACTTACCAGTTGACTCGCCCAGAAACACAAAATAGTTAAAAAACGTAATGTAGGTATTATTAGCGGCAACTGGCACTTGCTATACTACTGTCCTATTGTTATAGCTCGACAACTTAGGAAAAAAAAAAAAAAACCTGGACTGCGCATGGGCGAAAATTGGCGGAGGGAATTCACTTTCTTAAGGCGGCTTCGCACATTCGTTATTCGGCGGACAGCGAGCAACCGCTCGCCAAATCCCGAGTAGTGTGGATGAGTTGGTTACTAATTGCTGAGTGACGAACGTTTGATGCTCGACTTACCCACCGCGTGTCGGTCTTTTGGACATGTCAAAGGGAGCGAACATTCGCCGAACACGTCAGCTGCTCGGGATTGGACGATCGTTGCAGGCGGTCCTTCAGTTTAGCTACCCTCGGGAACAGTGGTGGGTGGTTTCACCACGCCTCCTTAGGGAAGTGACGCCATGTTTCTTTTTCTAAGTTGTCGAGCTATAGTACAATCAAACCTCTCTGAAAGACCACCCCTTTCAAGACTAATTTTTTCTTGGAACGGACACTGAAATATATGTATCGCAAGAAAGTATATGTACAAAAATAAGTTTCCCCCTATTAAGTAACCACTCATTTTTATACCACTAACAGTGGAAGTTTATAACAAGTTTCACCAGATCTCCGAAATCAGTCCTCCTTGTGCAGTAGAATTTCGAATTCTCCCAACTGAATGTTTGGAAGCACGTTCAAGTGTCCACGAAGGTATGCAAGTGGCCGTGGCCGTGCCGCAAGAACACTTCAGAACTCAAGCCACGACTCAAAGACCAAGTCAGCCCGAAACTGCTTCACTTCATCCTTCCGAATATCCCATGTTCCACCACATTCCCTCTTGAGTTTTTACTAGCGGTAGAACGAACTCCATTGAACGAAAGCAAGAGAATTTTGAGATTTGACACACTGCTATTAAATAATACTAGCGTACCCGTGCGAGAACTCTCGCATGTTCAACCCCCACCCTCTTCCCTATTTTTCCATTTCCCTGTTAAGCCTGTAGTATATCTTCTTCTTCAAGGCCCTTTTATTCTCTGTCGCTTGTTCTATATGTATCATTGTAATTGATAACAATAAAATACATCCTTGTCAACTTTTATTTAATGTTATTATTTAATTTAACTTGTGTACTCTTATTTAATGTTATTACCGATCAGAGAGGTACACCCGTGTAATTCAATCGCATATAATATCAAGCAATTAGTTTAATTTCACATACAATTGAAGATTTTACAGGCTCTGAGCACGTGGGGTAGAATCGAAAAGCGTCGAACCAACAAAAACGTAATGAAATGTTCAAGATGATCTCATCCTGTAGACGATGTGAAGAAATGTTTCTTTGAGGCCTTCGGCCACAAAATTTTGGTTTTTAAGACCCTAAAACGCTTTGTTTAGGAGGTATTTAACGATAAAGATTCAAAAATTCGGACGAGTGTTTGCGGGTTGCATTTGATATGAAATTTTAATTTTTTTAAACAATTTCTTCATATTTTTAAAGTCATATGCAATTCGACACGTTTCTGTGAAATTCTCTTTCTTTAGAGACCTCATTTATAAAGATCGGTGGCGTGTGAGAGCCGCAAAAGGTATGTATTCAACTGAAACAGTATAGGAGACGATTTATCATGTATCTTTTAAAATGAAAAGTGAGTTATTATATGAGCTGGAAAAATATGCTTATTTTTCGAGATGAAAAAAATGGCACCTTTCATATCTTTAGCAGTGTATGGTGAATACTTGGACAGAGAACTACAAAGTATTGTAGACGCTATACAGACACGTAAGCATATGTACAGTTGGCTTACATGTTACAAAAGAATAATCACTACAAATAATTGAGCTTTCTTACTTCGACCTTTCTACAGCCAGATAGAACGATATCTACTATAATTGCATTCATTAGAAGATAGAATTTATCGTATCCTTCCCTTAGTATCTTTTAAAATTTTCTACCCGACCCGTATTATCATGAAAAAAAGTTGCCGTATCTTTTGCGGTAACTGTCGTAATATATAGACGCGGAATGTTTCAGCAAAATTCTCCAGCAGATATAATCGAATACCACTCAATTATGGTGTGAGCGATTCATTTAACTTGAGGTTCAAGGTGACTACCTTTACTATGATTATGAGTGCCACATTCATTTTTGAGCAAGAGGCATGTCCCCTTGTGTTGGCTCCTTTTCGGAGCAGGTGATCTTACTTGCCTTATAGCTGTTTTAACCTTTGCCATCTGAGGTGTTAATGTGTTGGGGTGTTCATGAGACATGAATGATGATGAGACATGATGATTCACATGTGGCGCATGGTTTTATGAAAAGCCAATTACGACGCAACCAGTTGGTGAAAAAATCTCTGCCTTACGTGGGATGTGAATCTGTCGCCTTCTAAATGCAAACTAATTTAAAATACTAGAACTTTAAGTCATTTCATACCTTTGTTTCGAAGTATGAGTAATTATCGGGATTTTTGAGAGAACTTCCTTAAGGAAAGTGCAAACGAATTCAGCGACCAAATGGCTCATTATTGATTTGGCAACTCGCACTAGCCTTGCCTGCCGCCCCGACCGCCGTAGTCCCGCAATAATTAATCTACATCGCGTTTATAATCTACATCTCAAATACGTATCTGACGGCCGTTGCTGGTAATTATTTTATGCATGTAAATGAAGTTATGTTAATGAAATATACTGAATCCAGTGGCAGAAAGGTAATTTCATATAAACGTTTGAAGTAAAAAAATAAAGCTGTGTAATTCTCGCACTTATTTTGATTAGAAGCTTTTGAAGTGATAGCTGAATAGTAAGATAGTTATTACATTTTCGTTATTCTTTTTACTATTTGCATCAACATTATTATTATTGTTAGCAGTAGTGGTAGCTTTTGTACTAGGAATAGCAGCAGCTCCCTGAATTTGGAATAGCACTGAGAAGACGATAATTTCCGAAAACGTCGGACTCCGCAAATTGTAACATTACGTAATTGTAACATTATATAATCAATATTTCGAGAAAGTCTGTGCTGTTGTAGCACCAATAGCACCTGCTGTTATTCCACCACCTACTTTCCTCACCTCTTAAGCTGCGATTGGTATTGATATTTACGAGTGATGGATGAGTGTCTTAATATGGGCATTCATTTCTGTATTATAATTATATAACCGCTTCTAATGGGAGAAAATACTTGACGTTGTAGCACTCGTTTTTTAAATAAAATATTAAAAAGAAAGAGAAATAAATGGTGTTTATATCGTACACAAGGCACAAAATATAATTTTTGTATATCGGCATTATAAACGACCTTTTCTGATGCAATAAATCGTTCATTATCGGGTATTTTACGGCACAAATGATGATGTATTAACATTTTACGGTAAGAATGATTGCGTCCTCACACGTTCAACCAATCGCAACGTGAGAATCGTGGGGAGGTAAAGGTAAACGGAACAGCCGACCACAATTTTCTCGCACATATGTCAAATACCCGAGACGTCACAAGAAAGTTGTTTCGCAAAATTAAGTTTGATTTGACAAAATTAAGTTATCTTATAAATTTATAATACTGATATACAACACAATAGCGTATGCAACTCGTTTACAATGTTGCTTTATTGCATTCGTACAAATTTGAAAGCTCGCTTGTAACGTCGCTCGATTTCAAAACATGTACTCATTCAATATAGATTAACATTATAAATATTGCATAAAATATTGCATATAGCATTATAAAAATTGCATAAACTACCCTTATATTTTTTTCAGTTTAGAAATATCATGAACTCAGGAAACATTTGGAGCTGTTAAAATTTAATAATGCTACTTTATGTTATGTACTATCTGTGAGCATGGCCATAGATTATTAGAATACTTGTGATTAATAATTAGTTTTTCCAAACTGTACTCCCTTTCGTAAAGTATGACTTCAGATAACCAGAGTGAATAAACTTTTTTTGTCGACATGTGAGTTAAAAATAGCATTGAACAAAAATTGGATTAATGAATTCTAATACATCTTTTTGGCTTTAGACTATCGCTTCTTTTCTTAAAAGTTCGTAAAAATGCAAATAGAATAACTTCGAAAAAAAATTTAAAGGTTCCTTTGTCCCATCTGATACGGCTTGCCGCGGCAGTCTCCAATGAGACTGCCGCAATTGTCAAGATTGTCCAATGGCAATTTTGATGTGCGCTGTGAACGTAATATGTGCGATGATCATGGCCGGCTAGGAATATCTCGTTAACAATGTGAGATGAAATTATTTGATTGACAGTGACAATAATTTTCGAGTCGGTTTATTTAATTTGTGAGGTTTGAACGAATTATTTATTTATTTACGTCAAAAACAGTTAAAAACTGTGTATGACGTGCTATGGGGAGAAGTGAATTCTGTACACGTTTTCAAAATTCTGTGATCCCTACACTAAGTCATATACTACTTGAATTTTGAATTATATAAAAAAAACACTCCCATGTAATAAAATGTATTTTCAAGGATAAATCAGCAATAAATTTTGGGCTCTTATCCAGCATGCCATTCGTCAAGGAATAATACTTCCTGACGCGACAACATGGAAACGATAATTTGAAAAACTATATTTCCCACTGAATTCTAGAAGACGTGCACAGATAATGAAGTTACATTTATGTCCAGTTGCAAAACAAGGGGCCATCTCAGCATTTGCTCAATGGATCAGGGAAACTGGACAAAAAACCTGATCGAGATGGGGGTCATTGGCCCGGAGGCTGCAGTACAATACTTAGCAATAATTAGGAATAATCTTCACGAATATATACCATATTCATAATGTAATGAGTAAGAATATTGTTCTCTCACATCAGGTGAGAGAACAATCACAGATCACAACACCCATCATCACATTTATGTCATTATGACTCAGAGAAATGTAAGGGAAATAGTTTGCACTTATTAAATACGAATTTTCTGAGTAAAGTAGTAATAAATGCACTGCCTTTGAATATCTCGTTGCAATGATGTTCGTTAACTCATAGACTTGGTTAAAAACGTAACCGTTTGCGAAAATGCATGCTATTGATTAACTGCGCAGGTGATGACTCATGTTCAATTTACATTAACTGATGCTTAAAATTCACGTTAAATAATGAAAATGCAATTTATTGAAAATAAAGACAAGATAGCCGAGGTCTCTAAGGCTGTATGGCTGTAGTTGCCTCGGGTTGCGGGCTCGAATCCCACATCGGGCATGGATGTTTGTGTGTGCGTATGTTGTCCTTACGTGTCGTGTTCCCCCTACAGTTACTCAAAGAAAAACAATGAAAGTGGTCGCTACTTGACCTAGTTGTTGAAAAGCGACAAAAGAGACGAGATAATGCATTACTGAACTCTAAATCTGATATCGCACTTCCTTCGCACTTACCCTCACTACTCCAGCGATGAGGCAAACCCCGACAGCGAAAAGAAGACACTTCATTGTGAACGCTTGAAGAACGAACGCTTCTCAATGCGGATTGATGATGGCGTCCCCTTTTTAAGTTCTTTCAACGTCCGGCTGATCACCGTACCGTCACATCGGCACTCTATACTTTTTTTTCGAGGACGCTCTTGATGGCATGTAATTCTTCCTTTAGTGGGCTCCTCCCCATATGAAGGGGGATATTGTCTCACGCAAGACACCGTTCCAGAGATGGCTCGACAGTTCAAGAAAAACGTCTCCGCAGATGTATGACATTTTGTCTTCAAAGTCGCCTGTATTCGACTTCAAAGTCGTAAGGCGTGCCATGTCGTGACTGTAGATCTTGGCATTACATGCATGAATAACATGCAGAACTCTTATCAAAACGCGTGGTTCCATGGAAATGGGTAATTACTTAGATATCTTCAGCAGCCCACTACCATAAAGACATGCTCACACCGGTCGAAATCACCTACTTAATATACCCTTGAGCAGAATCCAACCGTACATTCGACGCTCATTCAAGGTCGGCTCACATTATGTCGTTGCATAAACTAACAAACCACTGAAAATATGTAATATCCGAACATTGTGAATACGTGAATAAGCAATGAAAGCAAGGCTCATTTTTTTCTGTATACTTAAAACCTCGTTTAAAATCTCGTGGCATAGAATGCAGGGAGTGAAAACCCTGTAATGTCAATTTCCTTCTAATGCATACATATTTATTTGGGGAAACCTTGGCGACATTTACGAGTATGTCTTACGTGTATTCGCTTCGTTGCTCTCCACACTTACTTCCAGGGAGACAGGAATTAGGCTTTTCACAAATATTCTATCTCTCTCTTATGGTGATTGTATCTTTTGTATCATTAACTTTTTACTTTCTCCCCAAGGAGTAGAGAAAAAGATATGTAATACTGCGCGAAAAACCGTCGAAATTTTAGCAGAAAAACTCTTATTACAGGGCCCTTATAGCGAAAAGTTGATAAATCCAGTTGCTAAATGTAGAAAAAAACTCTATCAGGTGGTGTACCCAGAATCCATGTTTTGTGGGTCCTTGATATCAAAAAATCGAATGAAGGCAAAACAGCTGCCTGTCCGCCCGTCTGTGAACAACGCTAGCGGATAAATCATTCAGCAGATTTTCTCCAAAATTGATATTCCCCAATCGATCTGGCTGATGTTGCGGCGCTTTGAATTTGAAATCAATATTTCAATTTTTTTGGGCGAGGGAACTTTACATGAAGTCCCTGGGACATTTTTCCTAATTTTCAAAAAAATGGATCCATCATTTTTGATTTAATTTTGTTGTTGGACAGTGTGAATGACGTTTAAGAGAATGCTGCAGGTCTCATGTTCGTTGAAAATCCTGGTGTTTCGAAAGTACTTGCTGTTTTAGCACCTCTAGGTTTACTCTTTAATAGAAAATATGAAATTACTTTATAATGTTAAACTTTTTTAAGGAACAAGAATTACAAAACGAGCAACGTTTGTAGAGGGTTGGGTAATTTTTATGAGCGTAAAAAAGATACACAAACGAGTTGCATAAGCTATTTTTTGGTTAATATAAAGACAATTTCATTTAGACGCGAAAATAATTTTGGAGATTGATTAAAACAGTACTTTTAGCTGTCTTGATATATCTGACGCCACATTTTATATTGACAACACATTTGTGTACTTGTGTTGATTTAAATGATCACATACGACTTAATATAACGTAGCAATCTGTGTTAATACAAATGATGGTAGTTATTACTAATAATATCATTGTATTCACGAGAACAAATCCATTACGTGATAAATATGTCCGCTATCACTTAATCGATCGTACAGAAAGAACTGTGATGGTAGGGTCAACAAAATTTCATCAACAATTTAGTGTTTTAAGAAAGGAAATATACAATGATGGTACATAACAAATTTGGTTATTGCATCTTAAACACAAATTAGTTTTTAATCAACAAATGGTAAGCCGATAAAAATAATTTCTACATAATAATAACAAAACACAGCCTTTACCAATTGTATGAGAGTGGCTTCTGAAACCTAATATTCACAGAATTGAAAATATTCATTACTAAGCTTTCTAACGCTTTAAGCATACAAAAGAATCGTGGCTAAACACACAGCAAAGTCATATCATTCGGTTTGATTGATTGATTAAAGATTCCAAGGGCGTCAACTGCTTAAGTTATTAGTTCCGTAGGGGTAGTGCATGTATTTTCCTCGGAAGGTGACGTGGATCTTCCCCCGCAATGTGGTGAGATCCGGCGTCGACATGCCGTCGGCTAACGGGGTTTCCCCAACCAGGTATCTCCCCCAACAGCGGGGCACTGCCCCAGCCGGGACAGCTCTGAGCTCCCGACTGGTCTCTTGGCATGAGTTAGTGCAGTAAATGTTAGTATAAGTGTGTGTAAGTAAGGGGTGAGAATAAGACAAGGAAGAAGAAGGAAAGATCGCGCACAGTCCGTGGCCCGTTTGTTAGGGTACTGCTCTGGCATTCTTCTAGTGTTTGAACGGAGAAACTACGGAAAACTACCGACGAGAGCAGCCAGTCGCTAGAATTCTTCAGACAGCTTCTAAATTCGACCTATCTATTTGGCTAGTATCGAAAATCCTGCCACCACTGGGACTCAAACCTAGAACCTCCCGGTGAGAGGCACTACGTCGAGCCGTCCGTCCGACCGTCAAATCAGACCGTCCGACTCTCCGACCGTCCGTCCTTCCGTCCGGTCCATCCGTCCATCTGTGCGTCCGTCTGTGAACACTACTATCGCCCTAAACGATCCGTAGGATTTTCAAAATGATTATTTCTCGATCCAGCTGGCTCGATTCGTATACTGACATTATCGTTCGCTAATTCACGTTCTAATCAGGTATCACTTTTAGTAGCAACTATCCAAGTAGCAGAGTAAATTTACTGGAAACAGCCGTCCTCTACAGAGTGGAGCTGTCGCTAACGGTGAATGCGAAAGTAAAAGCTGTGCTTTCTCGAGAAGGCACATGCTCTCGTACTAGTTTTGTTCCCCCTAATATCTTTACTCTGAGCTAGCTTTTTTTTCGGTTTTGTCCATCCTCTTCCTTGCTGCTACCTGGCGAATACAAGTACATTTTTTCACAGTTTGAAAAACACATTTGAATCCACACAACCGTAGTTCACGGCTAAAAGAACCTTTTAGGAATGTAGGAGCAAGGAAAATAGTATATTGTAGCGTCGCGTGGTCCGGCGCCGCCGCGCCGGGCCGCTTCGGGGAAACCCGCGCTAAGCCGGATGTGGATGGGGGTGGAGGGCGGCGGCGCCACGCCGCGCCGGTTGGAAAAGCCCTTAGGAATCCCGGCTGGAATTTCCTTGAAAAGGACGCGCGCGGAGGCGAGTTTAAGAGATGTCGGTTGCAGCCCTGGAAAGGCTGGCCAGCGAGCCGTATGACGCCCGCTGCTTGTAGGGTGGGGGCGAGCCGTCAGATATTTAAGGCCGCGCCGACAGGAGCCTCGCGGGATACGCTGGGTGTCGAAAGACGAGAGGTATCTCCAGTGCAATCCTTGCACGTGATCTTCAGGTCGAAGATCGGTTTGGCGACAAGCCATGTAACTGGTGTAGTTACGGGACTCTATGTCCGACAGCTTCGCACCTCGCGTTGCTTTTTGCTGCTTCCGAAGCAGTGGTTCTGGGCGAGGCCTAGGGGACGGTCGCAGGGTTTCGCGGCTAAGAGAACTGAAAGGTTGCCAAGGGGTTAGATTTTTGTATTATAATCTTTGTTCATAAATTGTAAATATTCTGTAAATATATTGTAAATATCAATCAGAACAGTCGTCTGTGTTTTTCATCCTAGTACGTCACACTATTCAACTTAAGCGTATAATTATGGCTATTATTCAGGGAGTTGATGTTTACGACACAAGCGACGACGTAGGAACGAGAGTGTGGTAATTTCTACGAATGATTAATAGCCAATATATGCCCAGTAGAAGACTATTCGTTCACACTATACTTCAAAGTATTCGGACAATTATTCGGACAAAGTTTTTAAAATTGATTTTTACTTGCTGGTATACGTATAAACATTGTAATATACGTAGTATAAGCATGTAATGCTGCGGTAATCTATTTCGAGATTTCAGCAGGAAATACATGTTTTGTGGAGTTCCCTGATGCCGAAAAATGTTTTCTTTCAAAAGAAACATCAATTCTGACCGTCCGACCGTCCGACCGTCAAACCGTCCGACCGTCCGACCGTCCGACCTCCGACCGTCAAGCCGTCCGACCGTCCAGGCGTCCGACCGTCCGACAAAGTGGTTAAACCATCGTCCAAACCGTCCGTCCAGGCGTCTGTCCGACCGTCCGACCGTCCGTCCGAGCGTCCGACTGTCCGACCGTCTGACCGTCCGACCGTCCGTCCTTCCGTCGGTCCATCCGTCCGTCTGTCCGTCCATCTGTGCGTCCGTCTGTCCGTCCGTCCGCCCGTCCACCCGTCTGTGAACACTACTGTCGCCTAAACGATCCGTAGGATTTTTTCCAAAATGATTATTCCTCGATCCAGCTGGCTCGATTCGAAGCGCTGCGATTTTGAAAAACCTTTAAAACTTGGGATACTTTACATAAAGTCCTTGGGGCATTTTCAAAATATTCTCAAAAATTGCTATTCTTTTTTCTTTAACTTTCTTGTAAGAATAGAGTGAAATTCACTTATAAAAGTGGCCATGCATGGGTCCGATTTTTCACTGTTAACTCTAAATTTTTGAAAATTGCAAAAGTTTGAATTTTTTCGGTGTCTTCCTACAACTACAAAATTGAAGATAGAGATTTTCCCTTCAAGTAAACTTTTTCTCTATTCTTATTTCTTTCACTAAGGTCATATACATCTTTTTGAAAAGATTACTAGTTTTCACGGAATATTTAGTGCAATATGTGCAATATTAAAAAAAACATGATTTTCTCGAAAACGGCTCCATTTTTTAAACTTTTGGTACGGATGGGTATGTGTAAATGTATTCTATAGGATGACATAATGCCATCTTCTTATATTCTTTCCTTTTTTTGAAAAATCACAAAAGTGTAATTTTTCACTTCGTTAATAGCAATATTAGCGGCAATTTGTTTAAATTATTGTATTTATGAATATATGCGCTTTAAATAATGTCATATAATGTCTCTCGAAAACATAACAGTTTTCTGTGCAAATGAGCTCAAAATTCCGAATTTTCAAAAACGCTTAAACACCAATTTCTCTAAAATGGCTCCAATTTGTTTAAAAACTTTTCCATGGATAATTGCAATGTTTACTACGACATAAAATCCATTTTGGGGTATTCTTTCGTTTTTTATTAATTACACAAATGTATTTTTTAAATATCTCTCACGTCGTTAATATGCATATTTCCAGCGGTTTGTATACATTAAGTCACGTTAAGTATGTATACATGTAAAATATCAAATGTGAATGTGAATTCGTTATAATGTTAAACACACCCATTTATCTTATATAAGTTGTTTTAATTTATATTTATATTAATTATTTAATTTCCTAGTTTTAGCTGACACATTGTTAAAGGCCTGATGATGGAGGCACAACTCGACCTATAAAACGTTGCCACGCTAATCTTCTACAATATACATATTACATGTTACTTGGAATGTAACAATCAAATGTGTTTTAATAAATGTTATTATGACTGTCTACAAAAATAAATATTGGAACTTTTATTAAAAAAGATTTGTATACATTATTGCATGTGTGAGTGAAAGTGCTTCAAATGACTTCCAATGAAGTTTTGCAAAAAACCAAAAGTTCTTGTAAAGAATATCTTCAAACTTCGCATTTACAGTAACACTTAAACGCCATTTTCTTAAAAACGACTTCAAATTTTTCAATGAAAATTGCCATTTAGGTCGAGGTTTTATTCTTCTTCAGTATTGTTAAAGTAATATTTCGGTTTTACTTTTACAAAACTGAAAAATTGAGAAAATTAAAAAAAATGTACTTTGGGCAGAAATAGATGGCACCTGCCAAGAATATGAGGCAAGTCCGAATAGCTAGTGTAGACCAAAGAAAATAGAAAAATAACTCCAGGAAGTCTGTGCCCTTCTGTAGCACCACTAGTTTCTTTTTTGTATACGTTCGTATATACAGAGTAATATATGCAGTATAGAGAAAGTTATGTAATGCTGCGGAAAATCGATTTCGAAATTTCAAAGGAAATACACGTTTTGAGGTCTCCTGATACCGAAAGTTTATTTTTTAACGTCCGTCCGTCTGTGAACATCAATAGCAACTAAATCATACGTAGGATGTTTTTCAAAATGGATATTCCCCTGTAGATCTGACTCGACTGGAAGCGGTGCGATTTTTAAAAACATTCTTTAAAATTTGGGTGTACTTCCCCTGGGACATTTTCAAAATTTTCTCAAAAATGAATCCAAATATATTCTTTAACTTTTTGTAAGAAGAGAGTGAAATGCACTTAAAATGGTGGCATAGGTACGATTTTCACTGTTTTCACTGTGAATTTTCGATTTTCATTGAGAATTTTCGAAAATTGCAAAAGTTTGACTTTTATTCGACGTCTTCCTACAACTACAAAATTAAAGATATGGATTTTTCTTCAAATGAAATTTGTCCTCCATAATTAATCTTTTCATTAAAGTCAGGTACATTTTTCGAATATTTTAATAATTTTCTAACAATTTCGACTGAAAAATGGGCAACATTAAAAAGCAATAAAAACATGATCTCAAAAACTGCACCAAATTTTTTCTTCAACCTTTTTGTACGAATAGTGCTAAACGTACTGTATAAGATATCATAAATCACATTTTGCTCTATTCGTTTGATTTTTTAAAAAAGACAAATTTAGTTTTGTTTAAATATATCTCACGTTAAAATTCACATTACAGATGTATTTCATTGTTCAATGCGTTTATTAACACGTAAGCTTCAAAGTATCTCTAATGAGAGTCTTTGAAAATTCCATAAGTTTTTGAACATATGGGAACAAAAAGTGGCAATGTTTCGGAAACATTCGAATCAAATTTTCTCATTAACAATGGGAAATTTCCCCCAGAATTTCTCCACAATAGAAAATAATTCAATTCTCACTGACATCCCAAAAGTTTAATTTCGACCGAGATATTACGGGCCCGAAAAATCGAAACAATGCAGAAAAATGTTGGTGTTTTTTAATCACTCACAATAGATAAAGTATTTATTACACAAAAACGAATCATTAACACTCACGTTAACTGAAAAGTTCTCTAAATATATTGTTTTACAACATTTTGTCAAATGTTTGTAAATATTACCGAAAAAGGGAATTTTTTATAGTCGCCCGCTTCAGAATTTGCAAGTGGATATATTGGTTATCAATACAAAAATAGAGGTGCTGCAGAATGGCAGGGGCTTTCTCGTAGCAATTTTTTCTAGTTTTCGTGGCGTGGACTGGCTTTAAAGTCTTCCTCCATTCTCTGACCAACTGCCATCTATCGTCAACGAAAGTACATTTTCTTGACGTTTCCTTAACTTTTCGGTAACTTAATTGTAGAACTGAAATATTACTTCAGGAATATTAAAGAAGAGTAAAATCTCGTCCAAAATAAAAATTTTCATTGAAAATTTTGTAGCCGCTTTTAAGAAAATGGCGATTAAGCATTCCTGTAAATGCGAAATTTGGAGCTCTTTCTCACAGGAATCTATTGAGTTTTCGAAAAACTCTGAATATCATTTGAAGCATTTCCACTCATAAATGTAATAATGTATACAAATCGATGGAAATGTCCATATTAACGGCGTGAGAGATATTTAAAAAAAATACATTTCTGTAATTTTTGGAAAAACAAAAGAATACACGAAAATTTACTTTATGTCATATTAAACAGGGCAATTAGTCATTGGAGAAATTTGAAGTAATAATTTGGAGCCATATTTGAGAAAATGGTGTTTGAGCGTTTCTAAAAATTCGGAATTTTGAACTCATTTTTACAGAAAACTTGAGTTTTCGAGCAACTTTATTTGACATTATTTGACATGAACACATGTACTCATAATATAATAGTGTGAAGAAATCGCCTCTAAGGTAAATATTACCGAAGTGAGACAAGTCAAAAAAATTTACATTTTTGTAACTTTTGAAAAAGCAAACGAATAGAGAAATATGACGCTTATGTCATTGGATAGGGTTGGTTGGGCACTAATTTAAAGAAAAAAGTTGGAACCGTATTTGAGAAAATCATATTTTTGTAATTTTTTAAAATTGCAAATATTGCAAGCTCCATTGCACAAAAACTACTAAAATTTTCAAAAACGTCTACATGAACTTAATGAAAGAACTATTTATGAGTAACCAATTTCATTTGAAGGAAAAATCAGTCTTAAATTTTATAGTTGTAGGAAACCCCACGAAAAAATTCAAACTTTTGCAATTTTCGAAAATTCAAAGTTAACCGTGAAAATCGGACCTACGACACCTTTATAAGTGTAGTTTATTCTTACAAGAAATTTAAAGAAAATATTTGGAGCCGTTTTTTAAAAAAATTGAAAATGTCCAGGCGGCTTCATGTAAAGTACCCCCAAAATTTACAGAATGTTTTTCAAAATTTCAAAGTTTCAACTACAGCCAGATCGACAAAGGATTCTTCAGTTTGGAGGAAATCGTACGTGTGGTTTAGGCGCTAGTAGTGTTCACAGACAGACGGACGGACGTTTTGAAGAAAAAAAAAAAACAACACTTTTTCGGTGTCAGGAGACCCCAAAACGTGTATTTCCGTTGAAATCTCGAAATCGATTTTCCGCAGCATTACATAACTTTCTCTATACTACGTATATTACTCCCGTATATACGAGAAAGTAAAAATGTTGTTTTGATTAGAAGGAACATAGCATCATCAAAGTTTTGGAGAAAATTTTATTCAATAAAGTAATTAAGTAGGGAAAACTGGTAGAAAAATACCGCGTGGTATAAGTGTCTTCATTGTGCACCATTTACGTAGTGATTGTATTTCAAGTACATTAGTTGGAATCGTTTTACTGCTGTATACTGTTTTTTTTTTTTTTTTCGAACGAAAAATATTGCAATTTGTCTCGTACCTACGTCAATAATTAAAATGCCTCAAGAGAATACGCTAAAAGGTAAGTGGTTGATAATGTAAGAAAACAACGATAGCGGCTCACAGTGAATGAAGACGCTAAATTTTGCGTTCATTTTAAATTGTTGGTAGATAAAAGTTTCCGATTAGTGGAGGTATTGGTTTCCTACGATTGATTGGTTGATTGATTGTTAGCGATTTCGGAGGCGTCAACTACTGAGGTCATTAGTCCCGTAAGTGTAGTGCATTTTTTATTGGGAGGTGGCGGTGAACTTCCCCCACTGGGTGGAGATATCCGGTGCCAACCTACCGTCGATTAGTGGGGTTTTCCTCAACCAGATATCTCCCACCAGCTGGGCACCGCCCTAACCGGGACAAGTTGTATACGTACCCGACCCTGCATGTGTGGTAGTATAGTGCATGTTTAGGATATTTTTCCTCATTTTCTCAATATTTTGGCTGCCAAATGCTAGAACTGAAACCACCATACACTTGCACATCTTACACAGAGTAAACCCCATGTCCTACCGTGATGACCGCGGTGGTTAATTGGCGTGTACTCAGTTCTTCAGAAGGAGGTGCGCTGGTTCGAGCCTTGGTCGGGGATTATTATTTGTCACAATTCTCTGTTGCAGAGAAAATAATTGAGGATTCCAGAAACTTTATTGAAAACCATTTGAAGGTAATTCTAATCACAAAAATCATTAAGATATATAAACTGGAAGTGTCTATGTGATTTTCATATTTTAAACATTTTTTTTACATTTCTTGTTGGATTTGTCATCAAATAAATATTGTCGTCTTTCTGCGCTTAAGTGAGAAATTCTCTTTATAACCCGAGTGGCCGAAGTGGTTATAAGTCGGGTTCAGACTCAGCGTTTCAGAGGGAATAGGCGCTGGCTCGAGCCTGACTCAGGTATATTTATTTGTCACAATTCTCTGATGCCTTTAAAAACAATTGAGAATTCCATAAACTTTATTGAATATCATTTGAAGCAATTCTACTCACATATAGAATCAATTAAGATAAAGTGGAAGGTCTGTTTGTAATTTTCGTATTTTGAACGTTTAAACAAGTTTTCAACTCGTTCGATTTGTAAAACGTATGTCATATCACTTCAATTGTTGTCTTTCTGTGTATCTGTATGAACCAATTTAAGAAAACTAATCAATATATCAAAATGAAATTTAAATACAATATACGGGTGTCTCAGGGCATCAACCAATGTCATTGCAGTGCCACTGATCGGGAGATGCTAGGTTCGAGTGATGACAATGGCAGTATTTTCGACACTACCCGGATAGCTAGGTCGAGTCCTGTCACTGCGTGGAAAAGAATTCTACCGTCAGGCTGCTCTGATCGGTAGCTTTCTGTGGTTTCTCTGGTCAACATCAGGCGAATATTTTCAGTGCGATATTTTCTTCCCATACTCTGTCCTATCCTACACTTTACTTACACACACTTACATGCACCAAACTACCACACATGCCGGGAGAGAGGTCGGGATTTTAGAGCTTGTTCTGGTTGGAGGTACCCCTCTGGTGGGAGGCACCTGGTTGGGGAAAATCCCGCTAGCGGACGGTACGTCAGCGCAAGATTTAGCCATCCAAGGCGGGAAGAACACCGTTACCTCCCGAGCAAAAAACGTGTACTACACTTACGGGACCAATTACCTGAGAATTTGGCGCGCCCGGAGTCACTATCAATCAACCTAACAACTGTCATTCCTTCTGTAGACAACCGTTCAGCCGATTTTCTCCAAAATTGATTTTTCTCGACCGAGCTGAACGCACTGAAGGCTTTGGGAGTTTTTAATGAATATTTTGATTGTTAAGGTTTTTTTTATATGAATGAGGCATTTACCTTTTTATGCCTCTAACCGACTTCGTTCCATACGGTTCTTCTGTTGCGTAGTGGAATGAGTGCCGGCAAGTTAACTCTGAGGGTCTGAGAACGGGTCTTGGAGCGGAAAAAAATTGCTTGTTGAAAACACTTACTGGTTTATGTAGTAGTATAATATTGCGGAGCATTTCGAAACAATGCGTGAAAGTATGTGCTTTAACAGCACCACTAGTTTCTTAATGAAATGTGTTCATCAAAAACAGATCATCAAATAATGTCATGTTCAATTTTCCGAAAATATAAGTAAGTTTTGAGAAATTTTATGTTAAAGAGGGTCAGTTTTTATTTTCTTTAAACTATTTCTTTTTAAACGGCACATTTTTTATTAAATTTGGACCTTAGCACAAATGACGTTTAAAAGAATGGGGCAGGTCTCATGTTTATTTAAATTACTGATTTTTTGAAAATTGAAAAAAAATTAAAAAAATTTCCGTCTTCCTACAACTAAAAATTTTGAAAATACCTTTTTTACTTTCTCGCTACCCCGTTAGAGAGAAAGTTATGTAATCCTGACTGAAAAACGGCGAATTTTCGGCAGAAAAACTTTTATTACAGGCTACTGGAAACAAAAAAGTGGATAAATCGTTATTAAATTTTCAAAAAAATCTTCTAACACGTGGTGTAGCTAGAATCCATGTTTTGTGGGTCCTTGATACTGAAAAATCGATTGACGGCAAAACGTCTGTCTGTCCGTCCGTCCGTCCGTCAGTGAACAACGCTAGTGGCTAAACCAATGAACCGATTTTCTCCAAAATTGATACTCCCCAATTGATGTGGCTGATGTCGGCGTCCCTTGAATTTGAAACCGATATTTTAATTTTGGTTGGTACTTTATATGAAGCCCCTGGGACATTTTCAAAAATATGGAACCGTTATTTTTGATTAAATGTTGTTCGTGGATAGTCTGAAGAACGTTTAAGAGAATGGTTCAGGTCTCATGTTGATTAAAAACCCCGAAGTTTCGAAAATTGAAAAAATTCAAAATTTTTTCGGCATATTCCTACGACTACAATATTATGAAGATACATTTCTTAGTGAAATGTATTCATCAAAAACAGATCTTCAAAAAAAGGCCACGTTGAATTTTTCTAAACTAAGAGTATTTTTGGAGTAATTTGGCGTCCAACATACAAGCCCGCTCCTTACTTCCTGCGCATCGTGAACGTAATTTTCGAAGTGTTTTCAAGTAGTTGGTTGCTACGTAAGTTGGAATTTGTATACTATTTAATATTTCTTTGTACGTTTCTTCTTTGAGCTTTTGTTACAATTTTTAAAATACATATTTTAGAAATTATTTAAAACCTATTATAAATTGCGTCCTTTGAGTTAAATGTAAAAACGAATAGATGATTTCGCTTTGCTTAATAAGATGTGGGGATGAAAAGTAATGCACGTAAAAACCGAGTAATTTTGATGAATGTAAAATTATTATATTTTTCTGTCCATTTTCACTTTCTTGCAAGCGGTATCAACAATGCTAATTGGCAAAATGTGTATCCCATACGAATTAGAGGTCATTGTCACAAATTCCATGGTTGTAATCCCGCACCGATAACAGAAGGCGATAATGACTGCTGCCTTTTCTTTCGCGTTAATATAAACTAATAATTTTATTTACGGCGAAAATACGCATCGTGCATCGTTGGTACACTCATGTAGAACGTGAATACACTGAATTCAATGGCAGAAAGCGGTTTTCGTTTAAGCATTTAAATTTTAAAAATATGTGTAGTCACGCTTTATTTAAGAATTTTTCAAATGGTTATTGAACTGTAAGGCAGAAATTTTTATACTATAATTTAGCTGCGGATTTTTACCTATTTTTTTTCAATGCAAAACGCAATCTTTTTTGTTACTTATTCATATTGAGGCATTAGGAGCATTATATGCGAATTTCATTGTGTGTATAAATGCCTATTTCACTAATAAATGCCTTTTTGTGTTTAAATGTTGCCTATTCTCGTATTTACTGATCAAATTGCAATAATCTTTAATAAACAAATTTAAAAATTTGTACGTTTTTTTTTTTCGTTTTTATCCTGCAAAGTACAAAGAAATCGAACAACTTTCAATAAATCTATGGTCCGTTTTACTGCCACCACAGCGCAGGTATTTCGTATTATGAAACACGTGAAGAATCACTGGTGGAAGTAGAGTTAATTTTTACTTCGAATTTTTAAATAATATTTTTCTGTAAAACGACTCCATTCTTTTCGCACAATTTTCTCCTCGTATACGTCAAAGGGCGATATAAAAGTTGGTGCCGGTCTCATTTTTTTTGCGAACTCTGTATTTTCGAAAATTGCAACAATATTGAATACAGAGATTTTTGTTTTAAATGAAATTTGATCTAAAAAATCAGATCTTAAAAAAGGTGAAGTATACTATACAAAACGAGTGGTTTTTTTTGCGTAATTTTTACTTGAAATTAATTGCCAAGTATTAAAAAAATTCTCAAAAACCGATACAATTTTTTTTCACGAATGGAGCACGGGATGCTTAAAAGAACTGCACAGGTCTCACTTTCGTTGAACTCTGAATTTTTGAAAATTGCAAATTTTGAAATACTTAGAAATGATGCGAGAATGTATGTGCTGTTGTGACAACACTCGTTACATTTGTTATGCATGGCGATTGAAACAAATCATACAATGTTTCCAATTATGTTTAAATTAAAGGTGAGAAAAAAGGTCTATGAGCAGCATTTAAGTATCAGCTTGCATTTAAAGAAAGCCAGAGAGTTTACTTAATACTATATGAAAGCTAAAAGAGCTATATTTCCTTCAGAAATTTTATTCACAAATATACAAATAAAGATAAGGAACATTTGGGGTGTCTATTTTAATGCGTATTTTACATTTGTAAATACCTATTTTGCCTGCCAATTTCTTCGTATTTTTCGTGCCTACAAATCCATAGCTTAATTATATGACATAGGCATTAACAATATCGCGAGAAAGTACGTGCACGACTAATTTTCTTAATGAAATGTGTTCATCAAAAACAGATCAACGTCATTTTGAAGTTCTTGAAAATATGGGTATTTTTTGAGCAATTTGGCGTCAAACATACTCGCCCGCTCCGAATATCGTCCGCTTCGTGAACATAATAAGTGTTTCCACGCAGTTGGATGTTAGAATTTGTATATTATTTCATACTTCTTTGTTCGTTTCTTTCATTCGAGCTTTTGTTATACATGTTTACAAATTGATCCTTTAGAAATTATCAAGAATATGTCCTGTTTTAGCCCCATAAGTTTTTAAAACGTCTGTAAATAACAATAACGCCTAAACTATTCGTCCACTTTTTCCCCGAATTAAATAAACTCCTGTCGATCTGGCCTCACTTAAAGCTCTGCCATTTTGAAAAACAAGCATTAATTTTTGAGGGTTCTTTACATGAAGCCCCTGCGGTCTTTTCAAAATTTTCCTAAAAATGGCTCCAAATTTTAACCTTCTCTCCCGTAAAAATATACTTAAGAAAAGTTATGTCATCATGTGCTGAAAAACAGCCACTTTTGGGCAGAAAAACTCTTATTGCCGGGCCAGTTACGAAAAAGTGGATAAATCCTGTTGCTAAATTTAGCCGGAAAATCCTGTAACACGTAGAGTAGCCAGAATCCGTTTTGTGGGTCCTCGATTCCGAAAAATCGATTGACGGTAAAACGCGTGTCTCTCTGCCCGTCCGTGGTTAACGCTAGCGCCTAACCCGTTCAGGCTATTTTCTTCAAAATTAATATTCTCTCGATCTGAATGAATTCGAGGTTTTGGGAGTTACAAACGGATATTTTGATTTTTGAGCGTACTTTACATGAAATCTCCAAAACATTATCAAAATTTTCTCAAGAATGAAACCAATTTTCTTTTCTTTTTTTTTTTTTATCAAACTGTGTCCTCCGATATCGTTAAGGACGCTTAAGATAATGGTGTATGCATGTTCGTTTATATCCCAGATTTTTCTAAATTTGTAAAATTGCAATTTTTTTTAGCGTCTTCCGATAGAGATTTTCCTCTCTAATGAAATATGTTCGTTAAACACAGATCTTCAAATAAGTTCAAGTTCAAGTTTTCGGAAATGTGAGTAGTTTTCGTGTAATTTTGCGCCAAATGAAGGCAAGTTAAAAAAAATATTTAACTTACTTTTCTTTTAAAAAATGGTGCCAAGTTGTTTCTTTAAATTTTCTCCTCATATGTAGAAAGGGACAATAAAAATATGGTGCTAGTCCTATTCTCAGCTATCTCTCAGTTTATGGTGCTAGTGTTACACAAGTGCAAAGAACATAAACAATAATGGAGTTTTCACCAACACCATTCCAGGATTCTAGAGAGAATCCACAATAGTATTTATTTATTTTTTTTTTTTTTTTAGGTCGTATCAACATCTAGGTCATTAGCGAACACCATTAGGAGTTAACGGTATGGCAACTGAAGATGAAACAAAATGATGATGATGATGATAAGGGGGTGGAAGGACAAACACAAATACAACCATGCCCGAGGCGGGACTCGAACCCACGACCCTTCGGTTTGAGATCCCTATGACAGTACTACCTTAGCGATCTCTACCACCGGATCGGCAACAGTATTTTGTAGAAACAGCGTTGCGAGTAAAACAAATTTGTCATCATACTGAAATTTCGTGTGCTACTATTGATATTTTTCATTAGTTAAACTGAAAAATAATGTTTCTAATAGTCAGCATGTGCAAAAACATCAGGTGGTCATAGTAGGTCTAGTGGATAAGTAGGAGCTCAACTGCACATACTTTCTCATATGATTGAAAAGTTACATAATATTAAAGTATTGTAATTTCTGCCATACTAAAAACTCGGTTATAACTTGAAAATGTCTAGTTCATATGAATCGCCCATGCTTATAGGCATTTATTTCCATTCTCAGGAAGAGTAGTCATTTCTTACTTTTAGAAATGAAACGAACCTGAATAAATTTAAATGTTACAGCATTTACAGAAAATATTACAGAAAAGCAAGAATAATTTCACACAAGCCTACTTTGACTACATATGAAATGAGCTTTCAATTCTTTAATACCATAATCTGTGATTAAAACTTCTTAAAGTATAGAAGTGTGTGTTTGTTAGTTCTAAGTTAAAATTTATTACAACCTACAATATATTTCCTTTCATAAAAATATTATCTACATCATACAATCATCATGACCAATAACAATAGAATGAATTCAAAGAATTTTGAAAACTCTGTGTTGCTATTTTCCGAATTTGCAATGCCTGAAACAAAGCGTACAAAATTCGAATTTACAATTCCGAACTTTTTTGCAATTTTCAAAAATGCTGAGTGCGCTGAAAATAGGACCATCTTTTCAGTTCTTTGGTACATATGAGAATAAAAATGAAAAACAAAATTTCAAGCCTTTCTGAGAAAATTGTTTAAAATGCTTTTAAAAGCACCTATGTTTCATCTAAAATAATACAAAAAATACTCATATATTCGAAATATTGAACATGACAACTTTTGAAGAACTGTTTTTGATAAACGCATTTCATTAAGAAAAAAAATTATCTTCAAAATTGTAGTTGTAAAAAGATATGAAAAAAATTTTGAAATCTTGCAATTTTAAAAAATTCACGGTTTTTAACGAATATGAGACTTGCACCATTCTCTCCAAAGTCCTTCACACTATCCAACAACAAAATTTAATCAAAAAGATGGAGCCATTATTTTGAAAACTTTGAAAATGTACCAGAGGCTTCAAGCAAAATACCCTCACAAATAAAAATATTGGTTACAAATTAAAGGGCCCATGATAACAGCAGATCAATTGGGAAATACCAGTTTTGAAGAAAATCGGATAAATGGTTTAACTGCTAGCATTATTTACAGATGGACAGACAATATTTTGCCATCATCCGATTTTCCGGTATCAAAAACCCACAAAACATGGATCCTGGCTACATCATATTGTTAAAAGATTTTTGGTTTACATTTAGAAACTGGATTTCGTTACCAGAGCCCAGCAATAATAGATTTTCTGCTGAAATTTTGTCGCTTTTTCCAGCAGCATAACATAACATTCTCTTCTTAATAAGTACCTTCTTAAGGGCTAGAAAGTAAAAAGAAAATATTATTTTCTTGCCAGCCATGTAAGTGCTGAAGTAAATTTTAAAATTAGAACATAAATTGAATAATATTAATTTTTTACATTAATTCCATTTTAACTGTGACTTTTCATTGGTTACATGCCTTTTCGCATCCCAATTTCAGCCAATATAAATGTCTTTTTCCATGCCTATTTCAGTTCAATAAATGACTGAACTTCTGGGCTCTAGTAACATGTGAGAGAAAAAGGATGTCATGGAAAAGTAAATATACCATTAATGCACATTTATAAAACAATATTATTGGTAGAGCAGGAGGAAAATCTGGCGACAAAGAATAAATATTACTCCAAAATAATAACAAAAATGCAATGATATAACATACAATAACCGAAACGTCTTTACAGTATCATTTGGTAACGATACCATAATCTACATTTACGATTGAGATTTTCAAATCACAGGTACATAAAAAACATTTCTTACTATATATGTTAAACATATTACCAAACAAATATGGGCAAAACAGATATACTTCCTAAGTTGAGCAAGAATAACATCACTCCTGAGGACAACAATTCCTTTCAATGATTTAGACTTCATGGAAATCATTCTAAGATGCAAATTTTATAAAACTTTCTATGACTTTTCAATTTTTTTTGTATGTCATTAGGTACCAATTAAACAATCATATATCTCTCTCAGGAATATGTCTCTTATTATAAAACTTCAAAAGTAAACACTTTGACTGAAACTGTGTTTTAACTTATGTGTTTCACAAGCAACAATAATTTGGATAACACTAATTATAGACAGATATCTTCTCAAGTATTTCCTTCACACTCTGGAATTCCAATAGTGTTATTTCCAAAGTTAATCTCATTGGGATTATAAGGCCGACCTTTGAAAGGCGATCCTTCTTTGTCCCATGCTTCTCTAAGCATTTTTTCCAGAGCCTGGAACATGTTTACAAAAATTGTATTAATAACCAAGATAAAATTTCTCAATGTGTGCAATACAGGCTGTAATACACAACAGCTACAAAATCACTACCAAAGTTTTTAACTTTACCATATTTTCTGACGTAGGTAATCCTTTTCTTTTTCTTTCCTGATTCCACATTAATTCCTGTATTTTCATTTGTTCTTCTTGGGAGAGATCCTCCATTGGGCGAGATGCATCGATTTTCTGCAAGTCTATTTTGGGTTCTGAAATGAAGAGAGCATCCCACCATCTTTCTTGTTGTTTTTCCAAATGAATCTGTTAAGAAATGATGCAGAAATTAGTGCTTGAAAACAATATGTACATTCGTAATAAAATATTTGTGGAATATATACATACATGGTCACAAATTTCACAAATATTATCCCAAACTGAATTACAAATGTGCAATTTTCATTGATTTTAATGTTCTCACAAACATTGATTAGTGTGTTGTGTTATACCACAAACTGATAATGTAATGTTAATGAAAATTCACAAATTAGGATCCTGATAAAAAATAGTGGTTTTCTGAGAAACTTCTGCCTGTTGCTCCACATGTCCATCTGTGAACTACACAAGCACCTAAACCATTCACAGAATTTTCTCAATGATAGATATTCTCTAACAGATCTGGCCATGTTGAAGGCTCTGTGAATTTGAAACGTATTTTTTAAATTTTAGAGGAACTTTACATGAAAACCCTCCAACATTATCAATTTTTTCTTAAAAATGGCTCTAACTTTAATCTACAATATTTTGGTTTGAATAGAGCTATGTGCATATGTAAATATGGGAGTCAAATTTTGAAAATTGGAAAAGTTGAAATTTTCTTCGAACCTTTGTGACATCTGTATTGAACAAGATTTCCAAAAATTCAGAATTCAGAGACATTCAGAAAAAAAATGCAATTTTTAAAAATTCTGATAATGTAAAGAAAATTGAATCTAAAGATGTAATTCTGCAGATGAGAAAAATATCTATTTTCAAATTGTAGTTGCAGGAAGATAAAAATGAATCTTTAGCAATTTTCAAAAATTCAGACATTTCAGTTAAATTTGAACCTTCACTTTTTTATAGGCGTACTTTGCTTACCTAATTATGGTATCAAGAACTTACAAAACATGGTTTTTCACAATATATTAGAGGAAGTAATTTACTACATTTAGGAACAATAATTATCAATTTTTTTGGTATCAGGGACCCATAATAAGATTTTCACTGTCAAAAACGTCACTTTTTGCAACAGCATTGCAATACTTTCGCTATACAACATCCTTATAAAATAATCAATTAACATGTGTTCATCTATCTGTTTATCTGTCAACTGGTCACTCATAGTTCAGTTTCGGTTCACCAATTGAGAGAAATGAGGCATCATCGATATGTCTCAGCCTAGTGATGGGAATCTCTTCATTTTCTCGCAAATCCATTGAGAAAATTCTAAGAAATTTTATCTAAAAAACATGTTTATTGTGTTTTTGAAACTGAAACATGCTTTGGTGATTTACGGCACCTTCCGAGGTGATCAATAGCTCATTTGATTCCTCTTGACATAACAAAGCAATGGGAATAATTCTTAGCCAGTTCCCTCTTGGATATTTTGGAAAAAAATCTAGAAAACATGTGGTTTTGATGGTTTTAATGTACAAGTACAAGTAATCCTACAAGTACATTGATGAAACATTATGAATTACAATTCCCTCTTTCTGACATTTTCATGAATCATTACTTGATTAATCAGATATTTAATCAGTTATTTAATAATTCAATTTTATAAAGAAACAAAATTTTAAACAAATATTTTAATCAATACTCTTTCAAGTAACTTTTTATGCTCAGACATAGTCGAGCCCAGGAACTGTAATATGTATAAATATGAGTTTATTATGAACTTGCAAATCACAAATTAAACTTTTAAATCTGAAAATACCAGCTGGAAGTGCCATGCTAAACTTGTAATTTCCATTAACATTTTATTTTATGTCTAGTGCCCAGTTTTGTTACAGTCAATTGTTGAGAGAACCGCCAGGTACCATCTCCACGTATGTGCCTCCTACCACGTGCTCCTGCATCACTACCCAGCGGCAAGAGTTGGGAAGGAATTAGCATACGGGTAGGGTTTAGGACACTTCACAGCGGTTGGACTAGACCTTGTGAAGTAGCAAAACTCATTTTGTAGGAACAAATTTCACATGAGATTGTCCAGGAATCGAACCCAAACCTCCTTGGTGAAAGGTGAGTGACTTCACTGAGCCATGAGCCAGTCCCATCTCAAATCTTTTTGAGTGTAAATATTTCTCTTTCCTCATAGATAATACAGTTATTTGATAGTTCTCTTAGCAGAGTATTTTAGCTTCTTGTAGGCCAACAATATTCACTGTAGCTATCCAAATTGAGGTCAGGCTTTGAATGATTCACAGAGGGCAAATTTTTTTAGAATTTTTTTCCGAATAGAGTTTAGTACCCTTGTAATTAAAGTAATTAAGATTTCTTGATTATTGAACTTGAATGCATTAAAAATTAATAATCAATTAAAATTAATGACAAATATTTTCAAAAGCAATATTGATGTATATACCATGTTCAATAAAGACTCTTAATATATTTTTTGTGACAACAAATAGGCATTAAAAATCAGTTACAAACCTGAATATACTGTCCAGATACCAGGCTCCATACAGACTCATCTTTATTTGTTTTCCAACTCAATTCTTTTTCCAACAATGTGTTCCATTCCTTTGATGAATTTTCATTTGCCACTGACACAGAGATGTGAGAAGATGACACATTCACTTTTACATCTCTACCTTTGGTAATATGAGGTGGCACTGTAACCTGAAGCAAAAATCTCTGAATACATTTCAAAACTAATGAAAGAGCACTTGTCAGTGGCATTAATCCACAGAATGAATGAAAAACAGCAGAACTTTGTTATGTATTAAATTAAGTAATCTTTGTAAATGTTTATATTTTGTTGATACCTGTGGCTTAATTGTCTAACTGAGGATGACATATTGTTTAAATAAATTCCCACCTGCCCTTTGGGAACCACATTTTAGCATCATTTATAGCTATAATAGGTTCATCTCCTGTGTCCTATGCGTCACAAACGCAATAGCTGCTATGACGTTTTGATCTTAAATTCAGGAATATGTCACAGTAATTTTTGTGGAAGATAGACTCATTTAAATTGTGCCAGAAATTCAAAGGAAGATATGTCAGAGACAATCAAAAGCAATGGAACTAATAGACGTGTAGTTATATTCTCAGGGACCCCGGTGCAGAAAGCCCAAATTGGGCACCCCATTGCTATTGCCATCTTCATGAGGTCCTTTTATTGGCAGGCATCCTCATTTGGGGCCCTTGGCTTCAGGGGCCTGCTGCTGTGCACCAGATGCATCAGCCTAGCTCTGCCCCTGGGAACTGCAACAGTTTGCACTAACTCAAAAAGCAACCCAATGATGAACTTGTGGACAAGATGTCAAAGAAGATACACTGGAAAATTACTCGCAGCTCGCAAGAGTATGTGGCAAGTCCGAAAAGCTAGCCCAGACCAAAGAAATTAGACAACTAATGCTGCCATTATGTACCACAACTAGTTCTTTACTATTTTTAAAAAGATAGAGCACAGTATACTGAACTGTTTGGCATAAGTGACATTTTCAGAATAACATCTGAACTGCCACAAATTCAAGGATGGATTTTGTATACTTGAGTCTCCCACTGTTCACCAATCTTGGCAGTGCAGAGGTCAGCTTATTCAACATGGAAATGTCCACACTGAGTTTTATTTCTATAAGTAAACTCGCATCCAATTGAGTTCAAATGTGGGAAATTTTACGATTCGCTAGAATTATTTCCTACAAACTTGCCCTCTCCTCATTTAATCCTCAAATGACAAAGTCTTTCATGAGAGGTTAGTGGTAACAACAGTCTTTGAGGCTCTTATGTATTTATTTTAATTATATCAGTACAAATTGCACAGTAAAAATTAGATAATGAATTTTAATAGTTAGTGAAACACTCTAACAAGGTCATTTCAAGTCAAATGAATTAGAGATTCCCACATGACTGATTCCTCCTGATTTTCACACAATTTTCACTGAGACCCACTTGTCTCAACGGAACTTAAGTAAATATTTAGCTTCACAGCTAAAATAGTTTTTTCTAGATATCGCTGTTTGTTTGACCTCAAGCAGCTAACAACTAGAAGATTTTCACGAATTTGGGATACAATATTTCCTATCCCATTATCTCTAAACAAATGAAACCAAGCTAGATTGTACAACTATTTCTAATCTACTCAATGGAACTCATACAAGTTTTGCTTTTAACAATTTTGAAGATTAACATTGTATAACTTCCCCAATATTGAAATAAAAAAAAGTTAAATTTAGGACATTACATAACATTGCTTCTGACTGCATAATTTCAATCTTGTAGATCTAATCATTTCTTCACAAGTATAAAGTTAGGCTTTACAAAAAGGGTGTATTCACCTCAATTTTACAGAAAAGTTCCTTCTCAAAATTCTTTAAAAACTCTATTAGATAGTGTATGATTAGAAGCACCCAGAAAAGTTAATTTCACTATACATTTAAGACGTAAAGCGGACAGAATTCTGATGTCACGACCAAATCAAAATCTTTATCTAACAAACCCACTGCAACAGAGGTCACACCCAACAGCAGCACAAAAGCAGACATTTTTATTTCAGGTTTGTTTGGTTTTCTGGATTTTGAAAAATCAATAGAATTCACACAGAGGGTCCACACTGGCAACAACAAGAACTGGTGTCCTAATAGTGGAGAATATTGAAAACATACATATAAGATTTAGAAGCTGAAAATAGATCATTTTATCTCAAAATGTCTTTAGTCAAATAGATTTATTGAGAATTGGTCTGTTTTAATAAGTTATTTTTTTCTATAGTTGTGAGTTGTATATACACCTGTGACATAATTGCACAGACAAAATAAATAAATTACTCTTCTAAGACAAAATTAAAACATTAAACAACAGCAATAATTATGAAATAACAGACACCACGTATTGTATAACTTAAGTTTATTAAAACATTGTCAAAAACCTACAAAAGAATATACTCAACATACGATTAATATGCAGATAAATTGACAGTCAATACCCAAAACAATTTGTGGGATTAGAATTTAAATCAATATTTAATTGAACAAATTAAATTAAGAAAATTTGTATGTAACAAAAAGTAATGTTTCCCCAGGGTTTGAAAGTTTCATATTCCTTTCATTTACAACTTTATATTAGCAAACCTACCTGGACATCCAAATCAGATATAGATTGAGACCACTGGTATCCTTCTCGAATTGCACCATTGTAGCTGGTATCTGAATTTTGGTACTGTTTTTGTGCATCCCTAGAAATGCATTTCTTTTGGTAACCAGTAACAATGTTATATAATAGGCATATCTATTGGTTTTCGTTTTATATTTATCTTACTTTTCTTTTGAGGCAGCAGGAATCTCTTCTAAAGAAGGCTTTTCAGTTGTTATTTCCATGGGCTCAATAGCTGGATTTGGAGTATCAGTGACATCTGATATTTCAACTTCTTGAATAGCTGGAGGAGCTCCATCAGAAGTGCCACACAACCTAATCACAAATATGTATTCCACTAAGTCACATTTGAACTTTTTGAGGATTAATATTATTTCAAAAGAAAATATATTATGTTTGATCAATACTGTTTGTTAACAATATTCCCAATGACAATTGAAAATAAGGTGCTGAAATTTTGCAATTTTCAAATCCAGATTATTGTGAGTTCTGTTACTTACTTTTATGTCAAAAATCACTCACAATACAAAACTAACAGCGCTATCAAGAGGAGTGCCCAAGCTAAAGACAAGTTTAATCTATGGTCTAATTAGCGCAATCTGGCACTAAACAAAAATATTTCTTTTCTGAATTTTTCTTTAATATTATTCATCTAAGTGTTTCAACTGAAAACTGGCGCAAACAAACTTTATTATATAAACACACCTTTGTCTTTCACAGAATTTTCTATCCTGTTCAGCGACAGCTTCCCATTTCTTAAAAACCTTTGTCACAATGTTTTGAGCTATTCCTGGGGGGAAGCCCAATTTATCTTCAGGATGGTGCTGAATTTGATAGAAATCAGTGCTACATAACAATACAAATGTAAAATCGTGATTAATGACAGATGAACATAACCACACATCTAACAAGCGTTTAAAATAGTTAGCTTGTTCAACAGTAATTCTTTAAGCCAAAATTCTGATATTGCTTACCATCGATATAGAAATCCGAAAATAACATCTAAGAAAGGGTAAAGATGAGTTTCTTCTTTAAGAATTCCCAATAAAACTTCATCATGCTTGCTCTTCGCCATGATGTACACAACACGCTACTGTAGCAGGTTAATATTTGTCAAAGAACATCCATATTCGAATGTCGACTAACTCATTTCTTCTTTCTTTAATGACAATCTCTCTGAAATTCGTCACAAAGCCATAAATAGTCCGGAAATATAATTCAGACTCCAATTATAGTGTAGTACAATTATTAATTAAAGTTTGAATTGATTTTCAGTTTCGGTAAACATAACAGAGGAGAAAATAAAACAACAAAGATATTGTATATCTTAAATATTTAACATCTTACTATATAGTCTTGTACCTTTGGATAAATGACGTATATAATACCGCCAAACGCGACAAAATATTTGAAGCACATCACACCATACTGAAATTTGCTGAACTGCAACACAATTGCCAAATTCATTCAGTATCAATGGCATGGAGTTCGGACGTCAGTGGAAGCGGCGTTGAGCAGAGAAAAGAAGAAGAAGAAGGAAAAGAAAAGGAGAAGAAGAAGAAAAGTATTTTCAATATTTTAGAGAAAATTGAAAATTAGTACAAAAAATCTAGATATTTTATTAGTAATAAAAAAAACCAACTGAGAAATAGCCACGAAACAATAAGAAGCACATAAAGGATTCGGCAGCTCATCAAACTGACAACTCGCCGCCGCTCACGGCTCATTCGGTAGCCTCGTGCCGTATTCCTTCGGACGATGATAAGTAGGGAAAGGATTTTAAGGCACGGCACCTTTTCAAAAATATAGCTGTTTTCATACAGATTGTTTAATATAGGTATATGGGGTATGAAATGGAGCGAAATAGGCACAATTTGCTGCACATTTTTGCAACTTTTCGTTTGCTGCACCATTTTGCCACCTTTTCCTCCCTTTTTTAATGCTTCAGCACCTTTTTCTCAACTCTTTCCTGCGTTTTTAAGCGACTGAGCAAAAAAATGTATATTTTCAGTTCTTGAACAGCTTCTTAAAATGTCATTTAATGAGACGTTAACAACATTAAATAAATATTAAAATAACTTTTACGTAAACCAGTAATTTATACCCCATCAACAATGGACAATCTACAGCTGTCAAGTCAAAAATTTCAACAGTGCTGCTCTAACAGTTTAAACCTTTCCCACTGGATTTAAAGTTCTGCCCAGTCAGGCAAATCAGGACATTTAAAAAGATGTGCAGAAATCCACTTGTCTGTGACCTGACGAAAATGTTTACCCTTGCCACCGTGTCGCTATCAATACTAAAAGAGCCTGGCAGCGCTTGTGGATTTGGAAGGGAAAGGAGAGGGGAGTCGGGAAGTTGCGTATGCCCGCAAGAGCACAGAGATTCTCATTCGGGCACTTGTTCATGCATGCGCAGTTTGACATGCCTGCGAAGTACGTTCTTAAACAGAAAAGTTCAGTCAGTATTGGCAATCGTTTAAGTTTTCTATCTACTACAGTGTTGGTTAAAGTACTATGAATCACCTCTTACGGACTCTGCAAAAGAAAAAATTAGTGCAAAACGATACGTAGCTCTATATTCTAGAAATTGAGTTCAATGTAACTGGTTTAAACCTTAGTACAGTTGTTTCAGCAGCACCTTTTGTGTGTTTCAGAACCTTTTTTCCACCTTTTACGACCATAATTTGCACCTCAGAATCCTTTCCCTTGTGATAAGCACATCATAATAAGTATCACATTTTCTGCTGTTCGCGGTCATTCTCGATTTCCTATCAAACTCTTCCCCCCTCGCTTTCACTCCTATCATCTAGGTGAGAACCTGCACCCAAATTACGTGCGTATTTTTCACTGAATGACTTTCTTTATTATGTACTATTGTAATATAAATTTTGAAAGTGGTCAGGCGGAAGAGCAGGTTAAATGGCCTGAGCATCGCCACCAATAAAGATATTATTTATTTATTTATTTATTTATTTATTTATTTATTTATTTATTTATTTATTTATTTATTTATTTATTTATTTATTTATTTATTTATTTATTTATTTATTTATTTATTTATTTATTTATTTATTTATTTATTTATTTATTTATTTATTTATTTATTTATTTATTTATTTATTTATTTATTTATTTATTTATTTATTTATTTATTTATTTATTTATTTATTTATTTATTTATTTATTTATTTATTTATTTATTTATTTATTTATTTATTTATTTATTTATTTATTTATTTATTTATTTATTTATTTATTTATTTATTTATTTATTTATTTATTTATTTATTTATTTATTTATTTATTTATTTATTTATTTATTTATTTATTTATTTATTTATTTATTTATTTATTTATTTATTTATTTATTATTTATTTATTTATTTATTTATTTATTTATTTATTTATTTATTTATTTATTTATTTATTTATTCATTCATTCATTCATTCATTCCAGGTGAAACGCGCCAGTAGGGCCCCGTATGAACTTGTGAGGGCACAGGTGTTTTTTTGTGTGTATTGATTTTTGTGAACTTTTTAATTTTTATGGAAGATGTTGGAACAGGTATCGTGCATACGAATTTATCTAAACAAAAATATTCTTAAACATGAAGTAAACATTTTATTCTTTAAAAAATATTACCATCTTTTGAGGGTATGCAACTTCCTATCGTCGTGTTTTACACGAGTGGCCAGCGTCTCGACCCGGGGGCGACGAGCATGGCTCGTGATTGGATACAGCGCTTCTGACGTCCCGCGAGATGACATCCTGCGGATGTGTGAATGCTGAATTGACAGCGATTGCTCAGTCGACTCTAAACCCATTCGAATTGCTTTTGTGGACGGGTGTGCTTTCTTGCAGAACAATCAATAATCATAATCAATGATAACCGATTACCAAACGAATTTTAAAATAATTATTTCAATTCACTTTTTTGGATTGAATGAATTTTAGTTTTTGCTGTCAAACCAAGATTTCTAAAACAATTTAAATTTCAATATTGCCTCAAAGGAGTCCAGGAGATTTATTTAAAAAACGACAAAAATATCAGAAAATTGAGAGTAATTTTGAGCATTTAAAATCGAACCCCTACGATATTGGGAATCTCTCCCACACCTCGTTTCAGAAAGTCAGATGCGGGCATTGGGTAAATCTAGCGATGACCATTAAAAAATTCCTCTCATTAATTGGCTTAAAACAGACACAGACTTCCAATTGTTTTTCGAAAATTTGTACAATTGTTTCCGAGTTGTTTAGAAATCATACCATTTTGCAATATATATTTTTAATTTTTAATGCGCCGAAGTTGCAAGAAAACTATGCTGCCTCCGACATACCGTGTACTGAATGAATTATCATTCTCAGTGCGTCCTTGCTTAGGACAGCTGATAACATCCGACATGAAGGCTCCAAGGAAGAGGCCGTACACCATTAAATAATGTGCTATTGAAGTGTTGCGTTGTGAAACAATAATTTTTTGAAATTTTTGGTCGTTAGTAAGTAATTTGTATGTAAAGAACTATTCTACTGTGTATCCGTATTTACTGTACTATGTTTTTGCTGTGTTCTTGAAGACTATTTTTGTTAATAGCAATTAACATATTTTGTAATGTTATGAGTGTTATTACTGCCAAGGCCAGAAGTTAAAAATCGAGGCGGAGTGTAGCGGAGCCGATGATTCTCTTGAAACATGAATCTCATGGATCACAGTAGTTACAAGTATTGTACTCAAAAGAAAATGTACTCAAGTTTACTGTTTTGGGCCTGTATCTTTCTAACTAGAGCTCTGATGTGAATGTAATTAAGAACAAAAAATGAGCGTAAAAAGGTTAAATCTATCCCATTACAACACTGATTGCAAGAAACAAAATAAATATGAATTAGTGATGACCTAGGGATATGTGATTATCTAGTTAGACTTTTATTCAATTCGTTGATCGCAGAAGCGGGCGGGTAGTGCTAGTTGTTAATAAAGAAAAGACACTGATTTTGTAAGTCTTTTCTCAAGAAGACCGAATATTATTCCAGAAAACAGCGTTATTTAACAAAGTTCACGAACATTTATCTGAGGTTAGTAAAAAAATGAAACAAGAACCACGATTTTCTGGATGTGCGTTCAAAAATCCTATTATAATATTTATATAATAAATTATTTATATAATTTTATAAAAAATATATAATATATATTTTAAAATGAATATTAAATATATAAATATTTATATATTTATATAATTAATCATACTTACCGGTGACAAAAATGCAGATCAAATAGAAACAACTTGCAGCAACGCTTCTGGACAAAATGATGTTCCGTCCCAGAGACAAAATTGTCGGCCCTTGAATTGTAAGAAATGCTTTCAAGGAAAATACTAGCCAAGGAAGGTAGCAATATGGCATGTTCTGAAAGGGAAAATTACATCCATAGCAGGCCAATTATTTTGTAGTAAGATACACAGATGTATTAGTCAGATATATTTGGCTTTGAATGAAAAGAACACAAAGTACTTACAAAAATTAATAATGATATCTGATTATTGTTAGAATTCACTACTGAACTTTGAATTAACTATTACACTATCTACAAATAATTGTTGAAATCGAGTAAGAGAGAAAATCAGCAACTTAGTTTCCACATTGTTGAAATCATCAATGCAATCTCTCAGGAAACATTATTTTGATTTCAGACGATTGTAGTTCTTTATTATCTTGATAATTCATTCTTTATAAATATTATATATTTATGATACATTTATTTTCTATAAATAACAAAAAGGTCTCGAAGTTTTGAGTCCGATATCGTTTATGCAAAAGTATTAATTGCGAGGGAACACTTTTCCTATTAGTTTTAACTTATGGTAATACAAGGGTTAGATAAAATATAATGAAAACTTATTTTTTTCTCTGAAATGACTCTATTGTTGGAGGTATTTACATTTACACAACTTCAATACAAATACCTCCGTTATTAATGACCTTTTGCCAAATGTCATTCACCATCTTAGGAAGGCGTCATTCATCATCTGTGGGTCTATTTCTGTTGATGTCCCATTTTGACCGCCCTAAAGCCTGAATAATTTCTTCTCTTGTTTTGCACTGGGTTCTTCACAATGGTTCTTTCATTTGGCTGAAGAGATCATAATCACACGGAGTCATATCGGGTGAGTAAAGTGGATGTTACAGAATTCCCAATGCCGGCTGCGCGAGAGTTCCCCACATAGGATTGTCCTGTACGGAGGTTATCCTTCACATCATCTCTGCCTAATCTGAACGTTTTAACCCATCGTGGAATGTGGAGTATGGTACCTCTGCATCAACTCTGCTTCACGTAGTCCTGAAAACATTCTTGCGTTTTGAGCAACGTTCGTGGCTCAAAATCGAAGTTGCACGAGGTCGGAACCTCTTGCTACTTCCATTTGGAGCCACGAACGTTGCTCTACCTTTGTAAGCATGCCGTTAGGGCGCTTGCACTATTTATTTATTTATAAATAAATGCTTGATGTTCAACGATTTACACACTATAGTATATTGACAGAACACTGCTCTCGCTCGCTGCACACACTCGTCTAATGATCCTTTTGCCGCAGAGGGGATCACGATGGCATAGGTCGTCGTGGTCTCTGGAGGAGTGTCGTAGACGACCATCCGGACCCTGAGTCTCCCGGCGCCGCTCACGTCGTTAGCTTGAAGGCGCTCACGTCGTTAGTGAGAAGACGATGCTAATCGGGTTCGCCCGGCTACCCACCAGTTGGGCCTATGACGCGTCGACCTTTGGGCAGGATTGGGCGAAGGATGCTTTTCGGAGTACTCCGGATCCCACTTTAAAGTCCGGCGGGAAACTAGTTACCACCCGTCAGGTTGCCCAGGTTCTGGCGTTACCCGCGTCGATAGCTGGAGGTAAACAATGGGGAGACGGGATGAGGGCTGTGAGCCGCCTGGACCTTTATTCAGGTGCCCCCCCCAGTTGGACTCTCGGATTCGTCTTGGCAGTGGCTCGTTACTCTGGGCAAAGAGGAGGGAACTTGTTCTCGGCGCATGAAAGTGGCGCATTGTTTTGACTCCAGTTCTAGCCTGGATAGCTAGTAGCTTCAAGCTGGCAGGGCTGTCCGACCCAGGCATTGTATGGGGAGGTTACTGTGAGGGTCAACTGCGTTCTGGCGGAACCCAGATACCAGCCCAAAGGCGTACTTGTCCGTCTCTGGAGGGTGAGGATGGGGGCTAACGCCCAGGTGGCCACCCCGGGGTTAATCCTCCCTGGTAACGGACAAGTGCGTGATAGGCGCACGGTATTCAAGTACACAGTCCTTTTGTCACGACAGATGGCAGTACGCCGACTTAGCGGTTTAAGTTACAGCAATATTCTCATTACCTTTTATCCAACTTATATGTAAGCAAGTTAAAAAATACGGTTGAAATGTGCGTGCCATAAATAAGGCTTCTATTACGCACATATTCTTAATTAATGTTATGGTCCCAACAGTTAACGATGAATTTTACTTACTAGAAAGATAACCACAAAACATGTTCATGTCTTCAAACTGTCTTGCAATGTACTATTTGAAACTGTTAAAATTCTTTCTTGTTCAGCGCAACATACTACCCGTGGAAAACGAAATCCACTCCGCCCTTTAAAACTTAAGAAAAGGTAAGACAAAATATATTAGTTCTATTTCTTCCAGTTTTTTGTTTTCTTCCATACAAATGTGCCACTCAAGTTTCATTAATGTTTTTCTCCGGGATTTGGAACTGTAACTATTTTCGTGTTCAACTCAGTAAAGATCAATGCTTCAAGTTTTTTTCCAAAACTAGAAAAACATGAGCCTGAGTAAAAATATATGTTATTTAAAAAATACGTTTTTTTACTTACACTCTCATTTGCAAAATAAACCCAAATGGAAGAAAGTACACATGTGAGCAGATCCACCAAATCACTCTTCACAACAATTACTGAAAATAAAAAAGTATGCATTACTTAACATTCAGTTTTACGTCAAGTCCCAGAAAGCTTAATCTATTCGTTTGAGGATGATACAGCAAAAAAGTAGTAAATAGTAAGCCATGAACACATTTCTTGCAAACTAGAAAATCACGAGGTTTCTGCAATCGATATATTTCGCAGAGATGCCCAGAACACGTCATTTTCAGGACTGGTGAGAGCAGCACTATCGCCTCTGAGTGGCAAATGTTACATGTTGGAAGCCGCGAGTTCGTAGTTAAAATACGGCATATGTTGATTTTCTTTTAGTACTTTGATATCATTCTTCGCTGGAGGTTTTCCTCGGCGTATAGTGATTTTAAAACGGTTTTGCACTTGGAAACAAATCTTGAATTTAGTATTTCATTTTATTATAACGTATTGCTAAGGTCATGATAATATTTACTTCGAACCATTTTAGAAATGAAATGATCGTTACTTAATGTATGTCTGATAGAATGGTGCTTCTTTAAGACAAATGAAGGCGATGCGAAGCCCTACCTAAACAACAGAAAGGAAGCAAATCTCATTGTTAATAACAAACGTGACAAAAAACACAAACCTCGGCAACCGCACAATATAACCCAAAGCGTACAAATGTTTTAAAACACAAGATTTTACCATCCAACACTTTCCCAACAAACGTGACGTAATTCTAGACATCTCTATTGGATGCTGGCTGTTGCAAGTAGAATTCTCCCCGATACAGTGGCGTATGTTGATACCAATTGTCTCGGCATTTGGTTATTTTGCTTCAAATCCACAAGACCAAACCCTTTTTTCCAAATCCACAAGACTACCTAAATTAGCGTTACTTTATCAACCGCATGGAAGAAGAGACGTCTGCAGATCCGAAAAACCATGGATGGAAAACTAGTAAAGACGGGACAGGCTCAAGCCTAATCTGTGAAGTGCAGTTGGTTGGTTGGTTAGTGACTCCGGGCGCGTCAACAGCTTAGGTCATTAGTCCCGTAAGTGTAGTGCATGTTTTCCCTATGGAGATGGCTGTGATGTTCCCCCGCTGGATGGGGAGAACCGACGCCGACCTACCGTCGGCTAGCGGGGTTTCCTCCTAACGAGGACTCTCCCACCAACGGGGCACCGCCCCAGCCGGGACAAGCTCTAAGCTCCCGACCGGTGTCCCGGGACATGTGGTAGTGTAGTGCATGTTAGTGTAAGTGTGTGTGTGTGTGTGTAAGGGATAGGACAAGGAAGAGGAAGGAAAGATCACGTGCGGTCCGTGGCCCATTTGTTAGGGTACTGTTACGGCATTCGCCTGGTGTTGATCGGAGAAACCTCGGCAAACTACCGATCAGAGCAGCCGGCCGCTAGAATTCTCCTCCAGACAGCGACTGAATTCGACCTAGCTATCTAGCTAGTGTCGAAAATCCTGCCGCCGTCAGGAGTCGAACCTAGGACCTCCCGGTCAGAGGCGCTGCAGTGACATCAGTTGATGCTCTGAGCTACTGCTCCCGGTCGTTAAGTGCAGAAGAAGAAGTGGTGTATCGTTTTTAGAATCCATACAATTACAATTAGTCTCTAATATTTTTACCGACAATTGCAATTTTTTCTTTATCTAGAACGTGAGAAACAAAAATGTTTCGATGATTGAGAAGCGCGGCGAAGAGAACGCACTCTTGGCCGTGTTGCTGGGCACCAGCTGCCAGGAGCAGCGACCGTGCGGGTCGCAGCGGAACTTGCTGACGAAGGCTGCGTTCTCGGAGGCGGGCGTCGCCGTCAGTTCGGCCTCGGGGGCGTTGCAGCACAGCAGCGCGGTGGCCTGCAACGCGCGCGCGACATACCGATCGAAGATTTATTTCGTGTTTCCGGGCGCGTCGACAGCTACGGACATTAGTGTTGTGCTTGTTGCTTATTACGGGAGGGGTTGGAGTTCTTCTCTATTGGATGGTTGAGATCCGGTGCTGACCTACACGTCGGTTGATTGATTGATTGATTGACCGAATGATTAATTAGTGATTTCGGGCGGTTCTATTGATAACATCATTGGCCCCGTAAGTGTATTGTATGTTTTTATTGCGGGAGGTGGCCGTTATCTTCCCTCGTTTAATGGCGAGAACCGACGCCTACTAACCTGTCGGTTTGCGGGATTTTCCTCAACCAGGTATCTCCCACCAGTGGGGAACCCTCCCCGCTTCGCCCAAACAAGCTGTAAGCTCTCGACATGTATGATAGAGTAGAGCATGTAAGTGTGTGTGTGTAGGTAGGGGGTAAAGATAGGACTGGAAGAGGAAGGAAAGGTCACACGCGGTCTGTGGCCCGTTTGTTAGGGTACTGATCCGGCGTTCACCTAGTTTTGATCGGAGAAACTACCGGTCAGAGCAGCCGGCCACAAGAATTCTCTTCCAGATAGCGGCTGTACTCGACCCAGCTAGTGGCGAAAATCTTGCCACCGTGGGACCTCGAACATAAGACCTCTCGGTCAGTGGCCCTGCCGTGACATTAGTTGATGCTCTGAAGCTCTCCTGGATTGATACATAACTGACTTTAAGGAAATAATAATGGTGACGGCCTCACGGTAGAAATAAAAAAAAAATGAAGGATTCTCAGAGAAGAACTGAGCCAATGGAAGCGTTTGTCTGTGACACTTCATGCCACAATGAATAGCATCAGCATTTTAATGTGTAATTGTTGTTCATTGATTGTAAACGCTGAGATGACTCACAAAAATAGTTTTAGATGTATGAACGTAGGCTATACAAACAAATTAATCTTTAAAAATTCCGTAAGTCTGTATGTAATTGGAATTTTAGGGTTGGATTAATCCGACTTTTGCCAGCTAACAGTGTTCCTTGGTCTAGGCCATGTTTTTTTGTTTATTATGCACGTCTGGGAGTAATGGTGACAAATGGCGAGTATGACGTATTCCTTTCTCTTTATCTAGTCTAGTATACTTGGCCTTCCTGAGCTTTTTCTTTCCTCACGCTGCTATAGAAGCTGAGACGATTGTATTTGGAAGCTACAGCTCTATTTTTATCCCGACCGGAAATCGAACCCAGGATCGCTCCACGGATTCCAGAATGCTGTACATGAGGGGAAACATACACACGAGGGGAAAAACTAAGAATAATAATGTTAATTATGTACCATTTTTGGAGGTAGCGCCGTTTACGTTTCGCACCTCTGGCAAAGCTTCGTGTTTAAATGCGCGTCTTCCTCACACCAATATATTAAATGTGAAATGTTGAGAATTGAAACATTCTAAATGTGTTTGTTGAATATTATGTAATGAACATTGCGTCTACATTTATTCACATTTCTGCAGGTTTTTTGACATGGGATGTGCAATCAGATTAACTTAGTATTTGAATTACACGCACTGTTAATTGTTTTATAATGCGATTGCTTTGGTGCTATTTTCGACTGCACCCTAGGAACAAATGAATAACATCTAGCTATCAGTGTATGTCACGCTTTTCCACTCTACACCCTTCATTCATTTTACAGAATGTTCCGTAAATTTGGGACCACCATCGAGACCCCCAAAACGTTAATTGTTTTTTGCATTGACCATTTCATTTTATATGAAACTAAAATACTGAAAATCGTAATTGCGAGTTCAGCCTTTGCCATGCAAACTCACAATCTTGCCCAAAGTTAAGAACACCCGAATGAACGAACGGTTGACTTAACACGTTTTCTATTCCTGCTGGAAAACATTCAACGTGTTCAAACGTTATATTTAATACGTCAAGGAGTTTGCACGTTAAGAAGACGAGATCCGAGAATCATATGTTTAACAAGTTGGTGTTAAATATTAAGTTGTGGAGACATGTTTTAATGTTCCATTTCTGTTATTGCAATAGACCTTACAATCACTACGCTGCGCGCTTCTCTCTCCGTACCAAGCATAGTAAAGACAACTTCAGAGGCGCAATGCGGTTCGCAATGTAGGCAGTTTCTATGCGCGGAGCTGTAAATAAAAAAATCTTAGTTAAAAAATGAATACAAATCATATAGTGTTGCAAAGAGAATTTGGTTAGCCAATAGTCAGAAGCATTGAGTTGTCGAGTCGTCGCAGTGTGAAACACCATCAACAAACATTGAGAATTGTATCTAAGTAATCAAGCAACGTAAATGAAAATTTGTAGTTGGCCTTTATTAAATAATACATAAATTTTTGAAGTTATGGTTCCTGGGAAATACATTTATAATAGTATCCTTGTATGAGATGGAAATAGAGCCAAATGCAAACTTCAGTACCGGAGCGTTTTAAGCCAAATATGGTCATGTTGTTTTTTAATATTGATATGTCAGAGCTAATGTGAAATTAAAAATTATTATGTTTCTTTGAAAACAATAAAAATATGTTAAATACTGGAAGTCAACTTTATTCCTGTCCGTAAGTTCCAATGAAACTATTAGCCATCTTTGCTGCAAATATCATATGAATTGAAGAACAATGGGATGCTGTGGCAGCCCGTGCTTAGATTGTACGGTTGCAAAACTCCCCAGAAAATCGAAAAAGATCTCATAATATCTTAGGAATATACATTTTTCTTTGAATGACATTCAATATTCAAGATATTGCAGCAATATCGATGTATATGAAATCATTTTGAAACCAAAGAGCGTCCAACTGGCGCTCTCTCCGGTATCAGGTACCTTGCCAGGAATTGCACCACGCTCTTGGCTGTTTTACTTAGTTTAGTGAGTTTACTCTTTGGCCCTTCGATTTCCCTGGGAACCCTGGGAACATGCGGCCTTTTGGTGCCGCAATCAGGCGGGTGGCGCTGGCTAGCGCTGGGCGGCAACGGACTCTCAGGAGAATTATCATATTCTGTCTTCGTCTGACTCGCTTCAAGGTAGTTTTATGACTTTCGCTTGTTATTGAAAGTACACAAGGTCAGTCATTTATTGACGATATTCAATGCATTGTTTATGATATTTGGAGATTTGGAGATTGATCTTTGGAGATTTGGAGGAAGAAAGGAAGAGAAAGGGCGAGAGAAAGGGAGAGGGAGGGAGATAAAGAGGGCGAGAGAGAGGGAGAGAAAGAGGGAGAGAAAAAGAGTGAGAGAGACAGTGAGAAAGCAATTAAAACAATCGTCGACTCATACTGTGGCGTACTTTGCTAACCAGATACAACTTTTAGTGCATTTACTTGCATTTGATCAGTTAAACCCTGAGCAGCTGATGACGAAAAAATCTAACATTAAATGGGTAATTGTGATTTTTTTACACTCCAGCTCGTCCGTCCTGACGATAATATGTTTCAGAAGAGTAGGAGAATATAAGTTGTATTGGAGAATTTAGGTTTAAGTTGTTACGCGGGTCGTACATGTCTAAATACATTTTCTTTTCTTTTTTTAATTTTATATTTTTTAAGCAGCGAGGCAAGCGCTTTTTAAGACTGAACATGGTTTCAACTTAGCACGCACAGCTAAAGCCACAAACAGGAGAGCGAGGATAGTCCCACTCGTAAGGAGAACACAAACAGGAGACCTCAAACCTAATTAAATTTGGATTGCGGATTGAATATTGTTAAATTTACAGGAGATTAATGCAGACATTTAAAGAAAAAGTTTTGAACGAAAAATATGCTAATTCACATTGTATTTATTTATATGAGATTTGCCTCTTTACTTCATTATATCTTAACATATTATAGGCGCAAGATTCCTTGAGCTCCGGAATCCCTCTCCCACTCATTTACGAACAATAGTCGAATTAGCAATAAATATGTGAATAGTTAGCAATAAGCGTTGATGACAAAATGTAATAAACAAAATATTGGCCCCCGTTTAATATAACCTATTTTGTATCCAAATCGGAGCTAAATATTTGGTATAATAACCCCACCATAGAAATAAACTAAACCCCACTCCTCTCGCATCTAGCGAAATCAGGGGTTAAGAAAACGAACGTGGAAAATACCTTACATTAAGGTGGTTGATACAATTGCTTCATTTTCATTTTTCATACTGTCGTGTTGGTATAGTTGTGTGTTATTTTCACAATTACAAATAGAGATATGTACAATACGTAAGACGTTAAAAATGAAAACAAAATTTACTTGCCTGCCATGCACACTTATCTAGATACCCATGAGCAAACTCAATAGGTGAAATCCAATAAAACATCACTGTTCATTTTCTACCACGAAATTTCTTAAAAATATGTTAATTAAAAAGACACATGTATATATTATTCAACTCCAAGCTTAAAAACAAAAGCAAGTAACTGTAAACAATTAATGTAAATGAACATTGTTTTAGTTCAAGTAATACGAATAATAGCATTTGACAGAGTCTTTGTTATTTGAAAAGAAAGTGAGCAGTTCGAAGCAAATTTTTTCGCTGTATTTGAAGAAAGGAGCTTCTTCATTCTTATTAAAAAAAAGATTTCATGATGTAATGAAATGCGACAAACGAAAGCAAATTTACTAAAATTGAGAACCAATGAGTGGTGTTTTTATTTATTTAGATGGGTTATAATTTTAGGTGACGCAAAAGGAATTGTATGTTGACGTCTGTTATTCATGACGTTTTGTTATTTGACATTATTTTTTAAAAACAAACTTTTAGTATATCCAACTATTTAATTTCATTTTGTTGACTCTTTCTTGGGATCTTTTATAAAAATATTTGGAACCAAAATTAAATCTGGATTAAAACATGTTGTTGACTTCTCGCAGAACGACGTTCTGGTGGAATTCGGGCTGATCCCGGAGATCCATTATTTTGAGAAACATTTAAATGAGCACTTCACAATTACTAAGCAATTGACAATGTTATTCTGATTTTTTAAAATAAATTTATTCGTGTATGTGTGGAGAACATTAAGAACATATACACCCCTTAGAGTTTTGCCTCAATGTTTTTATAATTAGTACAAATTTGACATCCACGTCACCGGCTTAAATGAGTTAGGGCGTTAACTGATGTTAGTGCAGCGTCACTATCCTAGGGTTCGAGTCTCGACAGTGGCATACTTTGAACACTAGCTAGAGAGCTAGGTCAAATTCAGCCGCTCTCTGGAAAAGAATTCTCGCGGCCGGCTCCTCTGATCGGATATTTTCCGTGGTTTCTCCGATCAGCATCAGGCGAATGTCGGATCAATACCCTAAGATACGGGCCACGGATCGCGTGCGATCATTCTTTCCTCTTCTTTGCCCTATCCGCACCCCTTACTTACGCACACTTACACTTACGTGCACTACACTACCATACAATGTCGGTGTGACCATTCGAAAGCATAGAGCTTCTCCCGGCCGAGGCGGTGCCTCGCTGGTGTGAGATATCTGGTTGGGAAAAATCCCGCAAGATGACGTGAAGGTCAACGCCGGATCTCGCTATCCAGCTAGGAAAGATTAACGCCGGCTCCCATTATAAAACAATGCACTCCGCTTACGAAATTAATTACCATCCTCATTGAAACACAAAATAATCAAACAATCTTCCAGTGCCTAAACCGGGAGAGATGGCTCAGGGCACCCACTGATGTCACTGCGGTCCCTCTGAGCGGGAGGTCCTAGGTTCAAGTTCCGACGATGGCAGGATTTTCGACACTAGCTTGTCAGCTGATGGTAGGTCGGCGCCGGATCTCGCCATACAGCGGGGTCGGGGTAGACCACTGCCACCTTCCGAGCAAAAACACGCACTACACGTACGGGACTAATGACCAAGGAAGTTGACGCGCCCGGAATCACTAACAATCACTCAATCAATCCAGTGCCTAACAATTAGAAACTAATGTTGCCTGTGTAACTTAGTTGTATGAGCTTTCCCGCCGCAAGATCATTGGCAAAATGTGATCTCTGTCGACTCCCATCATGCCCTAGAAGTTAGTAACATTTATTCTGCAACCCCGTGTTTGGAGGTTTAATCTTTGAACATTGTTCAAACATTTTTGTTTGTATTCATCTCTAAGTCTATTGTCTTGTTTTAACCATGCCCATCGAAGCCGTGGATGTGATTGGAGGGCGGCGAGGCAGCTGTGTCGCGCGGCAACGGCCGCAGGCGGCCCAGGCGACAGCGGTCGGCCTGGCGCCGGGCCACGCCTCCCCGCCATGCGCCTCCTCTTCGACAACTACCACGAGGCGCCCTCGCGCACGGTGCGTATTCTTCTTCGCGACGGACGCGTTTTTGAGTGTTTCCGTGCGCTCCGCAACTGCCTTGGTTGATTGATTGATTGATTAATTTTTTCGTGTTTTCGGGCGCGTCAACTGCTTCGGTCATTAGTCCCGTTAGTGTAGTGCATATTTTTTCTCGGGAAATGGCGGTGATCTTTCCCCGCTGGATGGCGAGATCCGGCGCCGACCTACCGTCGGCTAGTGGGGTTTCCCCCTAACCAGGACTCTCCCACCAGCGGGGCACCGCCCCAGTCGGGACAAGCTCTAAGCTCCCGACCGGTCTCCCGGAATATGTGGTGGTGTAGTGCATGTTAGTGTAAGTGTGTGTGTGTAAGAGGAGAGGATAGGACAAGGAATGGGAAGGACAGATCACGCGCGGTTCGTGGCCCGTTTGGTAGGGTAGTGCTCCGGCATTCACCTGGTGCTGATCGGAACAACCACCGAAAACTACCGATCAGAGCAGCCGGCCGCTAGAATTCTCCTCCAGACAGCGACTGAATTCGACCTAGCTGAAAAGTTAGTATCGAAAATCCTGCCGCCGTCAGGACTCGAACCTAGGACCTCCCGGTCAGAGGCGCTGCAGTGACATCAGTTGATGCACTGAGCTACCGCATCCGGTCAACTGCCTTGGTCATTAGTCTCGTAAGTGCAGTGCATGTTATATCCCGGGAGGTGGCAGTGTTACTACCCCGCTGGAGAGCCAGACCCGGAAAGGTTCTACATGTCTCAGATATCCGCGCACGTTTTCTTCAGCTGTCGCGCTTCAAGTTGCGGGAGGAGTGGTAAGTTTGGATTATTTGACAAAAGGTATTTTATATCAAATTTCTAGTTCAATTTTTGATTCAAAATAGTTTATATTACACGGGAGCAAACATTTCTGTTTATCAGATTTTGCCTACAACGCTCGTTGCTATCGTTTATTCTAAATTCAATTAATATTGGCAAGGGAGTGAGGGAAGGTATTCCGGGACTCAAGAAAACGAGCGCGTGTAATACCTCCGCCAGCGGGGTACAGCCCCAGCCGGGACAAGCTCTAAGCTCCAGACTGGTCTCTCGTCATGTGTGGCAGTGTAGTGCAAGTGTGTGTGTAGGTAGAGTGAGAAGATTGGACAAAGAACAGAAAGGAATGAGAGGTGCTACCGAATGGTACAACCTTTCTCGTAGTAAAGATATTTAATTTCCATTGTGTGGACTGGTACTGAAAAAAAAAAAAAAAAAAAAAAAAATACGGTCTTGCCCCTCCATCTTGCCAGCTGCAATCTATCGCCGTCCAAAGTATATTTTTTTGAAATTTTCTCAACTTTTCGTTTTCCAAATAGTAGAACCGTAATATTTTTTAAAGAATATTAAAGAAGGCAAAAACCTTGTCCTAAATAGCAATTTTCATTGATACATTTGGAGCCGTCTTTAAGAAAATGACGTTAAGCGGTGCTGTAAATACGAAATTTGAAACTCTTTTTCACAGGAATCTATACTTTTCGAAAAACTTCATCTGAAATAATTTGAAGAACTTCCACTCGCAAATAGAATAATGTATACAAATTCATGAAAATGTGAAAATTAACGGCATGAGAAATTTGAAAAAAAAATTATATTTGTGTAATTTTTGAAAAAAAATAATACACAAAAATGAAATTTACGTCATATTTAACAGTGCAAATACCACGATCTTTTGGAAAAGTGTGAAGAAAAAAATTGGAACCATTTTTGAGAAAATTATGTTTGAGCGTTTTTGAAAATGCGGAATTTTGAGCTCATTTTCACAGTAAACTTTTGAGTTTTCGAATAAATTTATTTGACATTATGTAAAGCACATGTACTCATAAATAGAATGACGTAAATAAATCGCATCTAAATTAAATATTACCGACGTGAGAGACAAGCCAAAAAAATTACATTTTTGTAATTTTTGAAAAAAAAAAGAATAGAGCGACATCATATTTTGAATTGTATTTATCTAACAGGTTCTTGAGGGATTCATAGAACTTTTATGTTTCGTCTTTCTTACCTTCTTCCGGAGCATAAACCCCGATAGAAATAAGATATTCTCTGTCATGTTTTAGTTTCATCATAATAATCCTCTCATTAATATACTGAATCTCTTTTATTCTTGATTTCCATTTTCTGTCAATGAATATTGAGACTCACTTTGCGGCTCTTTCCCTCTGATCTACTCCACTATAGAACGTGGCATAGTTTTCCATGTATTTCGATCCTTTAAATTTCTTTTTTGTTTCAATTATCACAGCTAGATTTATGTTCATTTTTTCGATGATCTTTATCAGTTCTATTTCCTTCTGTGCAATTCCTCGTACATTCCAGGGAGCAATTTTCAATTTATCCAATATCCGTTTGTGTGTTCCCAGTTTCCTTCCATTGGTCGTCATATTTTGGATTCCGAGGCTACTTTGGGCTACTTCATTGACATTTTTACGTGGGTGGGTTACCAGCCCTCTCCGCACAACCTCCTAATCTGGAGGACCAAGATTTTCTTTCGGGGTTTTCTCCCCTAGGGAAGTAGACTTCATCAAGTCTATAGAGCCTCCCCTGACTTTTTGTTTAGAGAAAAATGAAAACGAAAATCAAATAGAGGGAGAGACGTTAATAAAGAAAATAGTACTATAAAATGGAAGAGAAGAATGTGCCTAGCTCTCGAGACCTAATAGGGTCGGGGTCAGAAAATACAAGGGACCTTAGAGGTCTTATAGGAAATATGAAAGAGGTGCGGCACAAGTATGTGGAAGCAATGTCACTCCAGAGAGGGAGATGATACACCGGTAGATCTGTTGGTGGGGGAAGAAAAGGATATTGGAAATGGTCGAGGTGGATTTGGGGGAAAAGGTTTGGGAATGGGACAGACATGCCATGGACAGGAAGACACTCTTCGTCTGGCTTCTCCGCTGAGGTCTTTATAGCTTGGGAAACCTTACCAGTAGCAGCGTAAATAAATTCTACAATTCATCAACAAAGCTACTCCTATCAAAGCCCTCAGCTTCATTGAGACACTCAAACCTTCTTACCCGTACGGACAGTGCTTCTTTAAGACGGTGTCTTTCGAGAGAAAGATAATTTTATGAGACAGAAAATTTTCCTACGAAAACACCACGAGTGCTTCAATGCACTACGAAGGATATCATTTTCCAATTTGTGTATGTGTCTGTGTAGGTGTGCGTGTGTGTGACTGAGAGGGAATATCCCCACTGTTTTACGTATCATATGGTTTTGTGGAAATAATCTTTCTAAGTGTGAAGGGAAATAATGATTATCTGCAATGATATCGAATTCGTAGGGCAAATTATATATTTTCCATTCTTAATAATCCAGCATAACCCAGCCTGCTACGCATTAAATGTGGGAAATTTCTCTATTACAATAATCACAATAGTGAAGGGACTTGTCTTGGCTTGGTTCATAAAGTAGCTAGTTACGTTTTGGTCCAATCTAAATCAATTTTATTTTAATTATTTAACTTTATTTATTGGAGGAACTAATTCTTTACAGACAATCCCTTTTTTCGTACTAGAGATATGAGTTGTCCTAATTTTAATGTTTCTTGACTGATTACTGTTCTAGTGGTACCACCAAAACCATTGAATAAGTCCGTAGTTTCATATTCTTCAAATTTTGGGGATACATCTGCAATGCATTATAAATAAAGTACTTATTGTCAGACGAACTAGAAGAGTTATCATATATTTTTGAGTTGTTCGCAAGTGTATTGCATTTTACTTTCGTTTCAAGCTTTCACCGCAATGCTTCTCTCTCGACGTTTGCTGCACTATGCGTTTATATATCCGCATAGTGCATAAAATAAATGTTTTTCGGCAGTGGAAGGAGGTTCAGAACCAGCTGTCGAACTTATGCGGCTGCCGATACATCGGTCATTGGCCCATCGTGCTAGTCATCGCTACCATATCTTCGGTGAGTTGTCCCATTCAAAAGCAAAATGGGTTATATTATTGTCTTCCTAATTGTATAACATCCGTTATAATATTAAAAAAGTACTAATGAAAGAAACATATTACAGAGTTTTGGTCACGATGGTCTCCATTTGGCGATAATATACAAAATGCTCCCTAATTAGTTTATCATGAAACAGACTGATAGGTGAAAATGTTGGCCATGAGCATAGATTCATGGGATCATCTTGTATTTGATATTAATTACAAGGTACACTTCTACAACATTTATTCATTAAAAGCAGAAAGGCTTTTTACTTAAAAACGAATTGTATTTGCCTGAATATTGTACATCCCAATTGGGTGTTTTAAATGTCCTCTATAATGAAATCGTGTGGAGAAGACATTCTTGATTTTCACCTTCTTGAGCGTTTTCAGTTGGAATATCGGACCCTTTACTTCCCTCAACTGAAAAGCTTCTGCCCGTTATGAGAAAAATATTTAGAAACTATTAACCGGGAGGGGGATTAAATTCAAAATGGATGAAATAAAATGACTATAAGACGTTATAGTACTTATTCGGCCTTGACAATGTCTTTGAGTTAAAATTGTGTTTAAAGTGTAACAAACAGAAATATTTTACATTTATTAGTATCTTACTAATGTGACTTTACTACCAGCGACTTAAGAGACATAAGACTAAACTCTTTGCAAAAATGTCGAACAAAACATTATACCATGAAGTTGTTACCCCTTTGTCTATCGCGCTTCTCCTGTTATTCGTATTCGTGGGCAGTTATTTTTGAATATGGAAATGAAACTGATCCTGTGTTGTCTTTTCTCCAGTTCTCTGCCATGATCGATCTTTGCGAGCTGGCGCAGAGGCGCAGTCTGGTGGAGGAGTGTGTGAATGACCTGTACGGCGTGTGCACGCGCCTTGTACAAGCCGCAAGTATATCCATTTGCATCCTCACCAAAAATACGATACTGGCAGTAAAGTCGGGTTTAACGCAAAAGGCATAACGCTTCTTTGTTAAATCGTGTACGATGGCACTCACTGCTTTTATAGGGAAGCAGGAAACAAAACCCGTTATCTTTTTTGGCTAACAATTACTGAAATGTTATATTTCGGATGTAGTGTAAATACAGGAGCTTTCACGACCTCTTCAGATAATCTTACATTAATACAATCATTCGCCGAAGCAAATAATCTAGTGATGAGTTTTGAAAAATTATTTTGTGGTGGATCTAGAGTGGGGATAAATTAAGTCATTTGATTTAAATCACTGATTTAAATCAAATGATTGAAGCTTTTTTTAATACTTGATTTCAAATTACAAAATCTTTTTTTATTTATCACAAAACATTTCCCCAAGTATGCTTTTTATACGGACTGCCTTTATTTTCATTAATGAAATTTGAATATTATTCACTGCAAATATACACAAGATATTGATTAATTAAATATTTGAAGAACTAATTACGTACATTTGGAATATTAAACTCATATTAAGAAAAAAACCTATATTTTCGAGTATGAAATATCTTTGAATGACTTGTTTACGAACTAACGCATCAAAGTGTACAGTTTAATATTTTAATTTAAAGCTAATGTAATATCGTTAATTAACATATAGCTATAAATGTTAAAGAAAGAAATAAAAATGCAAAAATTTAGTACTTTATTTATATTATACATAAAAAATAAAAATATTTATAGTTTTAATTAAACAGTAAGTAAATATAAAAATATTGTTATAAAAATCGTTACAAAGTAGTTGAGAGTTGATAAATGTCCATTTATCACGTCACAAATCGTCGCTTATCATCATGAGTTACAATTAAAAATTAATAATTATTTTTAACCAATATTTTCAATGATTATTATATATTCTAAGATGTCTCATTGTGAATGACCATATTTGACAAATTTAGTGTTTAGTACACCCTTTAAATATGTTATGGAAATATTTTTTAAATGAAATAATCTTACTTGAATAAAAATATACTCTGATGTTTCGTTAGAAAATAAAATTTTTCTCCCTAGATGTGGCATTATTCGTATTTCTGCATAGTCTTAGAAAGAACTGTTTTGTGGAAATCGCAAGGGAAGCGACTGATCCGTTGCAGTCGCGGGCGCGCGCCTGAGCAGAGATCTGCAGATGGTGAACCTCGTCCTGCGCATCGAGCACGGGGCCCTGCTGACGTTCGCCGCCATCACCGTAAGTATTTAATTAATTCAAGAAATATTGTTATATCGAGAAAGAAAGGAGAGCGCTCTGAGAGAGAATAAAATTACCAACCCCGTTACAATAAAAATAATTATTATTTTAACAATATGAAAAATAGTTACATAAACAGTGAAGTAATGCTTAGAAAAAGTTAATAATAATAATAATAATAATAATAATAATAATAATAATAATTTATTTTACAAGTGGGTAAAATATACCATTTTGTTCTACTTTGGCATAGATCATGGGACTTAATTATTTATTAGAAGAAAAAGAAAGAGGAGAACAAAGAAGGGAAAAAAATTAGAAGAAGATGAAAAAAGAGACTCGGAGAGGTGTTCCACGGCATCAAAAAGAGCCACTGCAATGCCCATGACCGAGAGGTGCTGAGCATACCTTCGAGTCCTGACGATGGCAGGATTTTTGACACTAGCTAGATTGCTAGATGGAATTCAATCAGAGGGAGAATTCTAGTGGCCAGCTGCTCTGATGGATAGTTATTTTTATAGTTTCTCCGATCAACACAGGCGAATGCCGGAGAAGTACCCTTCCAAACAGGTCGCGGACCACACGCGATCTTTCCTTCCTCTTCCTTCTCCTATCCTCTCCCGTTACTTACAGACTCTTATACGCACTATACACCGGTCGAATGCTTAGAGCTTATTTTGCAGGTGGGAGATACGTGGTTGAGGAAAGCCCCGCTAGGCGGCGGGCAGCTCGGCACAGGATCTCGCCATTCAACGGGAGAATATTACCACCTCCTCACCAGGAAAAAATATGCACTACACTTACGGTACTAGTGACCTTAGCAGTTGATGTTCCCGGAGTCATTAATCAATCAATAAAGAAAGAAAGAGAAGAAGAATATGGAGAGAAAATATAAGAAGGAAGAAAGGGAGAAAGAAGATTAAACAGAGAAGGAGAAAGAGAAGAGAAAAATAAGGGGCTGAATAAAGAGGAGGAGAAGGAGATAAAGACGAGTAGATGAAGAAAAAGAAGCGGAGAAGATATAAATATAAGGTAAATAAGTGAATTATCCAGTTCATGAATGAATTAATGTGTTTTTCTGTTATGCTCCTTGTTTTTTGAAATATTATTTATTTGAATCATATTGCTGAAGTACATTCTTTATGGTTATAATTGATAGCTACTGTATTACTGGACTGTAATAGTCATTTGTCCCACTTGGAAAAAGCAAGAAAACAGCAAACAAATGAGATCAATATAACGAACTTATTTTTAAATTGGCTCAAGCTTGGAGGAAAAGGTAGAAAAATTGTCGCTAGCGCACTGTTTGCGTTCAGTAGTTGGGATGGCGAACGTGCGGCCGGGAGCGGTAGCTCAGTGCAACTGATGTCACTGCAGCGCCTCTCACTAGGAGGTCCTAGGTTCGAGTTCTGACGGCGGCAGGATTTTCGACACTAGTTTTTCAGCTAGGTCGAATTCAGTCGCTGTCTGGAGGAGAATTCTAGCGGCCGGCTGCTCTGATCGGTAGCTTTCCGTGGTGTCTCCGATCAACACTAGGCGAATCCCGGAGCAGTACCCCAACAAACGGGCCACGGAACGCGCGCGATCTCTCCTTCCTCTTCCTTGTCCTATCCTCTCCACTTACACTAACATGCACTACACTACAACATATTCTGGGAGACCGGTCGGGAGCTTAGAGCTTATCCCAGCCGGGGCGGTGCCCCACTGGTGGGAGAGTCCTGGTTAGGGGGGAAACCCCGCTAGCCGATGATAGGTAGGCGCCGGAACTTGCCATCCAGCGGGGGTAAATCTCCGCAATCTCCCGAGGAAAAAACATGCACTACGCTTACGCAACTAATGACCAAAGCTGTTGACACGCCCGAAATCACCAACCAACCACCCCAAAGCCAACGTGCGATTTGTGTTGTGTCGCAGGGGGAGCCGCTGCTGCTGGCGCCGTGGCTGGCGGTGGAGAGCGGCACGCTGTTGGTGGGCGGGATGTCGCTAGTGCACTCGGCGGGCCAGATGGCCTTCTCCGGCAAGCCCATCGAGCTGCGCCTGCACTGGGGCCCCACCTGCAACCTGCGTACGCACTCGCACTCAGCGAGCTTTTCGAATATACAGGTGAGTCACGTAACTTTAGCACCTCTTGCAGTTTTTGAACGGTTGAAGTTATTGCAATGCAATTTTCGCGGAAGTGAAAATGCATGAGGGATTGATGCTTGTATTCATTTCGATTTTATGGGAAATGAATTGATGCATGTATTTATTTATTTATTTTATCACTTTATTTTACAAGATATTGAGGTAGCTTTGTTTTTTTTCAAATGGAACTATACATATGTTTTAGTCTATCATGACGAGCGTAAAAAGACAAATCCAATAATATACATTGTATATGTATCCAATGATATATATTGTAATATGTTAGATAATTTTGTAATTTTGATTCTTTTTGTACTCAGCTTTCCTTGCCCAAGCGCGGGTTAGCAGGGAGAGCGCTGCGTGACCTTACGTGTCGGACTGTTACATTCAAAATATCCGTTAGACCCGAGACGCAAAAAAATCAATATTACTAAAACAAAATGCCTATGAAACATATTACTATGTATATTATTGGATTCGTCTTTTTACGCTCGCCATGATAGACTAAAAATATGTATAAAAACCAAAGTTAGCTCACTATCTCGTAGAATACAAGTCATAAAATAAAAATGAATACATGGATCAATTAGCTCCATTCCCTTATGCACTTCCGTGAAAACTGCGTTGCAATAACTTCAACCGTTCAAAAACTGCAGGTGGTGCTAAAGTTACGTGACTCACCCTGTAAACAGCATGTGTGAGAATGAATGTCGCAAACGTGTTGGGTATGTAGGGGAGTCGTAGATGATCACTTTTTGCCAATGAACGTATGTAGTGTTACCAAACTTCCATTGTGGAATAAGAGGATATTTCTTATTAAAAAAATGAGACTTTATATAAAATGTGTTGATACAATAATGTATTTTTCTTGAGACAAAATACTTACTACCGACAAAATAAACACTTCGATCGTTGTCATCACTTTCACAATCACTCAATAGGCCTACTTCATTATCGTTACTCTTTTCCACTTTTATACCAGAAGTATTTGGTAAATGATGAAATGTCCCTCAACAATTAAATTTTGCTTTGAACAATGCAACAAACGCTTTGAACTTTTATGTATGTCATTAAGGTTTTTCTTTTTGGCATTCTGCTCGATATATACCACGGCAAATGATAATCAGCTTTTATCAATAGAAAATAACAAATGTATTTATACATTTTAGTAACTTTTAAAATAAACAAAGTATAACATTCTTTTTGGCCATGACCTTTACTATAGCGCTATAGAACCTGTTATCCATTATAATCTTGGGCGCTGTCTTGGTAAAGGATGTCTCCCCGTCGACTTCAGCAATGGGCCTCGTCCAATCTTGTTTCTAGCTACCGACCAAATCCGTATCTTGTCGTTTCTTCTCATAAACCACTATGTACACTGTTTATCCATTGGCTTTCCATCCCCATCCACCTTCTTGAATTGCTACAAGTTCTAATACTCCTTATTGTTCATTACCTAAGCAAAATCTTAAGTGCTGTTAAAATATTAGCATATAAGATCACCAAGTTCGGGTTCCTATCATCGGAGACTAAGTTCGATTATCATTGTCCGCTTAATAAAATTTATAAGTCCCACTTTTGGCATTCACTGTTCACTTAGTATAAAACAATTTATGAGTTCTATCTTTTGAATACTAACAACGACAAATCACTACGTCCGAACTCGCGTAAATTTTCTATGTTCAAATAAACTGTTATATATCTAGCACCCTGATCCGATCGCTATCGTGTCGAGAGCTCAAATGAATCTTCTTGTATCCTTCTTCAACATGTCAACTTGTTTTATCCTTTATTCTCTTGTTTAAAACAAAATTATGCGAGCTACCTCGCGGCGTCATCTACGTAATTATTTTTTACCAATAACTCACGGATGCTACTTATTGTCCGCTTTTGAACTAATGGGCATTGTTTATATGTTGCACTCCGGTACCATGGCAACCTGCGTATTTTCGCTAATAAAGTGTTATTTTTAATGAAATTCGCTGATTTCATATTGGTGACAATCTGTATGTCACAATACCGTAACGTCACCACATGGCGGCCAGGGCTTCGAACATCTTTAGAAAGTGTCGAAGATGGCGAGCAGAGGGGAGGACGTCCGGTCGGCTGGCACAAAGACTGTTAGTAGCTTTTGTCAACTGAAAAGGGAGCCATTAACACTCCGGGACGCAAGTCGGCCGGGCAAAGTGTCCTGACCCCCCGCCGGCGGTCAGGGGAGGCTGGCTGGCCATATGGTCCCAGAGCCACCCGCATGTGCAGAGAAGCTAGGGGGTGGGGGGACATGACCGCCAGAAGCTAGCTGGCCGGAAAGAGGAGTTCGTTGAGAGATCGCCTCGCGTGCGGACGCAACTGCGGCCCGTTGGCAGAAGTGCATTCCTTGGACACTGCGAGTGCGTAGCACCGGGTGTCAGGACACCGGCGCGGTAAAGCGTCTGGGTGGAGGATGCACTAGCCGGGAGATGGGAGCAGTGTGCGTGGAGTCGCGGAGGTAGATTGCGAACGGAACCCCAGAGCTGTAAATACTGTATAAAATTCTGTAAATAAATATTGTAACTAGAGCTCGTGTCTGTGTAGTCATTTCGCTACCACGACGCCACAGACGGGGTTATTTAAATGCGTCCTTTAGGGCTTTGAATGCGTCATCACATTCTTGCGACCAATTTACTTTGCCTTGGCGTTCCCTCCCACGAAGTAAATCTGTTAACGGTGCCGCTTTTTCTGCAAATCCTGGAATGAACCTTCTATAATATCCTGCGAGCCCTAGAAAAGCCCTGACTTGCTTTTTTGATTTGGGAAGCGGATACTCTTGGATCGCGTGAACCTTTGCTTGGACTGGTCTCATTACGCCCCCGCCCACAACGTATCCCAAGTACTGCACGGAATTCCTAGCGAATTTACATTTAGTCGGTTGGATATGCAGTTTCGCCTTTTTGATAATCTGAAATACTTCTTCCAGATGACGGATATGATCTTCCCAGTTATTACTAAAAATGGCAATGTCATCCATGTATGGTACAGCAAATGTACTACACGAATCTAACAAGGATGCCATCATGCGACTGCACTGGTAAGGTGCGTTCTTAATCCCAAAGGGAAGTCGTAATGGTCGATAAGTTCCGAATTTCGTTACAAAAGCCGCATAACGCTGTGCTCTCGGCGTGAGGGCAATTTGCCAATAACACTTTGCCAAATCAAGTGTGCTAATTATTTTGGCCGCCGCCACTGTCTCTATTCGTTCCTCCATGCTCGGTAAGGGGTAATACTCTGTCTTAATGCATTGATTCAGACGTCTGTAGTCAATACACGGCCGCGGCTTCCTTCCCGGTGCTTCTACTAAAATCATCGGCGATGTATAATCTGAATCACCTACTTCAATGATTTTATCCCGTAACATTTTTGTAATTTCTTCTTTCAGAATTTCCGACTGTCTAGGCGACATACGATAGGGTGCACTTCTGACAGGTTTGGATTCGTCCATGATTTCGATATCCATTGTTACCATGTCAGTCAGACCAGGCTTGTCCGAGAATATCTCTCTATATTTGAAAACAATCTCTTCCAGCCTTTTCCGAAACTCCGGTTCGACATCTGTACCCTCGAACATCGCTTCTAACTCAAAATCCCCATTTTCTAGTTTCACGGCATATTTGTCCAATTCATCTTCGTCTGGTTCGAACTCGGGTGCCTGTGTTGCCACGTAACTAATGTATTCCGTTCTCTGATGGTACCTTTTCAACATGTTCACGTGGTATACACGGCCCTCTTTTTCCCAGGTAACAAAACGACATAATTCGTTTCTGATATTTTCTCTAACACCTCGCCGGGCCCGACCCACTGTACCGAAAGTTTCTGGGTTCTGTTCGGCGCTAGCACTAGGACACGATCTCCTACAGCAAATGTGCGGTGCACTGCCTTGCGGTCATACCACACCTTTCTCTTTTCTTGCTCCTTAACTAATTTTTGATGAGCAAGCTCGCGCGATCTTTTGAGACGGTTCACTAATTTAAACACGTATTCGACCACGGAGTTCTCTTCCTCCTCAGTTCCCGCAATGCGCTCATACATTAAAGTGATTGGAGTACGTAAGTTCCTGCCATACACAAGCTCAGCGGGAGTGAATCCTAAGCTTTCGTGAACAGTAGTCCGTAACGCAAATAAGATTGCCGGAAGCTGCTTTTCCCATTCCGTGCCCGCTTCCAAACACATAACTTTAATGAGTCTATTCATCGTTCGATGTACACGCTCTATTGCATTGGATTGTGGGTGGTACGGCGAACTCCTAACTAGCCGAATTCCGAATTTCTGTGCGAATTCCGCTGTCAGTATGCTAGTAAAGCAAGTGCCTTGATCCGTTTGCATCTCTTTGGGGAATCCTATTCTACTAAATAATTCCAGTAGCGCATCAATAACCGTAGTAGATCTTAAATCAGTTATCGGGATTGCCTCCGGAAATCGACTAGCTACACAGATGGCAGTCAGGATGAATTTATGCCCCGTTTGCGATTCCGGAAATGGTCCGCATGCATCTACATTTATTTTGCTAAATATTTCTGAGACAGGCGGTACTAAGGTAAGGTAGCCACGCACCTTCTCTCCCGACCTTCCCACCTTCTGACAACTATCACAAGATCTAATAAATTTTTCCATTTCCTGGAAACAATTCGGCCAATAAAAATATTTAGCCATACTATCCTTGCTCTTGGTGGTGCCTAAGTGTGCATTGGCTGTTTCATGACACAACTTAAGGACGGTACCTCGATATATTTCCGGTACAACAATCATGTCGAATCTTTCTCCGCGTTTACTGTGTCGCGATCGAAATAACACTCGATTCTTAATGAAGTACGCGTCTTTTCCCTTCTCTGGTACTCTATTCACGCACGCTTTATATATTTCCTTCAGGCTACTGTCCCTTTGTTGTTCCGCCGCAAACGTTTCTCTGTCTACGCGGATTAATTCGACAACCTGAGGTTCAAGTTCCGTCTGACATTCCTCTACGGCTTGCGGTGGCTCTAGCCCTTCTGTTTCGTCAGCCCCGTCCGGGAGAGCCTCCTCCGGTCGCTCACCTGACGGCGACTCGGATGCTACGTCCTCCCGAGCCTCGGCCCTGGCCGCGCCCGCGCGAGTTACCACGGCCCCAACCACTTGCGGCTCTACGTAACCTCTGCGTATTTCATCGAGCAGCAGAGCAGTTCTGTTACTCAACAGATAGTAACCGATATCACATTCCTTTTTTACAACCGCTGCCTTCGTAACTACGGTTCCAAACGGCCCTTGAACTGTTACCTGCGCGACTGGCAAGTTCCGTGGTTCAGAGTCTACTGGCTGAAATATCCAAACCGACTCGCCCGTCATGTGCTCATCTTTTACCAGCCGTTCATTAACAATATCAAAGCTTGCACCAGTCTCTCTCAGCAGCTCCGATCTGATTCCGTTAATTAATCCGGAAACCGTGTGTGGGCGAAATAATTCACGCGCATCTGGGTCGGCCACATGACCAACCTTCTCCCCGTTTCGTGCACCTGGACAGTCCCGCTTAAGGTGTTGGGTCGAGCCACAAGAGAAACATTTCCGTTTGCTCGGCTGATCGAAATCTATTCTTACTTCGCCTTTCTTATCATACGGCTTCGCACTATGCTTCTCCGAACTCGGGGCAATATCTGCAACTGGTTCTGCCTTCTTACAGTGCTTTGGAAACAAGCTCTTCCATCCTGCCCTATTATTTTCATAATTATCTAATTTTTTTGCGAAGTCCAACGCAACTGTAAATGTACCCCATTCGTCTATAAAATGTTCCCTGATCTCGGACGGAACCCGCCGCTTCATTTGATCGGTAACAATTAGATCAAGAAGAGCTTCAAAGGTTGATATTTGCAATCCCGCCACCCACTGCTTACAATAATTGTGCAACTCTCTCGCGTACACGTTCCAAGTGGTACCGGTCTGCTTCATATGTTTAGTAAATAGTTGCCTAAACTTTTCCGCATTAAACTTATACATTTCTAATAATTTTGCTTTCATCTCGGTATATTCGGTCGCATTTCCCCGACCTTCAATCATAAGCCATGAGTTGACTTGGTTCGGCAACAACCCCATAAGATTGATTACCCAATCTTCTTCCGGTACGCCCAATTGATTAGCCTGTGCTTCGAATACACTTAAATAAGCCGTGATGTCATCCTTTTCGCCTCTAAATTTATCCATTACATGATATAACTTAATGTGCGCTTTAGAATTTGCCTCCGTACCTGCTTCCGAAATAGTCGTCGTCTGCCTCGTTAGCCTCAACTTCTCCAGTTCAAACTCCCTTGCTTCTCGTTCCCTTTCCCTCTCCCTTTCTCTTTCCCTTTCTCTTTCCCTTTCTTCTCGTTCCCTCTCCCTTTCTCTTTCCCTTTCTTCTCGTTCCCTCGCGATACTATCTTGACAATTATTCGCTAATTCTTTAACAAATTCTTCCTCGTAATGAGCACTATCTAGAATTATCTGTTTGAGACTGATCACTGTATTCTCGTTACTTACAGACTCTCCTAATTCTCTCGCGACCTGCACCAGACAGTCTTTCCGGTACCTTGCTAAAAATGCCATTATGCTTGATTCTGATCGCTATGAATGCCGAAGGCTACACTTACGTACGGTGTCCTTGATGTCCTTGTATCGGCGTCGGTTGGCTTTGACGTCGTCCTTCCTTCCTTCCTTCCTGTCCGGGATGGCTTCTTTCTTCGGTCCGACGATCCAGTCTCTGCCCCTTCGATGCCTTTACGATTTAAATAACCCCGTGCGTTACTACACCGGTGAGCCCTCGAAAGTTCATCCAAGTACCGATATACGAGTCTATCGTAACCGCATACTTCCTCCCCCCGCCTGGGTACTTATGCCGCTGCACTATTAAAATTTGTTAACGAATTTTAACACAGCTTCCCCTTGCCTGGGTTCGTTGACCGCTGCCACCAT